>CM077105.1:20322358-20379804 GCA_039619505.1 Cimex hemipterus | reverse complement strand
GAGAGAGAGAGAGAGAGAGAGAGAGAGAGAGAGAGAGAGAGAGAGGGAGAGAGAGAGAGAGAACATTGAGATAGTAATTATGTCACCCTTTTAATCATATTTGGTAAAACAAACGTGTACAAACGTGTACATGAATTTAAACTGTGTCAAGTCAAATAACAAAATAATTCGTTCCATACATTTTATAACCATATATTTTTGTAAAATATTACAGCAATAATTTTATCGAGGACGATATAAAGAGGGGCAGAATGATAATTATTGAAATTGTAGTCCTGTTTCAAACATTGGCCTAAATAATCCGTAAACCCGGCTCGAGGGTTTATATTTAAGTCATGATGGAGATGAAGGGGTTAATAGCCATTAAAGCTATTAGCGCCCCCAGCATCACGGTTCATCATTAATTTCGAAGATTATCATTAATGAGCTAAAGACGGATAAGCTATTTGTTAAAACTGTATTAAAACTAATACGTATAAATTTTGCAAGAGATTTAAAGTTGTGATGTGCACAAGCAAGTTTTTAGATGGGAACATTTTTCTTAAACTTGTATTTCTGAGTAAATGAACAATTTTAGGTAAATGGTCAATAATATAAACAATGCTCATCAGATAAATACTTCACAATTTAGTTGAAAGATTAAACGGCAGGACAATTAATTTTGAGCATATTTAAGGGGAAAGCAATTGGAAAATTAAATTACTCGGAAACAATTGTGAGCCTGACTATGGTTTATGACAATTGGTGGAAATGGTATGTTCAATTGCCGACTGATAATTTGCGTCTATACCCGGAATACCTAACCCAGATAAAACACAGCGAAGGAAGAATTTTACATTAATGTACTCTCAGTATCGAATAACTCAGCTGGGATTTAAAGATGTTACCGTTACAGTTGTGGCTGGATGTGTAACGAATAAAGTTTCTCGAACATAATTATGTTTCTAACGGGTACTCTCTCCCTAGTATCATACAGTGAATAATTGACATTGCCGTTATGAAATAATCAAATTCTAACAGTTCCCGGTTAAATAATTACGCGGTACGAGAAGACCACTAGTTAATTTTACAATAGTAACAAAATAAGACAAAAATAAAGATAAATACGTACATAGTTTTATAAACCAAACTCTGCTAGCAAGTAAATTATTGTTATATAACAGTTTAAATGTCATTCTATGGTGTTCTTTTCAACATTCTGAAGATGTTCCGGCTCTGTAAATATATGATCGTTTCTACATTTACGTGTAAACAGATGTGAAACAGGTGTTTGGCGGCAAATAGTGGGATTTCCGCTGTGACTGACAAGGTGGCTACGGACGGGGGATACAGATTTTAATGAAACGATTTTTTTTATTTTAGGTCGATAAATATTATGCATGTGTCTAAGCCGACAACCGTTAGGATGTAAGAACAAAATAGTTCTATTAACTTAAAACATAGATTTTTGTGTTGAAGGTGTTGGAAGTTTATTATGTGGAAGTGTATTATAAGTATATAGACTTATATATAAGTAGAATTTTTGAGAATAAGATAGAAAACAATTCCTGGTCATATCGTTAAAATTGTATTTTCCAGCAAGCCGTATTATATTATATATTTGCTATATATTCAATTATAGAATTTTTGACCGAGATACATAGCAATACAACTTAAAATATTTTTTAAAGCAAGAAATGAAGTTTATATTTATTTTCTGAACCGCGAAAATAAATTTTGAAAAAAAATTCTATTTCAACAACCAGACATCGGTGAGAAAAAACATTTCCCTGGTTCAATCAGCCCGAAAAATGCATACTCTTTTTGGCTATAAACTTCGTATTGGAAGAGTAAAAAAGTTCTTAAAACGAAATTCTTGTTTTTTCGAACAAAACGTTTTGGCCTACTTTGCTGAAACTTTCTTTTGGATTTTGTAACGGCTTGCATATTATTCACTTATCTTAGGTAAAAATGTAAATCGACCGATAGAAACACTGAAATATATGAAAAGCGATGGGGAAAAAAACATTTTAAATATTGGATATATAGATGTCTAACATTTTTCTTTTTATAGTAGCACCTAAGTATTAAAAATCCAATGTCCGTAGCTCAATTTCGTAAATCACTTTCTTTTACAGTGATGCTCTGCCCATGTTAGGTGGTTGTTTTTGGAGGATTTGTATAATTTTTGTATAACTTAGTGTACAAGCCCGGAATTGAACGCCATATGTCACAGAGTTTAAGACTTGTTTGAATAATAATCTTTTATTTTAAGATGTGTCCTAGCGACCAGAAAAACTATTGTACTTATGCCTTTAATCTGCTTCTTTTGCTCCCTCCTTTTTTTATTCGCGTGATTCCCGGCTTGGCATCCAGGGTCATTCTAGATATGTATTTACCTGTATCACTTTACGGCATAATACCTCGGACGACGGTGATAGAGTACAGTCCAATTTTATTTGTGAAAATCTTATATCTATTGATTTCTTCATATTGAGCGTTTTTCTTCATTTTTTGTCCACTGACTTATGATGTGGCAGCCTTTTGAAGAATTTTTCGATTAATTAATATTCATGAAAGGAATTGGTTAAGAAAAAAAAGTCAGTGTCACGAGCGAGATTCGAACCCACGACCTTCGGCTGCCCCTGCCATTGCACTGCCGAATGAGCTATCGTGACTTCGATCCGCTGGGTCACTAATTTGGTCATTTTAAGTTTGTCTTTCTTTGCTGCCTTGGTCAGGAATTTTTATTGCATTTTCGCTATCTTCAATGTTGGATCTGTCAAGAAACAGCCCAACTATAAGACTACCCTGCGGGACCCAAGGGAAATTCTCTCAATTAAACTTTTTCTTATTTTTCTGATTAAGTCCTACTAATATTTTTGGTTAATGTAAAAGTTGATTGTTTTCATTATTTTATAACTATTATTAGGTTTCGGGGTCCGCTTGACAAAATAAATTCTTTTCAATTAATTGAGGTTTCGGTCGAGTTAACAAATTCAGTGTCACAAGTTGGATTCGAACCCCACGATCTTCGGATAGATACGCCGCTGCTCTACCATTTGAGGTGACTTCGATCCGTTCGGTCACTAATTTCCCATCTTAACCTTACGACCCGAGCTTTTCCTCCTTTTTGCCTCAAATGCCGTGCAATCTACTTGATTCTCGGCGACAAATGAAATGCCCGCGGAGATCTTTCGCAAAGATATACTTGTGTTAAATTTTTCATGAAATAAAGTTATTGGCCATAAAGTCGATGGAAGTCACGATAGCACAAGTGGTGAATAGTGGCGTATTTAGCCGAAGGTCGTGAATTTGAATCCCGCTCGTGACGGTGACTTTTTTGTCTTGACCAATACCTTTCATAAATATTAATTAATTAAAAAATGTTAATTGGTCAATCGGATCACGAACTGTAATGGCTTTTGAAGAATTTTGAAAGAATCATTGATGATTGATCGTGTTTATACCATTTACCTACACGTATCTTATTAAAGAATATAAACCCGCCGATTTAAGTTAAGGATGTCTTACGGTTTTTTTTTAGGTTTTCTTCGTACATAGATCGTACAATGGCTTGTAAAAGAGCTGAACTTTCACCCGCTTTTCAAACATTTTAACTAGTATTTTATTGCGTCTAAGTATGTTTATTCATCTTTTTTGCAGTACTTAATGCTTCTTCAATTTCCATTCGACTTTTTTACTAAATCTAATAATGAAAAATAAAATTTTGTAATTTGTGTGTATATTTTTTGGGATTCTATGAATTGAAACTCGTTTGCCCTTCCAATTTTGTTTGAAATTAGCCATTTAAAAAATATCAGCATTGTATAAAATAAAAGCGTGTGCACAATAAAAGGGTTTTTATTTTTTAAATGTTAAGAGTTAATAGTCTGTTATCTTAAGATAAGATTAATAAAATATGAGTTCGCCCGTTTTAAATTGTTAATAGATCAGATGGTGGATAGAAATCCTTCACGGTCTGATAAATTTGGTCTATATAACTATATCAAAAAATCAATAAATAAAACAATGAGTGTTTGTTTTTCTGTAATTAAAACCAATTAATATGATTTTGTGAAAGGCATTCTTTACACCTTTGCGCAATGCCGATATGCACGCAATTGACTTTGACGATATTGGCCTACGTAAAGATCGGCATGAGATTTTTGCGTACACTAATACCATTTAATCTTTGGGTTATTTTGGGATTTAAAAAAGTCATCAATGTCTAAATCCTTTGCCAAATATGTAGAGAGCTTGCAAGGAGTAGGCACAGTTATTATTATTATTATTAATTTTTAAGGGCGTTTTAACGGCTAAGGTCATTTCACGCCCTAACATCTAAACATTCTATTTTAGGTTTGCTATATCTCTTCTGAGTGCTATAAAACTCTGACTCCAAACATTCACTCGTAACCTAATTTATCCTATTGCCATCCAAGCTTTGATTTTCTTTTCTTAATTCTTAATTTGGAAGGCCAAGTTACAATAAATTTAATAAAATTGTAAAATTTATTTCTGTTTCTTTTTTTTTAAATTAAAATTGTGAGTTTTTTTCATAAATTAAAATTTCCCCATAGGCTTCTATGGCTAATAATAATAATAATAATGAAGTCAGACTAGCATTGTATGATTAGCTCATCTTTATCCTTTTATTCTTCCATTCAAGTATGATAACTAATTCTACATAACAATAATAAGAAACAAAACACAATAATTTTTTTTTGAAGGAGCGATTTTTCTTATTTAAATTGAGATATTGGGCATTGTAGTGTATTACCCCGCAATTTTTATTGTCTTCCATTTTATTTTTCCGCTCCGGCAGCCTCAAAAGTAGGCACAGTTATTTTTAAATTTCGTAGGGGCAACATTTCTTCCCTCGAATAATGGAATAAATTAATTAAAAAGAAAACGGTTTTAGAACGTTGTGTTTTAATGGAACTTTAACTCGTATTTCAATTAATTAATCTTTATGTAAGATATTGGCTGAGATAATAAGTCCGTGTCACGAGCGGGAATCGAACCCACGACTTTTCGGCTAAATACGCCGCTCCTTTGCTACTTGAGCTATCGTGACCTCGATTCACTCTGATACCAATTTCCCATCTCAACCCACCTTTTGAATTTTCTCTCCATTTTGCCATTTTACAAATTTCGTGTAATCTATTTGATTCTCGGCGATAAATGACTTTTCTTCTCAGCCAATACCTTACATAAAGATTAATTAATTGAAAGAGATTATTTGGTCAATTGACCCACGAAATGTAATGTATTTATCTCATATTTTTTTATTGAAAATCATTACTTCATAAAACTAATTTATTCAACAGCTTGTACTTTTGCTTAGTTTTTTTTTTTTACTTTTACTAATTGTTTTAAAATTGTTTATTTATTTTTTAAACGAGGGTTCGAAACAGCAGAGGTTATAGGACCCTCGGGCTGCCGCTGTTTTTGAAAAAAAAAAATTGTATAATTGTAAGTCGGGTTCCTATACAGGGCAGCTGGATTCGAACCCGGGAGTTTTACTTATTTTGTTATAGGGTCTTTATAATCTAATTGTAATAACGTTAGCATGATTCGTTGCGTTTCTTAAAAAAAATAAGTGAAATAAGATTTTCTATTTTTGTTATTGTAAGTAGATTTATTTATAATTCATGGTCACTTGGATCGGAGAACAATTGCAAAGATAAAACGTGATCCTCGTACAATCCACTCCTAGCGACGGACCTTGACACATTTAGAAACAATCAATGAAGACGTCATGCAAGAAAAATTACCTGTGTGAACCAATAGTTTTTAAACCCCAAAGAAAGGCATCATGCCAGATGTTCTTTATATAGAAAACTATTACAAACCAACTATAAATGAGAGTATCATACCACGGAATTTATCCAGTTTATACCCCGTCTTTGATTAGACGGTAAATTTCTGAGCAGGGATATATGGAAGTTCACTCATAAGAGGTTCAACGGACATTTGTTTATGCGGATACAATAACAACTATTTCCATATTTTAGTGATTCCGCAATGGAATTAAACAGTTTAGTTCTTGATCCTCTGGCGGTGCGGTGTGCGCAACTTTGGCGAGAATGCCATTAAATGTTGAACAGACGAATTAGAACGTTATGTACGACTACAATACCGAAGGAGGAAAATATTCTCGACTCCACCTCCAATTTAATTCTGAGAGTGTATTTGAAATTCAACTTCATCTCTTGTTACCAAACAAATCATTCTCAAATGTAAAAAGAACGTTACAATTACATTATCTTCCCCCTACAATAAAGACTTAATATTTAACTAATTATAGATTATGGATTTTAATACGTATTCAATTGTTTTGGATTATATATCATTTTATTTAATTTTTTTATTTAAAAAAAAAATCTTTTAACATTTCACAAACCCTTTGTTATTTAAAGGCAAATTTTTACTAGAATTTGTTTAACAAGATTAATTACCCGAAAAATTTATTTACATGATAAAGCTAAATAGTTTTTTTTTTAAGTTCTTTTTTTAATGGGTCTTTTGCGCAAATCGATATCTTATCGTGGCCAATACGTTCACAGCACCTCTGCTATAGTTTTACAAACCAACAGTCGAATTGTATTTCTTTTAAAACAAATAAGTTTTTAAAAATAGTTTTTGGAGATTTAATTTTGAGTTTTCTAGTGGGGCGTTTAATCTTGCCGTTAAAAACTTTCTCATTTTGGGATGACTATCGTATTTTCTTTTCGTTTTGAATAATAACATTTATAATTTATATATTGCGCTGCTGAAAAATGAAGTTTTGTCTGTCTTTTATTTCTTTAACAATTCTGAATTTATTCTAGCCTTTAAGTTTAAAAAAATTGTAGTGAAGGCACAAACAAGTTTTTGGTTATGCCGAGTATTTTGCAAGGTAGAAACGTTTCTTTTAACCTAAACTATTTCTTTTAATAAAATATACTTCAAAAACAGGACACTCGTATTTGTTGTTTATTTCAAACGATATGTATTTTTATCATTATTTTAATCGCGACATACTTATTTTAATTTAAATCAAAATAAATGAAAATTCCTTTTTAAAAAAAATTATTTATTTCTTATGGTTTAAAGGAAAACTCACCAAAACACGTTATAATCATTTAGTGATAGAATAAATTGTTGGTTAAATTCACACCTATCATTAAAATATAAATCTCCAGTGTTTTCGTGAATTTTCTTCCAAGACGTCATAGTTAAATAATTTTTATTAAAATTCATGAATTTCTGATCTCGTTGGTAGAAATTAAGTACATTTTAATTATTAAAACGATAGCAATACATACATATCGTTTGAAATAATCTACAAAATACTCATCTGTATACAATAGTATTTTTTTTTTAATTCTGTGGATTTTTCAGATATTTACGATTTTAGCACAATACACAATTACAAACATTTACAAAATACCATGTCTTGAGAAAGATTTATAGAAATACAACGCCAATTCAAACTAGTTTGAAAAAAAACACGAGGAATAGTCAAAACTAGGCCTTGAATAAGAAAAAGTTGAAAACGATAAGAAGTACCTTGGCATACTTCACTTTTAGCTGTTAATATAATTTCAAAAAATAAGTATCTTTTACGTTTTGTATTACTACAAACGCTAATTTCTAAATGTATAGATCGGGGTCAATTATTGCCTTTTCTGAAACCACTTTTTTATTTATTTTTAACATAGATTATCTTCAGATATTAAAACTTATAGCGAAAATTTAGTTACATAAGTTAAACGACAATACTTTCTTTATGTTAAAATTAACAAAACTTTTATATTCCATTAATCTCATTCAAATTGGCCAAATAATGCTTACCTCTTCGTATATTCTTGGAAAACTTGTATAATTGTGTAATATTTGGAAGATTAAAGAAACATTTAAAACATTAGAATATGACAGTTTACATCTTTAAGATAATATAGTTTTTAAAACAATAATTCAATTTGTTTAAGTCTTATATATTCTAATAATATCAACATGTAATAGAATACTGAACCAGAAATATATTGGTACATACAAACGGAGAATTTCTTCAATCCAATTTATTTACTGATACCGGTTCATTTCGGGGCCAACCTGGCTCCCCTCTTCAGGGCTATATACAATATAAGAAATATTACTGAATTAATCAAAAACAATTCTGTGAAAACAAAAATAAATGCACGACGCAAAATTACTACAAAAATAAATGTAAAAATAAAACAGAAATCTTTTGGTGTGTTAATTTGTTCCATTTTTTTCTACAAATCAACATTATTGTAAAATTTTCTAAATATTGTCGTAATACATATTATTATATTGTGAAGGTATATATATTCTATATATGGAAAATTTTTTCTGTCTGCTGCAATATATCTTATTAAAAGCAGGCTGTGTTTGAGATTAAAGACGTTTGATATTATTTACATAATATAATTTAGTGTTTTTACTGTATATATTGGACTGATTACATGGTTTAATTCATTTTAAGATAAGAGAAAAAGCCAAATTGGGTAAGCATTTTTTTCTGATATAAATCAGAATCGATCTTCTTCTGTATATCCCCTTGGCCCGTTTATCGCCAGGATCGGAGTCCGCTTTTGCCAAATGACTAATCCCCGACTTTAAGAGTTCGTCCGATTTTGGCCGTAGGCGATTCGGTCACAACTTGTCAGACTTGTCACTGATTTATCGGTTTCACGTGCCTGGCCAATAAACATCTGTCTTGGGAAACGCCTTATTTCTTTGGAAAAAGGATTTCCATCTGGGGAATTAAAAAAAAAAAAAAAAAACCGCCTAGGGCGGAGACGAACCTGCTAGAAAGGAATTAAAAGGATCGGTGGATCGTCTAATTTCCCCTGCGTTTAATTCCTCTCTGCCATAATGACTGATGAATTAATTACTAAAACGATTAGTCAATTACGATCATATTTTCTTTTTAAATTATGGGAGTGTTTCGTCATGACTCTTATCTCAGTATGACTTGACTTTTAAAAAAGTTCAATCTGTCATATTTTTCACCATTTTCCGTTAATAATCATCGTACTTTTTCTTGATCAAAAAGCACAATTTTGGCAGTTTTAAATAATGTAGTTTCTTTTGAGATAAAAAGCCTGATATAATTCACTAACAAGCAAAGTAAACAGGTATAAATGCCTGTTTGAATATATAAACAAACCTTCATCGATTTAACTTTATTAATTTAATTGAAAGAAAAAACATTATAATTGCGGTTCTAAAATATTTCATTTACTGTCTGCAATAACCTATATCTTTATCTTAATACATCCATCAAACCAGTGTTTTGCTATTAGTTATTTAAATAAACTATTTCATTTTGTCGAATTTCTTCTAGCAATGTAACATGTGACAATATTGAGATCATCTTCAAGGCCTGTGATTTACAAACATTGTTTAAATTTAACAAATACATGATGGACAAAAGTTGATTTATACAATGCAAAAAAAAATTTATATTCAATCAAAGTACTTCTTGTAACTCAAAATGTCTGTTTTCTGCGTAACTGTCGTGTTGAGAGTGTCAGCGAAATTTTGATGTATTATGTATATATACGTTGGATTTTGAAAGGGTGAGGAAGGAAGTCGGCATAGGAAGACATACATCATCACATGACACAAAACGATATAAAAATTAAAAAACATTCATCGCATTCAATGTTTCAAACATTTGTATGTAGTCTATTTTTTTTCACAAATTTAGCTTTCGTTTTCCTATTTATCCCAGTCTATATAATCCTGGAAGGATAATCTGGCCGAACTGTGGCCATAGTTGTTTTCCATCGTCGGCTCTTTTCACCTCAAAGAAGCCGACTTCTAATACAAAAATCTCTTTCTATACCGACTTCCTTTCCCACCTCTTCAAAATCAAGCAAGAATGGGACATTTACCCAGAAAACTAACCCTTTGGGAGAGTTGAAATTCTTTGAAAATGTTGAAAATCAGACCGCATCCTACGATTTCTAAATAGTCGTTAAATAATTATTTTTTGAATCAAAAATGCGGGATGTAAATCAAAAAAAATTTTCCCCTTAGTAAATATTTTAGATACATTTTTCAAAGAGTTTTCAAGTTATTTAACTTTTATATTTTGATTTGTGAAATTGAAGATACCACGCTATATCACATTTGTTTGATGGTAAATTGTCTGAATACAAGCATGTGCAAAAATCCTTTTTCTCGCTTTTCGTTCTTCATCACCTCCAGATTCGTTGTTCAAATATAAATTCACAAAAAGATGAAGAAGGTTTTTATTTTCAGAATTGTAAGGACAAATATCGCAAGTTTTGAATTTCCTTAAAAAATATCCCTAGAACTGAAAAAGATTAGAGAATACCCATTTTTTGGTGTCAAATTTTGTCGTTTCGCATAAAACGGTCGTGGGCTTTCGACATATGTTAGTTCGAAAATAGATGCAACAATGTCGTATTTTAAATTTCCGGTTGTTTGTTTTTACGTTTTTACGGTGTGTATGGAATTTGCCTTCAGCCAGACCGAGTGCCCTACACATGTTTTTATCGTGTTCGTTCTCTCTGTTTAAAATCGTAAAACCATCAAATGAAGCTATTTCAAATACAATTCTTAAATTAAATTGAAATACAATTTTCAACTATCCCAGAACTTGATACAGAAGAGAAACAACTAACGCAAGGAAAATATGTTTTATCATAACTTTACATTTCATACCTCTAACCACCAAATACCAAATCGAGCATATTTTAATATTCATAATTTAAGCTTACAAGTTTCTTTCAAGTTGTTTCTTCTTCACTACTTTCAAGAGTTATATTTTTTACAAATAAATAAAACGTAGAAATATAAAATAAAATATTTTTATATATGTTCGAATCGTTTGATGAATTAATCTAATTTAATTTACAATCGAGTTTACCCCAAACTATTGTCTGATCTTAGTTTTTTTTGGTTGCTTCTACCTTTGATGGTACACTCACAAAACGCTTTTGTAGAAAACCCGAGGGTATGACCCATCCAGTGATAGAATTAACCTTTTGAGATTTTTGATAAATTTTTGTTAGCGCATCAAGGGCTTGGCTGTGGTGTTCACCAAATGTTCTTATGTATCCGAGCATTAACATAAATTAACAATGATGTATATCCTAAAAAAATTGAAATAGGACATATTGCTGTGTCATCTCCAAACAATGCCTGGCCACCATTTGAATTTGTACTTCGTACTCGCTTCCCGAGAAACATGCCGCCCTAGAATATGACTTTCCTCAAAATGATACTGTTTTCTACGTGCAGTACTAACTGGGAAGTTTTCTGGGTGTTCTCCAGACCGTTTTACGGCATATCGTAGTTTTTTCTTTTAGGCTCTACCGATCTACATTATAGTGATTTACAATCCTACATAGTACACGTAATGGTACGAATCAGATCTTTGTAAACAAATTGAAACTATAGGACAAACTTTAAACGTTTGACGAGATTCTGTTGATGTTGATGCTTTGTTGTAATAACAGGAAATTCAAACGTTATTATCATAGGCTGATAGAAGAAATACTTAAATTTTCACCTTTTGCATTAACCTGTAAATTTCATGTTATGCTTTATCTACCTAATAAAACCGATCTTATTGATGTGGAAAATGGGACATAAAAAATAATCTTTACTAGCTGTTATTGCCAAAAAATAATCTGATTTCAAAATTCGAAAACACAATCTTAATAAACAAACTTACCAAGTTTAAAAAAAAAGAACCAACTTGTTTAATACATCCTACATAATTTAAGTATTATTTCTTGACATGCATTATGAAGTAAATGGTTAGGAAGAGAGTATATTTTATAATAATTTGCTTCTAAGTGTCAAAAAATGTGTTTAAAATGACTGGATACGAACCTGTAGCTTAGAACATTCGAATAATAGAATAATTAATGTAAATGTTCCAATCAACAGTAAATTTTGTTAAGTGATACCATATGAAAATAGAAATCCCATGTGGGAACATTCTAAACGACACGGCTCATTAAGTCTCCAATGGCGGAATGGCCTTCCAGTACATATCATTACCTAAAGTGCTTCTGCGTTTCCGACCTGGATCTTTGCAATCCAAGAGCCCTTTCCGTTTCGTATGGCCCAAAAACAGCAATCTCCCAAACTAATTCTTCCCAAATTGGTGCATTAGTCAGACTTCACCTAGATGTGACTTAACCAGCAATTTAAATGGCTTTTGTTGTAAACTTTTGTGCTGACATATTCGGCCTACTTAGGCTAAACCCGCTCGACTACCCTGTCTTGCGGCACTGTATCCCGGTTATCATTCGTGGGCGCAGGTGTTTCTAGTTTAACCACTTCTAAATTATGCAAACATGAGAGTAGACTTACAATTTTCAAAAATAAAGTTATATGACAGTGGCTCTCTTTTTACTACTAGTAAAGGTACCACAATAAACGCATTTACTACAATTATTTAGTTGATATTGTTAATGTTTTTTTTAACAGTCTTTTCTTATTTTCAAACTACCTTTCAAGCCTATTTGCTTATTTCACGTAATATGTCCAAAAATAAGATACACGATAGATTTTCACTTCTCTCTTTTTATACAACAATTATGTTAAGATTTTCATTAGGTAATAAGAAATATTACTTTTCAAAATATATACTTTACTTCATTGCACGAAAAGAACAGTTGATTATTTTTAAATTCATTATGTTTTATTGCTTTATAGTGTGCGAAAATGCTTCAAATTTTACCTACATCTTAAAAATTAAAATCAGGAGTACACTAATTCTTTTTAAATTCATTCTGTTTTATTGGTGTCAAAATGGTTTAAACTTCACCGCCCTAAATAAAATAAAATAAACCTTATTTGGGTGAGTCTAAATTTCTTAATGACTCGGGAAAACTATGAATTCCTTAAAGCGGTTTCTCGGTTACAAAGAAATAGAAGGAGCTAACCAACTAACCAAAAAAAGGCAACCGTCTCATTTATGGGGCCAGAACCAATACTGCTCCCACCGGAATGTCTGCTTGTTGGAACTGGAAAAATCGCTTGAGGAAAAAATCCAACACTGGACAAAAGGTACGGCATTAGGCAAGATTTATAAATATCTCAAAAAGAAAGTGAAGGAACTCTCTCAGCTGGCAAGATTTGAGAAAATTATAGTCCTCCATAATTGACCACTATTTATTTATTTATTATCTAATGAAAACAGACAGAGCAAAGAAAAATAACTTGATATTGTCTGGGAGAATCAGAGACATCTGCACATTTTTTTTTCTTGAATGTGCCATGGCCTGGTCACGATATATAGACCCTACAGTAAGGCAACTCTCAACCAAAAGGGATGGCAAAATGGCAGCTAGACAGCTTACTATTATAGGAACAAGTAAATTTTCCAACGTGTGGCAATAATGGATGGAGGTGCCATAACTGATCTAATTATGTAGCAGTGGCGAAAAGGATTATAATTATTAATTAACCCCCTAATATTAATTTTAAAAAAGTGGTAAATCACTCCTGGTATTCTTCCTACAACTCAATATCGAATAATACAAGCGTCAATATCAGGCTTGTCATCGTCGTTAATTAAAATTTCCTTTATTTTCGGTAAGATATCAAAATCTTACATAATACACCAAAGCCTCGCATTACCACAATAATTGCTTAATATTTTTTCCCTATTTGAAATTATCTTTGTTTAAGTTATTGGGGCTTACCTCTTTGGCGTTAGCAAAAATAAAACATAACACATAGAAAAAATATTACGAAAATAAATAAACAATTTACACCAGGTATCAAACATCACATTTACAATTTGATGAAAAATAAAATTATTATTCAAGAATGCTTTCAATTTGACGTATTTTCCAGATTTGATAATAGACTAGACTAAATCTGATAAGTTACCTAAAGCTTCAAAGAGAAGTGGTAATTGAAAGAGAAAGAACGCTGGGTTGGTTTTTTTAAACTTTTTTATTGTTTATATCAACCCTCGGGGTGAAGGTGTTTTTGAAGAAAAAGTATATTTGCAAGCATGTCGAGTTCGAATAGAGGGCCGCTGGATCCGAACCCGGGACATTTACCTTAAAGTGATGGGCGCCGTTACAACCCGTAAACCGTTGAGGTCATGGACGCTCCCTTTAACGTTGTTATTATTAATAATATACGTATTTTTACAAATGTGTATGTAACTACTATTTTTATAAATTTCAAAGTAAAACGGGAACAGAATCATATAAACTTCTAAATCCTCAGTATACGTGTTTAACCTTGAAGTTTACCAATGAAAATTTGTCATTGGTACGTATACTTACCCTGAGTATTTATATACAAAGCCACACCGTGTAAATCCCCTCGGGAACAAATTTGCTACCACCTTAATCACATCAGTCAACCATTGAATACTGTGAACAACGGGATTAACAATATTACTTCCTCTGTGTTAACTAAAGAGTTTAATTTTTTATCTATCCTTTCCTATGCTGTTCAAAATTTTTAATATTATTTTTGTCCGCGATCAGACACTAAACGACAAAAATGACAATACACGGCAAAAAGTTGGAAATGAAGTCAAATAAATTATATTTTAATCAAATACTTAAACTGTTTTCAATATCTGAACATTACTCTTCGTAAAACATAGCTTATTTTCATACCACATGCTAAAAACAATCTAGTGTTTTAAAATAATATTTATATCATAAATGTTAACCTCTTAATAAAAAAAAAAAATCATTTGCAATGTCCGACCGTGTTAACACTCCTGATCTAAGTTAAAGATAGTATATAATATTATTAATTATCATTTTTCATTAGGAGGTTATTCAGGGGGTCGCTTAACATTCTTGATGATTTGTATTTATCTTGTTAATCATCTGCTGTTGACAGTTCATCGATCCCCCGTCCAGTCTCTCAACTTACTGTGCATGTTAATCTGACATAGTATCCCGTACAGGCATTATTTAAATTATTATTATTTATCTTTGAAAGGTATACTACAACATTGATTCTTTTACTTTTAAATGAATAACATCTTTGTTGTTCTTTATTTTTACTTTTACCAATATCCAATGTGAAATGAATTGTAATTTAGTAAAAGATAAATATCCTTATAGCGTTAATTTTCTTAATATAATGGCCTTTACAATATATTGCTTATTTTTGAGGGAGAAGGGTATCGTGAAAAAAAGGAATAAGGCCAGAGGCGACGGCGGGAATTGAACCGCGACCCCGGGATCTACTAGCCGAAAGTCTCTCACATTAATACGGTGTAAACACAAAACAACCGTCCCTTTCTTGGATGTAAACAAATGTCCGATTGAGGAATCTTAAATATTGTAGCATATACAACTTGTGCTCTGTTTTTTAAATGTTAGAAATAATTCAAATTATAAAATTTTACCATCACCTAGGCCGACAAGGAGTTAACTGCTTTACAGACATATATCTATAATCCTCATGTAGAACAGTTTGACTTGTGATTTGTTTTTCCTACTGTTTTGTGGGCCAGTCTTAAATTCCTTTGTACTGATTAAAATTGTTCAGACGGAAATGATACGCATCAGGGATATTGGTGAAAATACGTTTACCTTCCTATAAATTTTTCCGTCTGTGAAATCCGACCGATAAGAGGAAAAGGCATTAAACAAATGTTTGCAGTGATTAGCATAATTGTTATTAAAAATGTAATTGGAATGGAAGATGCCAATCGTTCAAACGTTTAGGAAAGTCTTCTCAAGTTCAAAATTCCTTTGTTTTTGGAGAGGAATCTTTCCTAAATTTTTCAATTTCGGTTTCAAAAACGAAACAACTTGGATATGAGAAGAAAATTTTGATGAGGAATTACTGACAAAATGCCAAAAGAACATTCAGCAGTATTCCAGTTACATTTTGGAAAAACCTTGGTCCATTTTGGAATTAAAATATTAAATATTAAAAAATATTACAATCTGCAATATTTGAAACGTTCAGAAGAGATCATAAAATAACAATGTACCTCCAAAATGGAAAAATGTCGGCTGAATTTAATAACTCTACGAAATTTTATTGTTCCCCCTTTTTTAAATTGTTTTGGTTCTTATTTGTAAAGCCATTTTGTGGTAACAACTAGAATTCCTCGAGTTTGAAAGAGGTTTTACAACACAACAATGACAACAGTAAGAAATTAATTGAATTTTCCCTTCTTTTTGCCAAATTCAAAAGGTGTGATTGAGACGGGCGAGCTTTAGTGAAGGTATGCTTCATTTTAAACTTATTAAATTCACTAGTTTCGTGAATTAACCAACTAAATAGTCCGAGTGGATCGAAGTCACGATAGTAGAGCAGCGGCGTATCAGGCCGAAGATCGTGGGTTCGAAACCCGCTCGAACCATTGACTTTTTTATCCCAACCGAAAACCATAATTAGTTTGTGGACAACGAAACTAGTGAATTGTTACAAATGTTGGTGCATTAAAAGTCAAAATAAGTCCCAAATGTTTTTATACAACCTCAAGGGTTTTAACTTATTAGTTGAATTCTGGACGAGGAGTAGATAGCAGTATGATCTCGACTGCGACCAGACTTAACAAAAGTTATTCCAAATAAATAATGTATAGTAAATGAAAAGAAAATTACACCACTGTTGATTTAGTAATAAAGAAATGAACATAAATTAATTTGAAATCTAATTTTTCATGAAATGAATTTTTTTAATGATAGAACAACTCAATCACAGAATCAGTCGTCATCCATGATACGTACACTATCACTGATCATCTGAGATTGGACAAGCCTCACCACCGGCGAGGGTGTGGCGTGCGCCGTGTATAACGGGGGTTCGTCCACTTCATGGGCACTCCCGCGGCACTGCACCGTGTACACGGCGGAACTGTATGCGATCTGGCACGCACTCGGGGTGATCCGGGACGATGAGGGTCCGGCCTTCCTTGTCTGTACGGACTCTCTGAGTGCAGTATCGGCTATCCAGGACAGATTTTCTACGGACCCTCTTGTCGTGCTCCTTCTAGAAAGATATGCTGAGCTGGAGCGCCTTGGAAAAACGGTGGTAGTTGTCTGGGTACCCGGACACGTTGGGCTGGAGGGCAACGAACGTGCAGACGAGGCAGCAAAAGCTGGGACGTCGCGCTCTCCGGACCAAGCTACCGCGATCCGGCCTAGTGACGCTGTCCGAGCGGTAAAGAGTGCTGTGGATAAGCGTTGGCAGCGCCAGTGGGCCGGGTCGTCTGAGAAGCTCCTGCGAGTTAAGGGCACGACTGAACGATGGCCCCATGAGAATCTGAAACGTAATGAAAGGATCGTGTTGACTCGGTTGAGGATTGGTCATACCCGTTTGACACAAGGACATCTGATTCTGGGTCAAAACCCGCGCAGATGTCCCGCTTGTAGAGAAAGGTTGCTCAGTGTGTCCCATCTCATCGAGGAGTGTCGTGCCTTGGCCCCCTACAGGGAGCGAGTAGGCATGGACTCTGACATAAAAACAGTACTCGGGCGAGCAGGTCAGATGTTAGACCCCCTGTTCCGGTTTTTGAGAGAGACGGGGGTATTTCCACACCTGTAAATGGCGTATGTGTGAAGTAGTTTTGTAAATAAGTATATCTGTGTTGTGTGTTATTGTGTTGTGTATTTATTTGTACATAGTAAATTATTTATTCGTATTAGTCAGTTGTAAGTGGCCGATGGCGGAATATTGAGTACCCCATTGGCCACAACAGTACAGTAAGAGGGGGCTGAAATGACTCCATTGTTGAAAGCCCCGGGAAAAAATAAAAAAATAAAAAAAATAAAAAATAAAAACCACCGATTATACGGATCTCATCCTCTGATAGGTTTATTTTTAATCGTAACTTATGAAAGATTTAGTTATAAATGTATACTTTATATTTTAAATCACTCATTTCTAAAATGTATTCTTTAGTCTTGTGTTCAAAAAAACGATATTTAACAAAGGAAAGTTCGCAGATTTTAAATAAAAATGATTACGATTCTTTCCACACAAGACCCTACTAAAATCTGGAATTTTTTAAAGTCAGGTTTTAATTGTTGTTGTTTGTTCTTTTTTAATAGGGAAAGTAATTTTTAATTATACGTAAATAATTTAGTCGATTAATATTGTGTGAAACTTTAAATTTTTAAACAATTAACTCTTTCCGATATCCAATCTTCCGTGAAGTTATTGGGTTTGGAAATTCAATATATTTTACATCGGGAGGTGAGATACATCGCACTTCTTTGGTATACAAAATTCATTTAAATTATCCCCTCTCAGATTGCTTTCCCGGAATAACTGGCTAAAGTGATAACGGAAAAAAATTCCGTTAATGGGAAAATACAGTCCCCTAAGTTTACCCGGACGTTATTAAATACGACAATTTTTAACAAGCCTTGTAACATTTTTAAACCGCTTATGACGAAAGTTTTTCTCATAAAAGTTAAAGAGTGAGACGGGCTTTAGGTTGACATGGTGCCAATTACTTTCTAAAGCTTAAAGCTCCTCCTCAGCACTGTTTCATCAGAGTCCGGGCCAAATGGAGATTATGAACTTTTCCCTTTCGACGTAGATAAATTCTAATATTTGCCTCTACAGAATTTTCAACCTTTCGGCCCAATGTTTTTTTCATTTTGATCTCGTTGACCTAAAAAGCTCACACGAAGCTTCATGTGGTAATTTGTTAGCCCCAAACCTTAATGTAAGTATATTTTATTTATTCAATTGTCATTGACACAAACGACTTAATGATGGGGAATTTAACAAAATACGATTTAAATCGTTTTTTAAAATTTGGTTTAAGCTGCTTTTGTAATACTAAGGATATTCACGTTTTCAGCATTTATTCCCTGTAACACCCGAGAGGATCTCGTTCAATTTCGAACGTAATAATTACTTTCCAAATTAGTATAAATTAGAAAAAGAAAGTGCAACCAGTACGACCCATTATAAAAAATATGGATCAATTTTGGAGGCAAAGGAATGGAGAATGGGAGGACCAGGTTAAGATGAAATTTTTCATCCTTCCAAAGGGTGACGGCGCTGTGCATTTGTTAGGGTTGAACGTATATCTTTTACTACGAGCTTCTCCTGGGAATGAATGAGCAAGGTTCATAAAATGTTATCAACTACATATTGGTTTTAATGGGGAGAGAGGATAGTAAGCCATCACGACCGTCATGTCCTTCAGGACTGTAGTATTCATTAACTTGATTTCTTTCTCTACCTCCTCCTACTCGTCTCTCTAGCTCTCTCTCTCTCTCTCTCTCTCTCTCTCTCTCTCTCTCTCTCTCTCTCTCTCTCTCTCCCTTTCTTCCTTTATCTCATAAACCTTTTCTCTATGTATCTCTGTCTCTTTCACCGTTTTTCTTTCCAGCTTTTGTTATTCTATAAACCAAGAGAGTCTTCATTTTCATTGTTATAACAAGGTACGTTTTTTCGCTGATTATTTGCTATTGAGCCCTTACTCAGCCAAAATTAGTGCGTTTCAATGCCAATAAGAAAATAAAATATCTGAAATTGGTTTCATACTATAAAATAAAAATAACGTCCTAATATTTATTATTTCTCCCTCCTTGTTCCATAGATGTTCGTAATGACCTCTATTTATGTTTGAGGATGATCCATGATGGTATGATAAATTTTTTATATTTTAAGACAAGTTCATTGTGAGGATTTGGTGCAGTATCTTGCATTATTATAAATCACTTTTTCGGTTCATAAAATATTATTCGATATTTCTTATTCGCACGATTTTTTGGTGATATTAGCAATGTAATCTATCCGAATTTGATTCTTACACAAATTTTCTAAACTTATGTGCTCAACTTATGCTGGATATATAATGGAATTTATTTACGTACATAAGTAGCCTGATTAAAACAAGTATGGCTTCGGTTCTTTTCATATTTAAGGAATTCAAAAATTAATCAGGCACTCTGTATTTTTGTGAGTGGTAAATGTTTTTCATAGAATTAATGTTAAATTACATCATAAAAATTGCTGCTCGTTTCGGCTGAGCTGTAAAACAAATAGTAAAACAATATTCCAGTAGCTGCTAAGAGTAATGATTTAAGGCATTTCTCACATAAATTATTTGAGGAAGTAACGATCTTAACAGGAAGTTTGTTGGAAAGGATGAATGTTTTATGTTGTTCCTCGGAGCGTTTGATTGACTGCCTTGTGTCTCTATTGTCAGAATTTCTAAACTTTAATAATTGTATCAAGAGCGAGAAGTTCCAATTCATTAGGAACAAAAGTTTTATATACTTTGGGCCAATGAACCTTCCGTATTAAGACTTGTTGTGGTGATTAATCAAATGGCAGTTTCACATAACAGTCCCACAAAAAACCGAAATGACCGTAATTGTAAATAATAAAAATTTTGAAATGGTATATAATTATATATATAATTACCATGACTTAGTAAAAAACAAAAAGTTACATAAGTAAAACCAAAAACAAAATTAATTTGGATTCATTAGTAACTAAAATATTTTATATCTCAAGTTTTATTATTATTTTTCCCTTTCCACCACCCCGCCATACCTGAGGAAGACCACCTTATCGACGGACAAACGCTTTAGCTTAATCTAATTTGAATAATTAAGGGATTTCAAATAAATGGGATAAAAATATCTCCCAACGATCTTTCCTTCAGGCTAGACCGCTGGTTGCTTTTTGAAGGGACCATTTTTTTGTCATTTTAGAACTTAAAACAAAAGGTATTCCCTTGCTGGTTTCCCCTTGCACGTTTACTTTTTCTTCGATTTATTTTCTGTCTATTTATATTATCTAAAATGTTCATACTAAGAAGAGTAAAACAGCCCGGAACCCTAAACCTATGCTTAATTATGCAATAAATAAATAATGGTAATAAAACTCTAACAATTATAACAATATTTATGACTTAATAATTAGAATAAACTTGTTTATTTATGCGTATTTGAGGCAAAGTCTTTTAGTGCTCTAAAAGATTTGATATCACAGACTATTTTTTGGAGATTAGGCGGCCATTCTGCTGAGGTGATGGTTTTTCGCAAATGTTCTCTTTCTGCATTGAATTTGGTACAGCTGAAGAATTTATCGGCGGCTTCTTCACTGCTGCAACCAGAGCATAAAGGGCTTTCTATTTTCTTATATTTATGAAGATAACTTGCGTAGTTTCCTTGTCCTGTTAACATTTGTGTGGTCCAGTAGACGGGGTGAAGCAATTTTGCGTTTTGACTTTTTTCAACGCTGGGGAAAAATTTGGATGTCAGCCGGCCTTTATTACTATTTGTCCTTCTTTCCTGCCATGATGGGCTTGTTATTTTTTCTAAGAACTCTTTTGCCTCCTTCCCCGTTGTGCTTCGGAACCAGAAAACCTTCCCTTGTAACTGAAATATAAAATTTATAATTTGTTGTATAATATGGATTATCCACACGTTTGAATTGATTAACGTTTTCCCTATGAGAGTGTTACGTGGGGAAAACACTTATCCAATGCAACGCTAAGCGTCGTTACCCGATGCTACCCGAGCCTTTTAACGCATTGGTAGGGTGTGAACATCTATTTGAAATCAAGCACACGCCACGTGGTCACACAGCATGTATCGCAAATCAGTATCACAATCGAAGCGCTTCTATTGTTCTTAATGCACTATTTTGAGCTTAACCTTATAATAAATTGCAAGTTAAATTTTATGAGCACAACCTGTAATACATTGTTAATTAAATTTAATTTTTTTAAATCATGATATTCCGGTGTTTCAATCAACTTTCTGCCTAACCATCATAACTAAATAATTTTTATAAAAACGCATACATTTTTTATCTCGTTTAATTTGGTTTCCATTAAAATAAACATGTTGTGATTAATATAAACATAGTTCGAAATAAATTTAAAAAATGTGAATGTCCGGTTCTGAAGCTACTCGACGAAAATGATGAAAAATTTATGGGCAAAACCATGTAATAAATTGTTAGTAAAATTCATTCTATCAATAAATGGTATTCCGGTGTTTTAATCATTTTCCTGCCAAATGATTAAAATGAATATTTTATTCCGATCTTTGCGTGAACCCGTTTTCAACGAAGCAAACTCGTTTCCTGACGAGTATGAAATGAAAATAAAAAAATATTTGTGATACCAAAAAATGAAAAAGAATACTTGTGCGACAAAAATCAAATAAATTAATGGGAAAAAACAAAATTGGAAACTGATTCAAATAAATTATAACAAAGGTCTTCAAAAATAATATATTCAGATATGAAAAAAAAAGATAAAATAAAATATGTGATCAGTACAGACATACGCGGTCAACTCTTTGCCATTCAAATTAAAAAAGCAGGTGCGTTCAATTAATTGAGAGATAGTCCTTCCTCGTCCTTTAGTAGCTCAGCTCACATTGTCCGATCCTGCAGTAGGGGATTAGCTTATCCCTTAAGATAAGCTTCCGTTTCCAAAAATATTTTTATAATTTTTAAATAAAAACTAATGGATTTTTGATCCCGCTTAATTTGGTCTATGTTAAAATATGTTGTATGTTGTAATTAATATAATAACGACAATAATAAATACAGTTTGAAATAAAAATATGTGGGTTCATTTGATTCCGACTCTACTCGATGCAACTCGACAAAAATCCGGACAGTCGGGATCGCGTAGCGTAGAGTAGTTTAGCGTTGGGTGGCATCGGGCAGATGTGCTCGGGAGTAATACAATCTTATGGAAAATTGGGCTTTGGATTGTGTCGGGTAGCGTCGCATAGCATTGCATCGGGTAAAGCTGAGAACACACTTAGGCGATGCAACACTATGCGACACTACCCGATACATTGTCACGTTTGGGTAGGGTGTGCACATCTATGAGCCATACGCCACGTGCAGTCACACAGCGTATATCACAAATCATTATCACAGTCGTAACGGCTCATTTGTGCTTAATGCACTATTTTGAGGAAAACCTTGTAATACAGTGATAGTTAAATTTATTTGTTTTAAATGGAAGTTATTCCCATTTATCAATACATTTTCTGCCTAACCATTATATATTTTTAGTTAAATTTTATGAACAAAACACCAATAAATTGTTAGTTAAATTCATTACATCAAAAATTGGTATTTCGGTGTTTTCATCAATTTTATACCACATCATTAAAATTGTTTAAAAAAAAGAACCAATGAAATTTTGATCTCGGTTAATTTGCTTTGTATTAAAATAAGTAAGTTGTGATTTATATACCAACTTGTAGTTTGAATAAAAATATGCAGTGTCCGGTTATTTTGTCTCCGACTGTACTCCATGCAACTCGACAAAAATCCGGACAGTGGGGATCGCGTAGCGTAGAGTAGGGTAGCGTTGGGTGGCATCGGGCAGATGTGCTCGGGAGCAATACAATCTTATGGAAAATTGGGCTTTGGATTTGCGGGTAGAGTTGCGTAGCATTGCATCGTGTAATTTGGATTTTCCCCGCTTTATTCTTACCTGGGTTTAGCGCTAAAGCAGAATCCGCAATACCAGCGATGCTGAAACTGTTGAAAATATTAACCGAATTAATGATGATATGATGTTAACATTAGTTTTTCAGAAATTGCGAGATGCGGGCTGATGTAGGTTTTAGACAAACATATTCTTTATCGTGCCAACGTTTCGATCTTTATTGAGATCATCTTCAGTGCTCAAAATGTTTGTATGCTGTGTATTAGTGCCATTCTTGCATGTCGTGTTGAGAGTGCCACAGTAAAAATTAGTAAACTACACCGGAACTGAGCCCCAGAAATGTCAGAAAAAAATTTAAAAATATGTCATATTCTGCGCAAAGCATAATTACATATAAGAGTATATAATATTCAGTAGTTGTTCTGATTGAATCAGAACGTCATTTAGCGTTCCTGATGATTTGTATTTATCTTGGTAATCAACTGTTGTTGACAGTTCATCGATCCACTGTACAGTCTAGTCTCTCAATTTCTGGATGTTAATATGACATGTCGCGTACCGTCATTATTTAGATTATTAGTATTAACCTTAGAAAGTGAACTACTTTTTATGCCTGAAGTTAAATATATTGTAGTTTAGTCAAAGATAAACATCCTATAGAGTTAACTTTGTCCCAAACCTATCGAACCGACCCGCTCGTTATACATAAACCTTGTCCAATTCAGCCTTAAGCTTTTGGGTTTGGAATTTTTCCTCCACCAGTGTGACTGCTTTCCAATATAAAGCGTTTGAAGCCAGTCTTTGTTCTTACATCGCCTCCGGTATCCATCACCAGCTCCGTTAATTGTATTTACCTTTCTCTGAATTTACGGGCAATCGGTTGAAGGGCGAGAACAACAAACCTCCGGACATCGTCGGATTACACGGGGGAAAATCTGCGCGGATCGGACTGAAAATAAAATGTTTTCATTTCATCTCATGTCCTACGGGATTCAGTTAAATAACATCATGAAGCGGGAAGATGGGAGTTTTTCAATTTTCTCAGGGGCAGAGCTTATTTAACCTCCCTCACCTACAAATTTTATTATGCGTCGTGAACTACAAAAACGTTATGGTTAAAAATGTTATGTTTAATAATATGTTGTTCCCTTTCTTTCCATTAAATAATGCGCGTGCGTAAATTGGTATAAAACGGGGCGTTAAATGGAAAAATATTCAAATGCCAACAATATGAATTTAGGAGAAAACATGGCGTCGTTTGTCTTTCCGTTTCTATCAGTATTTCTATAATTAACTATTGACTATTCATATATTATAAGAAAAACAATTAACATTATTGAACAATATAAAAATTAAATTAACTTGCAGTTTACCCAAACCCTCAATCACAAAACTGTTTGCTTTGTGGTCTGGCCTTGATATTAAAAACCGTATCAGAGCAATTTACAGATTGCCTGACATACAGAGTTATGATGATCAATGATTTATGCATCCATAAAAGTTTTACGCCCCCGTGTTTCAGTATTAAATGCTGCTATGAGCAGTTAACCATTTTGATTTTATGCCAGGAGAAAAGTTCATAGTCCATGCACGTGCAAGCAAGAGATATCCGGGTTTTTGTCACTTTTACGTGGTATTAATTTATGAATTTTTTTTACATATTTGATGATATTCGCGGTTCTAGCGACAAATGATTTATGAAAAATATTGAATTGCCTGCTAAATCGAATTTTACAGGATTTATAAAAATGTGAGCACTTTATGTCCAGAGCAACGATCGGCTTAATTTCACTCAATGCCGCAATACCTCAGCTATACAAACAGGGAGCTGCCTCCAAACTTCCATGAACAATACCGAAACCTAGAGTCTTGCTGGATCTCACCAAATTCCTGAAAGAAAATACCCCCTTATTTATTTTCAAGAATAAGGGCCAATTTCCCAAGCCACACCCTTGCCTTCACCGACGGATCACACAGCGAAAACGGAACAGGCGCGGCATTCATGATCAACAAAAAAGGTATAGATTCTCCCTGCCAAATGTATGCAACAATTATACTGCCGAACTAACGGCGATCAGCAAATACCTTAGCATCGTATCGCCCATAGGCAACTCATTGTTAGTCTGCACAGACTCACTATCGGCCCTTTCAGCAATGGAAAACCGATTCACTATGCAACCGCTGGTCCAGGAGATATTGCTCTCTCTGGAACGATTGAGACTCGCTTGCATACAGATAATTTTCGTGTGGATCCCTCGACACTGGTATAATGGGCCACGAACAGGCGGATACTGCTGCCAAACGGGCCACCATAGATGGGGACAAAACGGGACCCCACACAGACTTTGTCTCCCACTTAAAAAAAAAGCAATGGCAGAAGTGGCAAGAGGAATGGACAGCGTGAGGGACAACAAACTTAGGGAGATTAAACCAAATGTGGGCCCTTGGAGCTCCTCAGTGCGCGACTCGCGGCACGAAGAGACGGTGTTGACGCGACTTAGAATCGGACATAGTAGGCTTACCCACGGGTACCTTATGTGCAAAGAACCGGCGCCAGTCTGCGATTGGGGCAGGGAATTGGTTACAATCAAACATCTCTTGACCAATTGCCCTAAGATAGAGCAACAAAGAAGATCACATAACCTCCCAAGCCAATTAGCGGAGATTCTTGACGATGACCCTCCTGTGATCAATAGACTATTCGACTTTCTGAGATCAACGCGTTGGATACAGAAGATATAAATGGAACGGGCACACGCGCAAAACCGCAAACATACCTTACAAGACAGAAGTAATATGTAAACAGCTGTTGTGAGGACCCGTCATGATCTAGGCGAAACATGATCCTATGCGATTGAACGCCTTTATATATAAAAAAAAAGTGCAATATTTTCGTCTCAACTAAAAACGATAATTAATTTTCAAGAACATCCCTGAAGTGTATTGAAGTGTATTTCTTTGCATGAACAATCTTGAATCAGTATGCATGAACTTTATACTGCCCCCCCCCCGTGAGAATGAACTTAATTCCTCGTTATACATCATATTTCTTAATTAAAATACATAAAATTTCTTACTTATTAATTTCAAATTTCCAAAAGCTATATGAATTCATCACTAAAACATCAGAATAAGAAAACGTTTTAAAAAATATCTTCAGATGGGCAGACTAATTTTTAATATTTTTAAAAATCAATGTCCAGTTTAAAAATATCTCAGATTTATTACAGTTGCAAAGATATTTTGTACAGGTTATACACTTTTGTTCTATTGCTATGCTTGATACTAATTTATCCATAAATTAAATTTTGAAGTCAAGCAAACCTTAAGGGAAAATTGCACTTATTCAATATTCTTCGTAAATAATTTTACAATTATTTATTGCACTCTCCTCGTTATGAGGGTAAGACCGCATTTATTAACAGTTGTTAAGATAGCTCATTAAAAAAAAGAAACAGATTAGGATAGGTTTACAAAATTATGGAATAGATTTAAATCTTTTTGTTTTATTACTTAGACGATTATCATGTACGAATTAACCGTCGGACTTCTGTCTCGTAAGTTGGGCGAACTTGAGCCATTCCATGATGAGGATAAGAATGTAATTATTTAAAGTGAAACTTCACTAACAAGTAGGACAACGAGCAAGACCTCCAACTGTGACCCTGACTCAACTCACCGTGAAACACGTAACAACAAAATGTTTAATGTTTTCAGCATTCTTGGGTGATCACAAATTAACTTTATAGTTTAACAATTTTGAAAAATTTACTTGTAGAATTAGTTAAGGTTTTTAGTTGAGATAAAAAGTCAATGGCACGAGCGGGATTCGAACCGACGATCTTCGGCTACATACCTCGCTACTGTACCACTTCAGCTATCGTGACCTCGATCCGATGGTAGAGGAGCAGCGTGTTTAATACAAGGTTGTGGGTTCGAATCCCGCTCATTCCTTTTACTTTTTTATCTCAAATAAAATCCTTAATGACTTGGTTACTGTTAATTGTTCAAGCGTACCACGAAACTGGTGAATTATTCTAAATTTTGGTGCATTAAAAAGTCAAAATTAGTTCTGAATTTTTTATTATATCATCAAGGTTTGTATTGCAAGTAGTAGATTGTAAGATGGTCAAGCGGACCAAGAAACTAGTGAATCTAATTATAGAATTAACAATAAACAATTTTTAATACGAAGACAGTTCAGGGAAAAAGGTTGTTTCAACCTGGATTCGAGGGCACGTCGGACGGGAGGGGAACGAGAGAACGGACCTGGACGCGAAGGCGGATACTCTTGTCCCTCACAGTGATGATGTGAGACCACCCCAATTCCGGCTGACGACGAAAAGACAATGGTGAAAAATGTGATATTAGAAATGTGGAAGAGTCAAGCCGACAGTCGACCGGTAGAGATAACCCGAAGAGAAAGCATTGTACTGACCCGCCTGCGGATTGGTCACATACATGCGACTCATGGGTACATTGGTCGGCGCCCAAGAGCCCAACATCCCACTCACGGTGTCGCACGTGTCGCAGGGGTGTTGCAGCTTGGCTACGTATAGGGACCGAAATGGAATAGCACCGGACTATAGGAGAATTCTCGAGCATGGCAGCGAGTTTAAAGGAAAACATTTCAAGTTTTTTAGAGATATTGGAATAACGGGTTGTATATAGTGGGGTATTTATATTATAGTTAAAAGTTTAGGCGGTGCAGAATATCATCTCAAGGCTATGACCAAGCCGGGTCGGTGCGGAACAAGTACCGTCCGACTGTCCGGATCCTAGTCCTAGGATATGAATGTTTGAAGTATGTATTTATTTATCGTGTGAGTGAGTGTAAGAATGGTTAGTTTTAGGAAACGGAAGGGTGCCGAAATGACGAAAGAAATCGATGGCGCTCAATCAGAGCCCAACCTCGGAGTCGCTGAGGCACCAAGATCCCCTCCTAGGAGGTCTCGTAATTCTAACTCTAATGCGAAGACAAAATTTATTTAGTTATTCGTCTAATAATTAAATAAATTTAGATTGCTTAAATGTAACATTTATGAGAAATCGTTTTGCAATTCAATTAAAAATCTGGAACGAATTTAGCATCAATCTCAATAAACAATAAATACATGGGATCTCTATTTCATATATTGCTGGAAATGGAGTGGGAATTCAGTGATAGCACTCATAAAACAAATTTATTATACTCATTTTGAGAACAGGTCACTAGGGTGGCCACATTTCGCATTAGAATTCGATGAGGATTATTGGGAAGAGATCGGGAAGAAAACTGTTGAACAAAAACATTAAACTGGTTGGAAGCAAGTTTGGACATTTTTGTAGCTAGGTTGATTTAAATTTTTTTTTTAAATTACAATCATTAGAATTCTTCGTAATTTTTATTCCTGTGTAAAAATGTAAATCTAAATAAAATACTATTTGATTTGTTTAAAATATATCATGGGATGGAAGGTTATAAGAAATATGTCCAAACATTGCTGGCTAGGGCTTTCTTAACTTATTTGTTTAAATATTTTCCTATGGTTACATGACCGTGGTGAGGAAAAATGTCGTAAATCATTTTTCATTTTGCAGCAGAAAAAGTACAATATTAAGTGAGTTTTTAATATCTGCTAATGGTTAAGTCGGGAGGTTTTTCGGCCGAACAATGGCCCAGATTGATGTTGACATATCCGCTCAAAAAGATCCCCGATTAAAAGTTTTTAAAATAAGGCAGGATTTTTTCCGTTTTCATTAAACGCCCCACCCCAACCGAACGATCCTTCAATAAGAACCGACCAGTTTTTGGCCGTATTCGCTTATTAAGTCAAAGTGGCGAGGCCCCGGGATATTGTGGCGCATTCCTCGCAAGCCGGACTATAATTTTCGTTATTAAACCTTCTCGTCTTATTCAATTCAATAAAGGGCGGGGCTTACATTTGAAGTCGGGTGAAACAGCACGCTTAGCAACATGTTTCGACTAATTTTAATTTCACGCAACATGAAACTTGTAAATATCAATTTCGAGGTATGTTATTTAATATCTCTTCTCAGTTGGACGACTATCACAGCTGAAAACAAATTGTGTATAAATAATAGATTTATTTTAAACATTTTCACACTCCATACAAATAATGGAAAGATCATTAGAAGTGTTACAAGATATCGAAAAACTTTAAAAGCTATTTATTTCGCGATTTGTGTTTATATAACAAAAAATAATTGAATTTTTTACAAGCTTGTAAATATGTTGTGTGCAAGTGGCAGAATGGGGTACTAAGAAAATAAGCAAAAGAAGAAAACCGACATGTCCGATGTAGAAAAAACTGCTGAAAGAAAACAAAATGTGGCCTGTTCGAAACAGAAAAGACCCAAAGGAAATGTAAGAAATAGCCCCCCCCCCCCCTAGATGGTTATTGTTGGGGTCGCTCTCATGTTGAAGAGACGGCAGATTCGTCGGAAATCTCTGCCAAAGAAAAACACTGACGTTGACAAATAAACACTTGAAAAAGTTAGAAGATTTTACTTAAATGCGAGCCTACTATCATGATAATTGTATATGACATATATAAAAGTATTTATTATTATCATATCATAAATTTTTTATCACCATTTTGTAAGCCTATATTATGTATTTTCTTGTATTTTTTTAATTAAAAAATTCGATTCACAAGATGAATCAAATTCAAAACAAAAATTAAATTTTTGCTGTATAGGGTTTAATTTTTTAAAATTCCGATGTCCTTATATGTTAAACAGAGTACGAGCAATGGCCAGAATATTGTTTTGTGGAGGGGGTCACGGTCAGAAATTCCGGGGGTTCTAAGAGAATCGAACCCAAGATTGGTGGGCGGGCCAACGGTCGGACACTTGTTAACCATTTGGATACCGTTTTCAAAACTATTATTTTGTTATCTTTTGTCTTTTGACAAACCTTGGAAAAGCAATCACATATTCTGTATTTTCATGAATGATCTGGAACTCGGTATGGTCAAGTAGATGAAGGTCCAAATTGAATTGTTATCTGCCAAACTTTCGACTTACTCTAAGTGGTTTATTATTTTAAGGGCCATCTTTAATGCCCCAAAGATGTCAGGCATATTTAAGTTAATAATATCTATAATAATAAATAATAATTCTGCTGTTCTACCACAATAATTCAAATCGACATATTGAGTAACACATTTACACTCGGATAATGTTAAAATTTTGTTTTAAATCCAATGCCGATTTTTATTATAATTTTCAACAGGGGCTAACACGATGGGAATATTTAGAGATGAAGTAATTTCAAATCTCGTTTATCTAAAACATACAATTTTTGGAATTAGCATACCATGATTTTTACAGTATTTCATGAATAATTTGTCTCTAAATGCGATAAAGATGACAAAGTGCGACTAAATCAATCATCGTGATTATGCATTAAAAAAACTTTTCCGCTGTACAAAATAGCATTTCCTACTTATTTAAATGGCAATCTATTGGCTTTTAGATTTATGCAGTGACCTTGAGTAGGCAAGGAAAAAAGTTTAACAGACAACAGGGCGGATAATGGCTTCTTTGTATTTCTAACAATTTTTATTACAATGCAATTCTCTACACTTTTTATTTTTATAAAATTGAATAATTAATTAAATTGACACGTTGGATATAAAGGTCATGACGTTTTTTGTATTTTTTGCTCAACGATAATACAACAGTCTTTCTTATCATTTACAAAATTTACAAAAAACTCATCATAATAATGAAAATGTCATCAAAGGAATAAATGAAGATGTTTTATGAATATGGAGAGACTCATCAAGGAACTCATAAAATGGCCCCAGTCGTAAAAACCCTTTCAGCGACGTCGTACATCTCAAATTTTTTTATGAATTTAAACAAATACTATTGAATTTAAAGGGCTCTGTTCTGATGTATACATAATAAAACATGAAAAAGGTAACATTTTACTTCATTTTTAATATGCTTATCAAAAAATACGATCATCAATCACATCAATGTCCAAAATTGTTCAGAAATTTAATTTAACAGAAGACCAACATACATTTATTTCTGTTTGTTTATATATTTCTTTATTATATTCACTGCTGCAGTATTGAAGGGGGGTAGAATGAATAAACGGTCTGTGGCCAGCGTCCTGACCGTCCGAAGATCATAAGCGATGGATTTTGGCAAGGTGAGGATCCTTTGGGGTTCATATGCCGGCAAACCTATAGTAATTTCAAGAGAAATATGGTTGTGTGGTTTGACCTCTCTTCTACGACATCCAAAGATAGCAAAGGATACCCGTCAAATTGCTCAGACAGACAGACGGACAGAGAGATATCCCGTATTGTTTCTTATTTCTATATTTTATTTTTATTATGAATTGCAGGCACGTTTTTATTTATTGTTTCTATGCCCAAGTATATTCAAATATTTTCCTCTCTTTCCTGGCATTTAAATTTGATTATACCTGATTTTGTAAATTTGTAAGTGTATGTGATTAATTGAGGATCAATAATAATCAAAATCTTTCAATTAATTAAGGTTGTTAGTTGAGATAAAAAAAGTTAGTGTCACACGAGCGGGATTCGAACCCACGACCTTCGGCTTGATACGCTTGCCACTCTGCCACTTGAGCTATCGTGACTTCTATCCTTTCGGACTCACACTGCATCACAATCCCATCTTCTTAATTTTTCTTCCTTTTTTTGTTTCAACTGAAACCCTTAGTTGGTCAAGCGGATTACAAAAACTAGTGAATTTAATAAGTTACAATGGAGTATGCTTGATAAATGATTACACGACACATGAAAAATGGCAAAAAGGAGGGAAAATTGAAAAGATGTAGTTGAGATGGGATGTTAGTGCTCGAGGAGATCGAAGCCAAGATGTGGTAGAACTGCGCCGTATCTAGCCGAAGGTCCTGGGTTCGAATCCCGCTTTGACAACGACGTTTTAGTCTCAACTAAAGACCATAATTAATTGAAACATATTAATTGGTCAAGAGGACCACGAAAACTAGTGACTTTTATAATCAAAGTGTGAAAAACCAAAGTGAGATTCAGCCAAACAAAAATGTAATAATAATATTATTGTTCTTTAGAAAATTCAAGACGAAGGAAAGAAACTACACGATATCTTTGAACATACTAGTAATTAATAATTTCGAAGTTTTATTCTGATATCCATACACTATTAAAAACAAAATACTTTTTATGATGTCGTTTATAATGTTTCCAGTTAATACGACGTATTATGAGCTAAAGAAAGATTGTCAACGCAAAACGTTAACATTTTTTCCTACAATCATCAGTATGCGTCAATCGTTTGGTATCACTGTGCTGGAAAAAGAGTCCTTTCAGCACGTACTTCTGTACTTTGAGCTGGGAACTTTTAACAACTTGTCCTTTTAATTTTCAACCTTGTATCGTTATGAAACTTTCAATCGTCCTTTTTTTTTTTAACGAATCCGCTAACAACTTGTTACTTTTATTGAGAAAAAAGTCGTGGTTCGTTATTTCTTCTTTTTCTCACTGATTTTATTTAATGGTTTGATCATTTCACAGGGAAATAATTATCTGAGGGTAGCAGTTTTCAAGCTTGTTCAACGAATAATTTCGATTTTAAAATAATGTAATATACCGAAAAAGAAAAGAATGCGTTTAAAAATACACATTGTGTGCATTTGTGTAGAGATATCTGAATAATTGTGTCGATTATTATTGGCTACTATCAGTGATCGAAAATGATCTATAAAAAGCAAGCTATATTCTAGAAAAGACATAAAATTTATATATAGTTTTAATGAATATTAAATAGTTTTTTTATATTTGTTTTATTAATGTTGGACTGCATACAGAGTGAGTTGGAATGCCATCCGGTTTATGCAAGGCATTGGGTCTTCGGATCCCGATCCACTTTTTAAAGGAAACATAGCTTTTTCGGTGTATATTGGTAACCCGTTTTGTATTTACTGTTCATAGTATGGAAAGTAAATGTACCAAAAAAGTAAATGTGTTGAATCGTACGACCGAGGACAGAAGACCTCCTATTGATCGATCAACTCACTACTACAGAACGAGAGGGCTGAATATCGAGGTTCAATAGGGACAATTTACCGGTCACTGGCATCGGAGAAACATCTAAAAAACATGTGCATATTCGATGATGGCCCATTTGTAGGTTAAGCAATGAGGTGGAAGAAGTAGAACAATCTTCGATTGCAGAGGTACCGTTCTATGGAGGCATAATCTGGTATACAGAGAAAACCCAAAGCACAGTAGCAACGACTGTTTAAGACAAGGATCGAGTCGATTGCATTGAACTAAGAAACTAAGAAAAGCCTGATGAAGGTGATACTCACGGCAAACTACGAGAAGTCTTATACTCCATTATGAATATGTGAATAGTTATTTATGTACAGAATATATATAAATCAATTAATATATAAGTAAGTGTCAAACCTAACTCATTTTTACATAATTTAACAAAAGAAAAACATTAATTTACATGTAAATTTTTTTTCATCGTGTCAACTATATAAGCCATGTCACCGGACATTTAAGTTGACCAATTTTTTTCTGGGGGGTGCTTCAAAAATTCCTGCGGCCATGGAAGGAATCGAACCTACCAACGTGCGTTCCACGAACGGAAAGTTTGAGAACTTAATCACTAGGTTATAGCTGTTCCTATGATGTAATTAAATATTTACTTATCTATATATATATATAACGTATGAATACTACAATTCAGTAGACGTTAACGATTAAAACTGTTGAACATTATAATGTTCAAAAATATAATCACATTTATGGTACCTTTTTAATTATTGTTTTACATCATACATCTAAAAAATTGATTTTTTCAATAAATGAAAAGAATGCATCTATAATATCAATTCAAGATTTAAGTTCGCTTTTATAAATTAAAATATTACATAAACATTATCTGCTAACAGTTTGAAGTTAGTAAAATAATGTACAAAATAAAATTGGTACTAATTAAGCAGATCAGAAAATCTGCATATTTAAACCGTAATGGTCATGTTAATTTGAAAAAATAACGAAATGTAACACACAAACAAAAATTTTTTAAACTCTTTTTAATGTGATTTCAAGATGAGCAGAAGAATTGCTTTCATTTTTTCTCTAAACAGCCAAATTCTTTATTTTTTTTATTTATTTATTTTTTTTTTTGAAGAAGTTTAACAATAAGTAGTGAATTAAGAAATGAAGAGAAAACCCGACATTTTCACTGAAAACTCTTAAAAGGCAAGGGGACAAAAGGCTTGGGTTCCAATGTTATTCTTTTAAAGTGCGCTGGCCAACCTGGATTGGACTTCGTCCCATAGAACACCAAGACTAATCCCAAAAGGAGATTTGGCTTTAGCCTGCTTCCAGTACTAAGAAAAAGCGGAAGAAGGCTGATTTTGTTTATTGGAGCTCGTGCAATCTTCTATAAAAATAATAAAAGAGAAAAAGCAACCGATAGATAAATTTAGTGATTTTTTTTTAATAGACTCGTTAGTTTGGGGAAAAACAATTTTATGCTAAGTCATACCTTATAATCTGTACAGCTGATGAATTGTAATGAATTGCATAAATCATAAATGTTATACGTTTGTTTGCAATTGGAATAATTTAAAAATACAAAATCCGCAAATCCGCGCTTAAAGGTCAAACGAGGAGAATCGGACATTTTACAAAGCCCGGCACAGATTGAAGAAAGGCAAAAGTGATTACTTCGGTCACGTTTACGGGCGGTAACCTTTGATGGGGAAACTCCTCCAAGTGTACGTAGAATCGGGGATGTTTGTATTCCGTTGTCCCCGTGTGGATTGCTCGCCATCTTAAGTGGTACGTGCTTTAGGTCTATTATAGACGGTCGCCCATTAGATCACGTGAACTGGAAGCATCCCTAATCCCCTTCGCGAGGAATTAGCGTTGTTGTTATTGAACGAGTAGTCTAAATCCCTGCCATTAATCACTGTTTACGAAATAATCCTCAGTGTAAGCCAGTTTTGACGTATGCAAATAGGTGTTTATACAAACTATTCAACAATGGAAAACAGGTCTTTAGGATGATATATTTCGTCAGCCATTGCACCAAACAAAGAAATTAATCACACCGTTTTAGGGTATTACGTAGATTTAGCATTATATTCTAGATATTAACAATTTATTTTTTAATATGTTTAAAACATAACGGAATATAAACTATTTACGGTAATAAGGAACGACAACGCACGGTTAAATGTCAATACTGCCATGGTGGCTGCAGTAATAAAACAATTTAGGGCCATGAGAACGATGTTTCTATTTTGGCTCTTTTCTGAGTTATTAAAATTTTTGGGATTTTAGTCTAAAATCAGATTTGTTCAACTAAAATCGCAATTTACTTTGGCAGCATTAAAACACAAATCTAACCTTTATTTCGCAAACTACATTAAATTTTCCACAAGATAAAAAATACGTCCGTTGAAATATTTTCTCTTCAGTATAAACAGTAGCCGCTCGTAGATCACCAGCGGCAAAACCCATGTTTTATGTAAATACTCAATTTTGACAGGTGCAATGGCTTTTGCATCAATGTTTTCCGGGTTTTCATGAAAGTATCCTTTTTTTTTATAAGTATTCCAAGAAAATATTCACTTTTACAGTTTTTAGAAGTTTTGCTAGTGAAATCTCCTTTTCAAGTTTGAAAAACGTGTCTCGAACCTAAGTAGAGAACCAACCGAGGAACATAGTTACAAGAAACAACTTTTTTTTACTACAAACATTTATTTGTTTTTTTTTTTTTTTGTGATCTTATGGACTAGCATATTGGCCAAGTCTCTAAACTTCAAGTTTGAGATGGGTATTTAGTTGTATTATATTAAAATATTATTTCGGGATAAGAGCTTAGATAGAGAGGACATTATTTTGGGATTGTGGGTAAAAGAGAGTATATTGGATGTTGAGGTAGGTAGAGGGATATTATTAGAAATTAGAGTGTTGTAGAGGGACTCTCGGTAGATGGAGGTATTGGGACATGCTAGTATAATATGGTTGGAATCGGCCATGCACGAGGGGTCGCAGGAACAGTGAGGAGAGTCTAGGATGTTTATTTTATGGAGGTGGGAGGGAAGACAATTGTGGTTCAGGCGAAGCCGAATTATGGAGGTGAGGGAATGGCGAGGACTATTGTAAGATAGGAACCAAGGGAAAGTAGGAATGATAGGTTGGATGAATTTATAAAATTAAAAAAAAACATTTATTAGCTGGTAACAAAAATTAGGTGCATTCTTCTCGTGTCATGGCCAACGAGGTGTTCGGATTTAACCTCATCAGACTTTTACATATAGGAAACTGAAAAGTACATCCACCGAGAAAACAGCTCTTAGAAAAAATTGAAATCATGAGCATTGGGATGGGATTAGGGAACGAAGGAAAGGCAATGTACATCCTTGTATTCCTTATGAAGTAACGCAACTTTGGTGAAATTCTAGAAAATTTTGATGGAAAAATCATTGCACGAGCCATAATTGAGCATTTCCCAAAAAAACATGGGTTCTGAAATTGATTTTTCTTTGAGCGGCACTGTGTCTATGGAAGCGCGAATATTTGAATCTGAAATTTCTAGTTAGCGGAATAAAGGTAAGATTTTATTTGAATGCCGCTAAAGTTGGGAAATTATAATTTTATGTGGAAAAATCTGATTTTATACTAAAATCGCAAAACAGTTAAATATCTCAGGAATGAAGGAAAATAAAAATCTCGTTCTGGAGGCACTGAACTTCGTTTTATTAAGTAAATTCACCAGGGAAGTGTTGACATTTAATCTGCGTAATACCTATAACTATTTAAGTACTAACTACGAAAAATTTTATATGTAAATATATAATTATTTAGAGATCGCGAGATGCGGCTAGGTGTAACGCAGATTGTTGAAAAACATTTTATTTATCGTGCTATGTTTCGACCTTTATTGAGATCATCATCAGGGCCTGGGATTTATAAACATTGTTTAAATTTAACAAAAACATTTAGGATGTGAAAAAAGTGACTTTATACAATGCAAAACAATGGTTTTAAAATTATATTCAACCAAAGTATTTCTACTTTCTCAAAGTGTTATGCAGAAAACAAATTTTTGAGTGAATACAAATATTTTAATTGAATATAATTGAAAAAAAAAATTTTTTTGCATTGTATAAATTCACTTTTTCCACATCCTACATGTTTTTGTGAAATTTAATCAATGTTTGTAAATCCCAGGTCCTGAAGATGTTCTCAATAAAGGTCGAAACGCGCACGATAAAGAAAATATATTTCTGAAAATTAAATCACACCAGAACGTATCTCATGATTTCTGAATAGTAATCAACAGAATACTAATCGCTCAAAACGAACTTCATAGTAATTCCGGTTTAATATCGAAAATTACTAGTTTGATGGTATTTTCTAGCTATAGCAAAAGTAAAGCAAATATATATATTTATTTTGCTTTACTTTACTTTTTAAACAGGCAACCATAAGATATACTTTTATGCTACTTTGAAACAAACTTCATTACAAGTCATATCACTAACTTTGAACAATTGCAAGTACGTACTTAGTTATTTATCTGTAATAAACCAAACGACAAGGACATGTTTCGACCACTCTGCTATCTTCCCTGAAGGATACTTCGGGCCAAGAGTCGCTCGTCACGCGTAAATTGTCCATCTATGCTGTCTGAATAATTATACAAGGATGTTGCAGTTGACATTGTTTCCATCCTATTTTGCATCTGTGGCCTGCCGATGACACCGGCTTAATGTCTGAATTAGTTCTTGGCCGGCGAGGGACGTTTGAACCCGTGTCAACCGATGTTAAGCCATAGATGGTTTGGCAAACTGACCCAGTTAAAGCTTTGCGCATTTAAATAAACTATCAATCTTTTTTAAATCATTAAAGGGCAAATGTTTTAATTCGGGATTGATCCTGCATCGTTCAGAACAATTTCCATTAAACACACAGGCAAATATGACGGTTTACTAAACTGCTTAAAGTGATGTCAACGTTACCAAGATTTGAATTGATAAACGGTTTTTTCTACGCAACATTTTTATGAATCGTGTTGGTATAATAGCAATAACTTATGTAATCCTCACTTTGCCTTTTTCTTTCACAAGGAGCCACGTCTCTCCTTTGAATTATATTTTGCCTGGGGATACTCTGTTACAAGCTCCGGACCCTTTTGACTGACGAATCAACTTACGTACAATGCATGTCCAAAACTTTACCGTATGAATTCGAGTTCGAACAAAACGTGTTGTAAAACTTTGCTTTATAATAAAACGATTCTATTGTTCTGCAGATTTACACGCAAGTATATGAACAATTTGAATAAAATAAGTTAGCAAATATCCTATAATTCCCCATAAGTAAACTTTCATTTTTGGTAACGACAACCATTAATAAATTTTATGATGGACGTTAATAGTCATTGTTCTCAAGGAATAACCTGTTCGTAATATGTTCTGAAATTGCAAGATCAAACCATTATTCTTTCCGAACCTTTCTCAAAAATAGAGAAACGTAAATTTCCTTTTACAGAACAATTTATGATTTTTGCTGCTTGAAGTAGCATTACGCTCACGACCGTAAGTGTTTTTTATGATATAATTCACTCTGGCAGAGTAAAGCTGGAGATAACTTTTCCAAAGCGAAAATTTTTTAATCTCGTTTAATTTTCATTAAAGTGTAGAAAATAACCGATTCATTACATATTTATTTTTTAAACGAACTAACCATGCAATTTAATCAAACAGTATGACATTAATCGTATGGTATATAACTAATCTTTATATAAGTTATTGTCTCTCCCTCCCTCCCCCCAATCACTCTCTCTCTCTCTCTCTCTCTCTCTCTCTCTCTTTCACACAAGCACACACACATTCCCTCCCTCTCTTGTGTTTAATTATTGTAAAAGAAATTTGTCACAACAAAAATTTGCACGATTTTTAAATAAAGTGCTATTCATACTTTTCTCTTTTCTCTCGCATTTCTATTTTCTCTCTCTCTCTCTCTCTCTCTCTCTCTCTCTCTCTCTCTCTCTATTCACCGTATTCACCATTTTCTACCCAACCTTTCGAATTTTTCCTCCTCTTTGCCATTCCGCTCATGACGCCGACTTTTTTTTAAATCTTAACCACCACTTTACATAAAAGTTAATTAATTGAAAGATGTTATTTTGTCAATACGACTATGAAATCTACGGAATTATATTTAAATTGAAAAAAAGTCTAAAATATTTATTATTGTATTTTTTTAAATAAAGATATACATAGGTTTTACTAACCCATCTTTGTTCACATTTTTCCTACCTACTAAAACGGCTACACCTCTCCAACTCCACCGCGGACTTATTTTAAGTCGTAAAAAAAATATCTTTCGACTATTTCACGATGTACAAGTGTATTGGCTCTTCTGCCTGTAGAATCGAAATGTCTAATTTACCTTCAGCGGTCAGAAAATCCGCAACGAGGCAAATTGGATTGACACGAGAACACGTATGTGTCATGCAAAACGGAGACCTTTATGATTACGGACACTGTGATAACATTTTTTTACATTTAACAGAACAAATCAGTTGTCATTGTACAATGGTAAAACAAAACGTCAGAAATATTGTATAAAATTATTCACTAGTTTAGCTGCGAAGAGAATGTGGCGTGAGCGCAATTGATAAAATGCAACAATTTATTTAGAAATTTAAAGTATTGATAGTATAAGAAAATGGATATAATGAAAAAGTTTCGAAAAATCCACCCGATTTCTGAGGTATGCCATTAGGGTTATTTTTAAATGAAAAACTCATATTATATGAAGCGTTTATCAGATACATTCTTAGATATCAATTTTGTTTGAAATGGATTATTCGGAGATCGTGAGATGCGTTCTGGTGTGACGCAGGTTTTAGAAAACATCTTCTTTATCCGCAAACATTTCGATTTTTATTGAGATCATCTTCAGGGCTCAAGTGTTTGTTTTCCGTGTAGATGTGTCATTCTTGTTGTCGTGTTGGGATAGTTTGCTTGAAATATAAGCTTTTGTAAGCGTTGCAAGCTATCTTTAGGAGGTGTACGTGGCCGCAACGGTTAAGAAGTTGATACTGCGCTGTTCACCTTAAAATAAGGTCCAGGGTGTGAATCCCAAAGAAAAATGCTCACTTTTAAGTTTTCTTTAATATAAACTAATTTCAAGAAACATAGCTTACGTTATTTTAACACTATAAAGGAAAGATTCTTTTAATCTTCCTTCGTAATTGTTTCCTAAGATTTTAAGGAAACTTTATAGAAGTGTACAAATAATTAGAATAGGCGGCAATTATTTTGTCTGAAAATGGCTTTTCAGAGCTGAAGACGTAACAAAACCCGCCTGGGTTCATAATGGCAACCAATTTTAAGCCGAAATTATAGGAAATTTGACGAAAATTTCGACGTTATAAAACCCATTCTTCAAAGAAGAGTTTTCCGCCCATCAACGAAAATTATTCACGGTAAGATTTTCCAAAATATATCACACCACCTGATTATTTAGCTTATTATATAAAAAAAGATTTTTTTCAGAATTGCAGACACGCATTACAGGTCATCATCATAAAAAAGTTACAAACATAATAATAAATATTTCATAAAATCAAAATTAAGGAAGTTAGGCCGCATAGATAAGTGAATCGAGAAGTTCGAGAGATAACATTTCAAGTTTCTAGGGATGTGGGGTGGATCTACTCTCCCCAATATGTGACATAATTATAAGGAAATTAAAAGCTGTGATTTAATTAATTCAATAAAATGATGAAAAATACAATTATATATTAACGCTTAATTATCAGCACTTTTGTCATAAAGATATTTTTTTCTTCGTAACAATTTTTTTTGATGGCTAAAATATTGTTTTAAAATATTTTATATCCTTTAGCTTTTGAAATTCAATAAATCGATCGTTGATTTTATTGAAAGTTTTACAAGTGCAACAATTTGTGTCTGGTTAACTGAAAAATTATTAAATCTTATAAAGTAAAGTAATTCCACTTGTATAATACGGTATTAAAGACAGGACCTAAACCACTAGCGGGGCAATGGTTGGACGGTCCAAACACCTATTAAAATTTGTATGAACTTCTAAAATTAATATTTCATTAATTGTTTTGTATTCGAAGAAAAAATCAAAACCATCGTCGTCCACTTTTAAATTTTAATACTTTGTTCAAAGGTGAATCAATACTACAAGTTGACGTAGACATTCTTAATTATAAAGACAAATTAAGACTTTTGACAAGACTAAGTTAAATCTTGTTTAAACTAAATGAACTTTTCTGATTAAAAATGAAATTTAAAAAATAATTAAATCTGCTTAAAAAGTTTAGTTATAAAGGTAAAGTTGATTATGAAAATAAAAACAAAAATAATATGTTTAGTAATTTTTTCTTTTGACATGAAAACACTCTCACTACATTAAGTTAAGAGGTCAATTTTTAATAATGCTACCAAGGCCTTCATTTACCCATTAATAAACAACTCATTTTACGTTGAAAATTCAATTGAGTAATAACTAATCGAAAGTTCACGTCTTATTTACATTTTTCCCAACTAAGTTGGCGTGCATGAATCAGTCAAATAAACCTGTTTATTTTATTTAATACGAAAAAATACAAACTTTCAATGAAATATGGGAATCACCTCCTACGAACATGGGATGACAAATTTTAATGAAACTTTTTTTTTGTTATATTAGACGTGTTAGTGTTCGAATAGTACCACCACTTCCATTCAAAGAGCTGAGAAAACCGCGCATTATTTAAAAATATACAATTTTAAATGTGGATTTCTTCCTTTGTTTTAAATTTATTTCAGGGTTATTACATATCCATCGAATTGCTTTTTTGCATAAAATAAGTAAGCAATATGCAGGGTAGTATGAAAACTGTTTACATATGAAAATGTTACTATAATGAAAAATTGGTTCTAGTAAAGTAGGTTAAGAATTACAAAAAATTATAATTTATTGGAAGCTCGTAAATATAGAGTTTTCAAGTAATAAAAAAAATTTTAGTAGTGAATTAGCCAGGGACGATTATTTTCCTGTGTTCCACTTCCTCATCCATAACACCTTTGAATTTGTTTCCACTTTGTTCCAATTTGTATTAAATCCACTCGTTTTGACCACATAATAGCTTTCAAACAATTAATCTGCATTAAGGTATTGGTTGAGTTTGACGTCCATGGTCGGCTTGACAAATGGCAAAAAGGAAAAAAAATTCAAAAAGCGAGGTTGAGATGGGAGGTTGACCGAAGTCACGTTAACTAAAGTGGTAGAGCAGCGGAGTATTTAGCCGAAGGTCGTGGGTTCGAATCCTGCTTGTGACCCTGATTTTATTTCAACCAATACCTTAAATACAGTTATTTTAACCGTTAGACAGATCTATATCTCCCGTCTTATGGTAACACATTGTCGATTTTATGCTATTATTAGAGGAGAAAATAAGTATGGCATCGGAAAAACTTTTAATCATTTTATTTCCGGTTCTAATTATTTGAAGAGGCAGGTTCAAACAGGTTTCGCGGTTCAATCCTCTAACGTTCAATCTTTAAACGTCCTCTGAATCAATTGACACTTTCCTATTCCCATTTTCAAAATTTTCAGTAGAAATTTAAATAATTAATATATGAGACGAACATTATTTTTCGATTTTCACAACTATTTGTCTTAATGCGTTTCTGGTAGTGCTTTTGTTTCTTAGGCAAAAAAATTAAATCTATTTTGGCTGCTCCGCTAAGCCACTACATCAAAATTTTATTAGGAAACTTACCATAATAGGATCGTTCATTTTAATATATACAATTTGCGACTGAGCGACGTTTCGAACTCATCTTGTATACTGTTTTTTTTTTTTTTTGCCGGCTACCTGCTTTGGCCATCGCCGGCACCACGCGTATATCTTTCTCACGTTTGAAAAATCTTCACTTTTTGCTGATAACTTCATTTTGACTGCCTACTCACCGGACCTTACGGTGTTTTGTTTGCATTTCTCTGTATATCCCCTCACATGTGGTAAACTGAAGTATTTGACCCTTTACATGCACACATTCGTACTACACATTTATACTAATAAACCTAGTTTCCTAATATTACACTAAAGTGGAGGTCGGTAAGATGGTTCTAACCCTACCGGCCTCCTTCCATTCTCGGTAATAAATACATTCGAACGGTATGTACAAATTCCACTCATCCATAAAACTAATCCTAAGGTTTTCTGACGGGCCTGTGGAGTACTCGATATTCCTCGACAGCCTCGTCCATTCACACATAACCTCTCACGCTAATAAATACGATCACACTAGAAATGGCGCAGCATCTTGGTAGTATTATTATGTTTTGTTATCCACGCAAAAAGTTTATCAATTTTTATCGATATTTTCATTAATAATTATTAATTTATTGGTATATATTAATTAATTAAAAAACATAGGTAACATTTTAATCGATATTATTTTCGATCTCGGCTCATATTGTATTGTGTACATATTGGGAAAAACGCTCGGATGCCTTTCTACCTACCATCAACAAAAAAGTTTCATTTAAACCGGAAATCTCACATCTGTTGTAATAATCGCAGGTACTATAACATGTTGTTAACTAAATTAGTTTCATATATAATTATTATTTCGTTTTTTATGTTTTTATTAAACCAAAAATTAAAGTGAAATAAATACTTCTTTGTACATAAGAATGGATTTGCATAAAATGTTATATACTATAATTTATTTGAGAATGAAGTCTAAAGTAAACAATCGATTTAGGTTTGAACTTTTCCATTGTTGTTTTATGAAAACAGCTTCAACTGTGCTATTCGGTCGGAGATGATACGGCATATTCGAAAACAAAACAATGGTTTATGCGGGTAGTGATATCTGCGACCGTCTGTAAAATACGCTTCGGGAAATTCTCCAGTAGATGAAACCATTGCATCCATCCTTTGCATAAAGGGGAATTGGTTGTATCTCTTTTATTCGCCTGCTGGTTTGCAACCGTTATTTTATGATTGATTTGTCAAACAATATTCTTTAGTAGAAACTTAGCTGAAACAATTATTAATTTGCCATGTTTAATACTGTTAACGCAAAATAATGTGAATTGTCTCATTTTCTTTATGATGTACTTACAAATTTTACCAAGATAGCTTATTAAATGAGGTTAACAAGGTTATAGAACGGGATTTTTCCATTTTTATATTCCAGTTGTCAGAAGGAAAATAAATAAATGAACCGCTTAAAGGATTGGTCAAGTACGCCGCCAGCATAATAGCCGTACCAATTTATTACAGTCAAGTTTTTTCAAAGAGTTACCCAAAAATCCGGAAATTCTTCTGAAATATTACACCAAATCCATAATATCGTTGGAAAGATAAAAGTTGAATTCGATTTTTTTTTGTGAATAATCACTATATGAAAACCAAAGCTCATACATTTCTAATGTACAATAAAATGTATTTTTGATAAATTAATGTAAAAAGGAGTGTGGGAATATTTCAAGTGTTGGATCGTAATTTTATAAATGTGAGAAAATAATAATATAAATACAGAATAGATGTGTAAATCAATTGGACTGACCCAAATATATGTATTATAATAATAATATATAGGATAATATAGGATAATTTTTATTTATTTATTTTTTATTTTTTTATTTTTTTTAAACACGAACTTTTGTGTATAAAAGGAGATTTCTCTATCAAAAGTCTCTTTGAGTATTGCGGACGCGAGGTCAAACTTTTAAAAATATCTTTGTCCTAATATTATTTATTATAAAGCCTGTGAACACAGAATAAATAGCGTGGGACTACGAGTCGCAGGCTCGATCCAATTTATATTGCGGCCTGTAATTTCTCGATTAACTAGGGATCGTATTTTATTATATTATACATGAATTTGTGTGAAGAACGTGTCATTTGATAAACCTATGTATAACTTGTTTCTCTGGCATAAACCAGTAAAACGTAAAATTTGTAAAAGTTCACTTTGCTGAGGTGAAACTTCTTAGAGATGCTTTGTAGGATGAGTGAGTTCTATTTTCGAGGAGGATGATAAAACAAACCTTATTAAAAATAAACATACATTTTTTAACAGAATTGAGATTGTTTTTAACTTTTTTGCCAAATTGCCTCACGATACACAACGTTTTTTAATTCGGCAAATCGCCGTTTTCCTGGACCAAACTTACACCTCGAAAGATCTTTTAAATATTAAAAAAAAACCGTCATGCTGAAAAAAAGTCCTAGAGATTTACATATTTTAGAAAATTTGCTTCATTTAATAACCTCTCGTACAACAATTGTTAAACCGTCGTTATTTCCGAGGAATATCTTAGAATAAATCCTCCAATACAAGTCTGTAAAGAATTTCAAAAAATAACTTCACTTACTCAACATTTTCTAGGGGTTAAATTTACAAAAATTACTTCATTTTATAAATTTTAACAATTGTTTTTATGTATATGTAAAGTATGTATCGTGCTTTTGTAATTGTTTTAGGCGCTTAGACATAACTTCCTAGTACTTGGCTAATTAATTTTTTAATAAATTGTTGAAATTAAGAAACTTTCGATAGGTATAATTATTAAGAAAGTTACATTATTTTTTTTGTTTATGCGATAGATCATTCCCATATTTTTTTCAATAAAAAAATAACACTTATCAATGGAACATCACGGTTTTATGTGATGAGGAAGATTTGATGGATATTGACTACAAATTGACTTATTAAGTACTTTCACTACAGTTTTAAATAAAAATAAAAATTATCATTTTTTATTAAACAAAATTAAAATATCTTCTAAAGCTGATAAGTTTTAGCAGGACTGACAGTTTAAAAGTCAACTCTTTTCCCACATAATTATTCAGATATCGTGAGATGCTGTCTAGTGTGATTTAGGTTTCAGAAAAACATTTTCTTATTCGTGCCCAGTGGGCACTCTCAACACGACGCTCAAGAATGGCACAAGTACACAGAAGACAAACACTTTGAGCCCTGAAGATGATCTCAATATAGATCGGAACGTTGGCACGATAAAACAAAGTGTTTTTCTGAAACCTACATCACACCAGACTTCATCTCACGTCTCTGACTAATTATCGATTAACGGTCACTAATTTCTACACTCTTTTCCCAGTAACGGAGCTATTGTCTTAAAATTCGTGAATTTTTTTTGTTTGTTTTAAAACAATTTTTAATTTAAGTTTTTACCTTCCGTTATAAAACAATTTTGTCATCAATTGGAATTAAATCTGCCCTTTCTTTTCAAATTTTGATTTTCTTATGATACCCGGTTTTTTTTTTTGGGGGGGGGAGGTTTATCTACGCTATTACGCGAAAATATAATGTCTTATCAAGTATACCATTCGAAAGTTTATTAAAATAAGCAAGTTTTTAAATTAGCCGTTCACGAGAAAATTTTGTCTATGTGCAGTTATTTTTTAAATTTCTTCAATGATTTTACTATTTTTTTAAATTTTGCAGGTTTACCCGAGGAAGTTATTTATGTATAGAGAGTTTAGCTTAGATTTAAAAAATTCCTATAGTTTGGTAATAAAATGCATAGGTAATGTTTGTGAAGTTCTTGTTTTACAAACAAAACATTAAAACTTGCCGTTTTATTCTATACAATAATAAATCTCATAACTTATTTATTTAAAAATCGTGAGATGCGGTCTGGTGCGATGTAGGTTTCAGAAAAAGTTTACTTTATCGTGCCAACGTTACGATCTTCATTGAGATCATCTTCAGGTCTGTAAGTGTCTGTCTTCTGTGTAATTGTGCCATTCTCGCGTGTCGGGTTGAGAGGGCACACTATCGATCGAAACGTCGCCACGATAAAGAAAATGTTTTTTTGAAACATACATCACACCAGACCGCATCTCACGATTTATAAATAAATATCAATAAACGGTCTTAACAGTGCAAAATAAAGCTAATACTATTTTCACTATGAAACTTTCCACATTAAAACATAAATAAATCATATTGATAAAGTATTCTTTTGTGTAATACCAAGTTAGTTACAAGTTTTCTGTTAGTTTATGGACAAACTAACACTTTGAAATTATATAAAAATATCTTTAATCAAATTTGATTATAGTATTGTCTAAATAAATAGAAATTTTTCTAATAACGTGATTCTTTTAATTGACACTGCATAAAGTATATAGCCTGCGGCATCCTCCCCCTCCTTTAAAAGGACGCCTCATTCATTCCCTCCACTTCCTTATTAACAGTAGGATTTTCTGATTAAATTGAAAGGGGCCGAACCTGAGATGGATTTGTCTGGATCTCGTTAATCTTTCGGATGAATCCTCTAATGGCTGAAGACGCCTTTTCAGTCGGCTGTACCATCCGAGACCCCATTTCGTTATTAGTGCAAACCCCCCTCTCAATTCAGTTCCCTAATCTACATTGCAGTTGTTAAATTTAAGTTCTACCCTTTATCAAACGATAGCCGCATTACCAATAAATGCACTTGTCTTGAATTTACACCGCTATTACTCACTGCCAACAAGTGCTCTGGAACAAAGATGAATTACACTGGTGAACATGTTTTCTACTTTTTAGATGGAAAGGCATTCAGACGTGCCAAATTGCAAATGACATACGTCTTTACCACATCTGATCTCTACATTTACAAAATATTTAAAGAAAAATCCACTTATCTGGAATTCTTCTTTCATACCCACATTGCCTATCAATTTTCTGTAAATCATTAGTTCAATTTGATAGCTAAAACTATTGGTTTATAAAAAATTATTATAAAAATAAATATTTTAATGTTAATTACTTATTAAAGGCGATTTAGAAAACTCTTAAATCCTTAGTCGACCTTTTAATTAATATATCGTTATGTAACTGTAAAAACAATTAATTTACTGATGAAGTTAAAAGGTTGACATTGAAGGAAAATAAATTTTTGTTTATCGATAGATTTGTATTTAAATATAAAGAACTAAATTGGGCAGATTTGTATTCCACGATGGGTCATTCGTAAGATTCTTAGTTTTCAAACTAATAATAAATAGTTAAAGATAGTTGTTACATATTTACTATGTATATTTATTAACAAAATTATTAATAATTAAAATATGGTGTAGGTGATTATAGGCAAACGTCATTAAGTTTATCGTTTTTCTGTTTATTCACTGAATCATTTAGTCAACAAGGCGGTAGTCGTTCGTCGAAACTTAGTTTTGCGATTCGATTTGCTTGATGTTATCCGAACGATTAAGTCGCAACAAGTTTGAAACAGACAACTGTCCTCAATTACTTCACAACTTCAGATCAAATGACACAAAGGTTGATTTAAGTTTATAATATTTTACCAAGTTTGTGGTGACATTAAAATGAAATAAAAATTAAAACGTTGTTAATATTATAAAATAAATAAGTTGAAAAGTTAATTGTATAACGGTTCTCAAATTGAGTTGAACTTTAAAGTTTTCAAACCCAAGTCGCCTGGGATAAAAGGTTACAATAAAAAAAAAGAGTTGATGGGTTCTTAAGAATTGGATTAATAATTCATCGATGAAACTATGATAGATATGCCATTTATTGGCGAAGAAAATTCTTCTGGTTTAAATAAATTCTGGGATGTATTAAAAAACTGAATTAAAATATTTTTGATCGATGGACGCCTGTTATGTTGTCAATAAATGTTAAACGTTTCACCTGTCACACTAAGCTAAAATAATGCTTTCGAATAATGACGTTTTAATTACTATCTGCCTTGACAATTTCAGATATATTTCTTGTTTAAGGCCGAAAAGTTTGAAATTCTGCCATGACATCTAAGAGCCAACTTTTATCATTTCTCGATAATAAAAAAACAAACTTTTATCTTCAAAAACCTTGACAACTTTTCATTCGTTGAAATCATTCTGTAATTCATTTTTATTTTGTAGTATTCAGCTTTTGCAATAATAGAACAGTACTGTTATAATTACGAGTTAATATTCTCCTTCCATTAAAACCGTGAATTTCCCATGATAGACAGTTTTTTGATGTTTGATCTAATAAACTCTTTGAAAATTGAATAATTTTCTTAACAAGCATATCATTCCAAAGCTGGTTAGATTTATATTAAACTTAATATATATTTAGATATTATCTTTTAATTTTGGCAATCTGTAAAAAGTTTGGTCATATCGTAGTAAGTTTTTGAAATTCTTAAAAGATCTTCCAATAATGATAATTTATCATTCTCTCTATATCTATTGTCTTGGTTGAAATAGAAAGTCAGTTTCACGAGCGGGATTCGAACCCACGACCTTCGGCTCAATACTCTTCTACTCTACGATATGACAATATTTTGACTTCGATCCTCTCGGACAACAACTCTCCGTGTCAATCTACAACCGTTCGCTGAGAACCAATCCGATTATACGACATTTGAAAATGGCAAAAAGTGGGAAAATTCGAACGGTTTCGAAGTTCGAATCCCGCTCGTGACACAGAATTTTTTTTCAATCTTAATTAATTTTTTTATCTTCTTTAATTTATTTTACGTAAGGCCTTATGTACAAAGAATAATTAATCGACTGAAAGAAGTATCTTCCTCTATTGACCACGAACACGCAAATGGATTCAAATTCATAATTTTGTGCCAGCGAAACAGCTAATAGACATGAAAGCTGATAATGGTTTGTTAGATTTTCGGAAATCGCACAAATTTCATTTTTGTCTTTTTCGATATATTTATGAATGTTTTGTCATGCCAAGATGGCTAAAATTTTGACTATTATTACTTAAAAGCATTTATTACTTGATTCTCTAAAATTATGAATATCTGTCTTCTTTCGTCTTTGTTTCGCTTATAAACATTGTGAGCGTTTTGATTATAGTATCATATTGCAAAATAAAATATGTTTCTAAATATTTGGAATTAAGTCGAACTGAAAATACGCCTGCTGATGGAGGTGTTTATCAAAACATTGTTTCTGATGATTTCAAACTAAAACAATTCCACGCAAGACTGATTTATATATGTATATTTAAAAAAACGAAAAAACATCGTTCCTCCATTTTAGCACATTTTACTCGAACTAATTTAAATTTTATAGGTTAAATCCAAAGAATTTAAAGCATTCTCTGAAGTATTCATATATGAAAAGTTTTAATTTAATTCTTGTTGTTTGCTTTAAGCGCTCTGACCTCAACTTCGTATACCACATGTCTTCACCGTATAAGATTATTTTCGAAGTATAAAAGACCTTATATTTCTGCAGAATAAATTTCTTTTTACAAATTTAAAAATCTATATTTAATTTGATAAACATTTTTATAGATAAAGTACTTTGTAACAATTTTTTTCAGCAGTTTTGATAATCGGAAAGTATTAAAACTATTTTATCTTTTAATATAAAAATAATTTGGTAGATATATAACTGTTTACAACTTATCAAAATTGTTGATTTAAGTATTTTCTAAAGTTTGTAAGAATTGTTTTCAAAGAGGTTTTGTTTTTTACTTGTAGCAATTAGAGAAAAAGGATAAGGACGAAAGGATTAAGATCTCCATGATGGCCTAAAAGGCCCTCTGAGAGGAGTTAATCTTCTTCCATTTCTACCCACCAGCCCAATGGTATAGAAGAAAAACAAATTATATCAACAGTTGAACATTACCAGAGGTTCATAAAATCCGAAAACATTTAATAGAAAATTCTGCGAAGTTTGTAAGGTGGCTATTAATTTTACGGTTAAATGAGTAACCGTAACTAATCTAGCTAGTTCAGTGTTCCAGTTTCCATTGACTCTATTAAGCCGGTTCTACCCCTCTAGGCCATAATTCTTGCAAATAACTGACCGCCGCTCAAAAGGGCCCGTTTAATAAAGGGATAACTTGGTAAAATCCAATACGCCCTTGTCTAGTTTAACAATTTGGACATATTCAATAAAGTGGACAGAAGGGGTGGATCAAGGGAAGAGGATATTGACAAAATAATCCTTCAATAAAAGCCTTCCGTCTCCATTCGCAATGTCGCAGTTAACGTTTAAAACGTCCCGTGTGAAAATATTTTCGGCTTGTAAAATTCTCATTTTCACTCTTTCTTTTAAAAATGTTTTTTAATTACCCATGAAGAGAGTACACAATTTGTCTATTTTATTTTATTTTTTTTTAACGAGGGTTCGCACCAGCAGAGGTCATATAAACCCTCAGGGTGCCGGTGTTTTTGAACAAAAAGCCCATTTGTAAGTATGTCGGGTTCCAATGCAGGGCCGCTGGATTCGATCCCGGGACCTTGACCTTACAGTGATGAGCGCCGTGTCAAAGACGAAACCTCGCGGCCACCGACGCCCCAGTACACAATTGCCACGCAGTGTAATAAAATACGATTTTCCACTTATCCCGCAACATTTTAGCGGAGTAAAATGGACCGCTTTCACCCTTAAATTTTTGCTTTTTATTTTAAAAAAATGAGTTACTGACAGTAGATTTGTAATTATTAAAAAAATCCGTCATTACCGTTTTGTTAATATTATTAATTTTTGTCCGGGAAATCGTGATGTTAATTAAAAAAGGATTTTCAAAAGAGGCTTCCCAGCTTTACCGCAGTTTCAGTCATCCGATTTGGAGAACTCATATTAGAGATGTCCTTTGGGAATCACCAAAAAATACCAAATTATCTTCCTATTATTATTTTATTATTTAAGTATTTTTTATGCATGAATTAAACGAGTTAAACAAATAATAATAGAATACATTGTGTGGTGTTTAATGCCTGTTAATTAATGATTATTTTGAAATCGTAGAGATACTGTTGGCTTGACGTAGGATTAGAAAAACATTTTCTTTATCGTGCCAACGTTTTATGATTGAAAAAAGTCGCTAAAGATCCGTGGAGACTATTTTCCATCCTGTATTGAGGTTTTTATTTTAAAATAAATATAAAAAATTTAGATCTCGTGAGATGCTGTCTGGTGTAATTTAGGTTTCAGAAAAATGTTTTCTTTGTCGTGCCGACGTTTCGATCTCTATTGAGCTCATCTTCAGGGCTGGGATTTATTGTTTTAATTATACAAATACATGTAAAATGTGAAAAAATGATTTATACAATGATAGAAGTTTTAGACTCAATCAAAGTATTTGTACTCACTCAACTTATGAAATCATAAAACATTAATATCTCAGAGGCACTCTCAACGTGGTACACAATAATGACACATGTAAACATAAAACAAACAAGAGTACAAATACTTCGATTGAGTCTCGAATTTCTGTCATTGTATAAATTCATTTTTTTCCCATCTCAAACGTCTTTGTACAATTTAAACAATGTTTGTAAATCCCAGGCCCTGAATATGATCTCAGTAAAGATCGAAACGTTGGCACGAAAAGGAAAAAATTTTCTAAACCTACGTCACATCAGACCGCATTTCACGATCTCCATATAATCAATAAAGTATATTATTATCATTTAGTATTACGAAAATTGAAATAAATTATAATTTTCCTAAAACCAAAGCTAAATTTAATCTACGGGTATCCTGTGCTCAATTGTACAGTGTAGGCATGATTGCTAACTCTTTTATTTTATTATTTTATGTAAGAACATGACATTCATTTTTGTACTTACCGATTTTTAGTAAGAAGTCTATCAACTAGAATTGTTTCAATTTCATGCTACTCTTTTATTCATCGACCATCTTACGCACATAATGTTCACTTAGATATCAGAGATGTGATTAAACAAAATATTTTAATTTTAAGTCTTCCCCTAGGTTTTGGAACTTTATTGTACCTTCTTCCGGGCCTTACAAAACGTTACATTATACGTTTTTAATTTTGGTCAATTTATTACCAATATATCCAAGAACATTTTTGTACTTACTGATTTTTAGCCAAAAGTATATTAACTTGTATTGTTTCATTTTCATGCTAACACTGTAAGTTTTTTCCTCACCTTTTCTTCACATTTTCAACTATGAAATGGCAAGATTAGTTTTAGATTAGATTCATATAATATCCCAGGCGGCAGAAATTAAAAACAACAATGTCTAGAGTGCGGTTTTCACAGCGATTGTTTATATCCGGTAAGGAAGGGAACTTTTGACAGTTTTTCTCTTTCCTTTGAATACGTGGTTCTTGCTAAATTATTATGTATAAACCTCTTTGTAATGTACTAGTTTAGCTATCTTTAATTACATAAATTACAATCCAACTAAATAGGTAATAAATATGAATATAAAAACAATAAAATAAATAATCATATGCATTATATAAGTGTGTGATGTTTAATGGTTTTTTCGAGTTTAATCGCTTCTAAGCATGAACTTAAATCTAAATTTAAATGATTATTTGGAAGTCGTGAGATACGCCACTCTCAACGCGACATACAAGTATGACTCAATTACGCAGAAAACAAACACTTTGAGGTGTGAAAATGATCTCAATAAAGATAGAAACGTTCCACGATAAAGAAAATGTTTTTCTAAACCTACGTCCAACCAGACTGCATGCATTTCACGATCTTCAAATAATACATTGTGTACATTTTACTAAAATCAATTAAATGTTAATGTATGGTAATTATAAAATCCCACTATAGGATCCTGTCTGTTCTTGCGGGATTCTGATACCAAGTAGTTATTAGAAAATTATTTTCTCTCCTTATCACCAGATAAAAAATATTGATGATATTGGATTGTAAAATGTTACTATATATATTTATTTGACAGATTTCAACATTTATTTCTAAATAATTCGTTAAATGATGATAAAAATATAATCATAGACGCGTACAAAAAATTGTTATTGGATTTAGTGAAATTAGTTCGCCCGGCTTATCACAAGTCGGATCTTAATAAATCCGAAAAAAATGACGCCGAGATTGAAACTGAGATAGGATTCTGCCTAATCCCCGGCAACTCCTATTATGACGGACAGTCGAGCCCAACGGGGTTTTCCAGTGGCAACTGTGAGAATAAAGCCCCGGAGATTGACCGATATGCCGTTCGGGCGTGGCATTTTTATTGTATATGCAAGGGAGAAATAAATCCTCAGATTTCGTTGTGTATAAATGAAACAGAATACACCGTTAAATAGGTTTTGTTTGTTTAGTATTATAATCGAAGTCCAGTAAATATTGTCTTTGAAAAAAACCAATAATCTAAAATCTAAATAACTACAGAGTGATGTGTTACACAAAACGTGTACTATTTAATAGCAGTTTATTAATGATTATATCGAGATCATGAGATGCGCGAGGTAGGTTTACACAAACATTTTCTTTATCCTGCCAACGATCCAACCTTTATTGAAATCATCTTTCAGGCCTGGAATTTGCATTTTTATTAATTATACATAGTGTAAATTCATTTTCACTTTCTTTTCATTTTCTTATTTGCATTTGTATAATTTAAACAATGTGTATAAATCCCAAGCTCCGAAGTGATCTCAATAAAGATCGAAATGTTGGAACAATAATGAAAATATTTTTCGATTTATAAATAATCGTTATACAAAAGAACACGGTAACAACAGTCTAACACTCTGGCTAACCGAATCACTTTTTTCAATATTTTAATCTTTTGACGTAAGCCCTTGGTTCATGTGAAAAAGTTAGTACCACGAACCTATGGCCTTCGGTTCAATACACCGATGTTCTAACCACTAAAGCTACCATCACTTCGATCCACTTGGATACCAACTCCCCAAAGACCTATGTAATGTACCTATGTAAACTAACCTAAGACATATGTAATATAGCGTGCTTCGTTCTTCTTTTTTCTTTGGCCCAACCCTGAATTGGAAAATCGAAAACAAGTTCCCAGAGGTTTTTAAGGATCGAACCTGACTACAATAATTTCTTTTATTGGTCAGGCACCTTTTATGTTTTATTTAAACCAAAATAAATATGACACCGAATGTTTGTTGAATTTGAAATTTTAATTATAATTTATTTCACACAACTTTACAATATATTTTATTAATTATTATTTTTAATTTAAAGAATCCTTTTAACATATAATAAGCTTATATCAAAACTACAAATTTCAATTTTAAAATGAAATTTAAATTTTGTTTTATAGTTTTATAAAGAAACGTAAGAAATTATTTTATTAGAATATTATTTTTAAATTTTGACCACCTAATAAAAAATAGAATTAAACTTTGAACACAATTTTTTAACATAAATATTATTTCTTCTGTTTTTCTTTATAAAAATATATTTTCTTTTAAAAACTAAATTACAATTATTATTTTTGTTTTGACGTCAAAGTAATAAAAATTAACTCAGATGAATAGTGTGCACACCCAATTTTTCTTTTTTTTTTACCAAAATAACTGTTTATCCACGGAAGCCAGAAAGGGAATTGAATTAGCACTAAAAAAATATAACCCTTTCTCGACCCCTACTCCTTGCACTATTAGAGTGTGTGGAGGGGCATGGCGGTTCATTTAAATCTGAATGTTACACATATAATTAACTAATTATAAACTAATTATGGCAAAATACTGGAAAAGCTTATTCTGAACCGCTTATTCAAGGAAATTCCTACAAATACAATTCCCCATCACCAATTCGGCTTTCGGATTTGCCACTCAACTGTACAACAAGCACATCGCATAATCGACGTTATTTCCACATCACTTGAGCTAAAACAGTATTGCCCGGGTGTGTTCTTGGACATACACCAAGCTTTTGACCGAGTATGGCACCCAGGGCTGCTGTGGAAGCTCAAGAACATCCTACCAGCAACCTATTACCTTATCCTAAAATCCTATCTTAACGATCGCTACTTCCAAGTGTCTCACAAAAATTCATTGTCATCTATCAATCCTATTCTTGCAGGTGTCCCACAGGGCAGCGTGCTCGCTCCTTTCCTATATTCAATTTATACATCCGACCTACCTACACAACCAAACACTATTACCTTCACCTTTGCCGATGATACCGCAATCCTTTCTCCCGATAAAGATCCTGTCACTGCTTCTCGTAATCTTCAAAATCACCTAAACACCCTAGAATCCTGGCTCCGTCGGTGGAGAATCAAGATCAATGAAACCAAATCAAGGAACATAATATTTACACTAAACAAGAAAACACTCCCACCAGTATACCTCAACAACATTCCCATCCCAATTGCGAACCATGTACGATACCTCGGACTCTACCTAAACAAACGACTGATGTGGAACCCCCATACACGACTTAAACGCACAGACTGTAATACACGATTTTTCATGCTTAAACGACTAATGGACAGACGATCAAAACTTTCATTAACAAACAAAAGAAAACTTTACATTGCCCTTCTGGCCCCCATTTGGACATACGGACTTGAACTTTATGGTACTGCTAAGCGTTCTAACCTCAATCGAATCCAATCCCTTCAATCTAAAATCCTCCGAACAATAGTACAAGCCCCTTTCTATATATCCAATCACACCATCCATACTGACTTATACGTCCCTTTTGTTACCGAGCTAGCCCAACATCGCTACAAAACGTTCCACTCCAAACTACTCCATCATCCGAACCCTTTCGTCAAAAACCTGTCATCCACCACATTACCGAACAATCCCAATAGAAGACTGAAGCGTCGGTGGCCCCGCGACAACCTTAGCGATTGACATCGTCGAAGGAATACATCTCTCTCATCGTATGAAATACTAACGGCTACCATCACTGGATGGTAATTGTTCAAGCTTTCACGCCACCTTTAATAAGTTTACATGTAAATACTATCTGTTTTACTTGTTGCATCAAAGAATGCAGTTGTAAAAAACAAATAAAAAGTTAAATAAAAAAAAACTAATTATAAGATTTAATAAGTAAATGAATCTAATATCTCTTCACTAATAGAGAGAGAGAGAGAGAGAGAGAGAGAGAGAGAGAGAAAATTTGTGAGAAAGGGAAAGAAAGAGAGGTAGAGAAAATTAGCTAGTTAAAGAACAAACAATACGAAAAAAACAGTAAACATAATAAATAAAAAGTATTTACAGAATTACAACAAGACTAGACATAGAAAGAAGACCAGAGAGAGAGAGAGAGAGAGAGAGAGAGAGAGAGAGAGAGAG
>CM077105.1:20310777-20321958 GCA_039619505.1 Cimex hemipterus | reverse complement strand
AGAGAGAGAGAGAGAGAGAGAGAGAGCGAGAGAGAGAGAGAGAGAGAGAGAGAGAGAGAGAGCGATTGGTATAATTTTTCACAGTAGTGTAACATAATGGTCAATGACAAACGTTGCCAATTAATTGCGTGGTGAATAAATGTATTGTTCTGGGGTCACTATGCATACGATTGTATTTGTTTACTAAAATAAACGAAATATAATTTAAAAATATAAATATATATATTTTTTCAAATTGTTCATTTTTTATTAATTTGCCGGCTTAATGCTTAAATTTAAGTTCAAATTTAGAAGCGATTAAACTTGAAAAAAAAATCTTTACAATACACTGGTTTATGCCGCCCAAACAGTACTTTTTAGCATTAGAGTGGAAAGCCTATTTTCCTTAAGTAACCCAGTTGACAAAATGTCTGTCCGTGAGAAGGCCATAAATTCTTCTAATCCCATTTAGCAGTGTCAAGCCCACAATAGTTGAGGTTAAAAGCAGTTGGTTTATAAAAATACCTGTAATAGAAGAAGTTTTTGTAACAGAAAATTTAAATAATTCCAACTATCGCAACGTGATTTTGTCAATCAATTCTAATATAATAATTAACTATTAAATAGCTTTGAATACAATTCAAGATAAAATAGAAAGGAATTTCTTTTTTGTTCATGCGGACCAGGCATTTGATTGAGTCTACTTAATGGATTCACTTTGGAAATTTTTATTCTTCTTTAAACAACCACTAAGGCTAGAAAACCTAATATACTTCCAGCTCCTGCTTACCCAACAGTCTTTTTCCCATTATCGGCAAAATAATAGTAAAGATTCTCCTAAATCCTAATAATACTATTTCCCCTCACAAATCGAATTTAGGTGTAGCCTTCCGCTCGATTGTATATATATCTTTATTTTCTTTGGCTAAAACATTATTTAGTATTCTCGGATGAACCTTCGATCCGACTAGTCAATCGCGAAAAATCTCATTCTAAATATATTAACGATTGTTAATTGCAAATATCATATAAAATTTCATTACGTACTAACTATTCTTTTTCAGCAGGTGACTCCCAAGGAAGCATCTTCTTTCTTCTGCTATACTCCTCGCTCCACTTGGTTATTCGTTAGATCTCAGTAATGTTTATCTCTCTGTTATTAATTTCAGGCGCAGATTGTGATTAAATAAAGTAAAGCTATATATTTTCATTGACAGATATATTGGCCAGCATTTCAACAAGGTTTAAATTATTCCGTTGGAAAAAACCATAACACTTTTGATAACGCACTAACTTAATTTAAATGTTTTGGTTCAATTTTTCCAAGGATCTGATAATAAGCAGAAATAGAGATTTATCTTCTTGCAGGATATCATTCGTTAACCCTGAGGGGAATTAGTATGAAATTTAACAACATGAATTGTTAATATTATTACTCTAAAAATCTGTTTAATATTATAATTATAAATCTGAATTTAACAGCATTTTTGATTACTTGGAAGATATACATTTTGCGTCTATAGTTAGAACAGTTAATGTCATTTGTCAATAATAATATAGGGTAATTAATGTTCACTAATTATGTGTAGAGATTAGTGACCGCTAATCGATAATTAATCAGATATCGTGAGATGCGGTCTGGTGTGATGTAGGTTTCAGAAAAACATTTTCTTTATCGTCCCAACGTTTCGATCTTTTATTGAGATCATCTTCAGGGCCTTGGATTTATAAACATTGTTTACATTTAGAAAATACATTTAGGATGTAGACAAGTGAATTTATACAATTCAAAATATATTTTACATTCAATCAAAGTATTTGTGTCGTGTTGAGAATGCCAGCGAGAATTTGTTGTTTTCTGTTTATATTTTTACATCCTAGGCCCTGACGATGATCGCAATAAAAATGATAGGGACAATAAAGGAAATGGTTTTCTGAAACCTACACCACACCAGGCGGCATCTCACGATATCTGAATAATTTACTGATTATGTTATTCCTTGCCAATTAGAAAGTATAATTTGTTGAGTAGTACACTTTTTGCCAACGGTAAAATAACTATGTCCAATATGTTGATTGGCAATTTTCATGCAAATCATAAAACAAACCGCGTGTTTACATTACATAGAATTAATTAAGGTTTTTAGTTGAAACAAAAAAGACAGTGCCACGAGCGAGTTTCGAACCCCCGACCTTCGTCTAGATATTCCGATACTCTAACCCTTGAAATATCGTGATTTCGATCCACTCGAGCACTAACTGCCCATGTCAACCCCAAGTTTTGGATTTTCCCTCCATTTTGCTTTTGCGAATTTCAAGCGGACAACGAAAACTAATGAATTTAATGAGTTAAAATAAATCATACTTCAATAAAACTGTCATGGCCACTTCATAAGTCGCTGATGATCCAATCCGATTACACGACAATTGAACATGGCAAAAATTGCTCATTGTTGATTTATCTGTAAGTTTATTTTTTCTTTTATAAAAACCTTTAAAACAATACATGTTAAGATATTTGGGATTATGGTTCATTTTTTGAGCTAAGAGTGGGACATACATGCGATTTCTCACGTAAAATTTTGTTTTTTTTTTGTACTTTTTAAAATCGTTCCTCAATAGTTGGCACATATGATTTTACCTAGTTTTATGTTGAATTTTTACTTGTTAAACGTTTTAATCGAAAAACTGTAAATACACAAGAGACAGTTTAATTATAAAGTCATTGTACCATATGTAAGGTATAAGGTGGTGGTGTACAATCAAAACAATGGTTTGTTTGATAAAGGTTGCGTGAATCAAAACGGAGAAACATCAGAACCCCTTATGCGAAACGGATTACCAAGTTTCAAGGCTATACAATTAATTTGTCATCCGCAGCATTGAGTAGAGAATTGGAACAAAGGCGTTTTCAATTATGATGTGTACAATTTAGGATACAAAGTCCTATTCGAAATCCGCTTGACAAGGCTGGGTTCGAGATAGTCACATTCTGCCTAATTAGGCAAACAATTACGAAGCAATTAGGATTGTGTAAAATAAATAAAAACATGAAGCCGTTATCACATGTTTAATATAAATTATAAACTTGGGAACGATAACAATTGTTTTTTAATGAAAGTACATGAACTATATCACCGCTTGGTTGTTCATGAAATCAATCTAGAATGAGAAAAACAGAGATGTCCTATTTGTCAGTGGCGAAACAATTTGATTGGGGTCGACATGATCACAATTAATCATACAAACATAAAATAAAGAGAATGCATATGTGTGTTTTCAGTAGGGAAAGTTAGAGATCCAGTTAATTCGTTTACACCTTTATTGCTGAAATTAATTAAAATGAATATTAATTAAATAGTTTAGGATTCTCGTTAACAGCATAAATGTTTACCGTGCAGATAGGATTTAACTTTTGTTACTGAATTATAATTATGTGAAACAGGGTAAAATGAAGACTAATGAAAGCAGGTTTAATTGAGGTGTTGGCTGCAAACGTGTCGCACTTCTATCGCCTCTGAGAAAACCGGACGAAAAGGCCCGCAGGGGATTTCCTTTTCAACCCTCCCCCCAGGGCTCTTTCTCCTTCTAAGTGTTGTTTTTCCTCCTTACGTGATTTCGGTGGAGCGATCAAATTATTTTAAACTCCAGGGCGGCTGGTATCAGGCAGATTTAAAAGTGCGCTCCAGCGCGTGACCAGAATGAATGGATATCGCCGTGGAAATGGGGGTTGTGTAAGGTAATCACATTTTCTTGTCATGACGCTCTACGAGATTTGGCAAAAACAAAACTCTCTTACCTAAAGGTTTAATAATCTTGATTCTTATTAAATTCAAACGATTGTTTACTTTTTCACAACTTTTTTGGCAATTTTGTCTTTTCTCTCTGTATGTCAGATGCCGTCGGCAATTTTTAACGAGCGAAAATAGAGAGGCTTAGATGATCTAACACGACTACACTACAAACTCGTCATCCTGCCAAGCTCAACACAAAATCTCACTGCTTTTCTTCTAGTAGTGGGTAGTCGTGGTGAATGAATGGGTTGTGTGAATGTATTTAGCTGCGTGAGTGATCAGGTGTATATGGACTCGGTGTATGGTCGAATAGACTTTGTCGGACTATTATCAGCAAGGATAGTGATTGTTTTTTTTTACTTCGAATTTATTAGCGTGAGTGTCAAAGTAAAAAGGCTTTGCCGGCCTCCTAATCATAAGCTTAGGTTCTACACAATGAAAGGTGGGGTTGAGATGGGAAGTTAGTGTCCGATAGCTCAAGTGTAAAGCAGCAAGTTTTCGATCTCAACCAATGCCTTATATAAAGTTTAATTAATGGAAAACATTATTCGGTCAGCTGTTCTCATTGGGCGTTGAGACCCATGAAGATCTTTAACGTCTTTAAAGCATCGATTTGTCACATCCCTCGGCGAGCCAAGTTCAAAAGTGCCCTGAGAAGGAAGTTTGGTGGTTTACAGTACACCCTTTTAGCCACCCCCCGGAGAAGGCATTCTATCTCCAGCTCCGGTTGGCCGGTGTCCTCCAGCTAAGGTACAATTTGTTTACGAACCACGATCACCACGAGTCCAACCTCAATTAGTGGAGCCGCTTGGATACTCCACCCCCGTCGTTCAGTATTATTTTCAAAGTGGGACTGATCGCCTACCAAGGAGGTCGTACGAACTCCCAGCTGATGCACCCGTTGCCTGGGGGTGCGGGTTCAGTAACCCAGGAATCCTCTGCTAAAGCAGGATAGAGGAGAGGGAGGGAAAAGGAAAGAGGTAGGGAAGTTAAGGAAGGTAATAGGGATAGTGCCTCCATCTTTGCTTACCCCCAGGCACCAGGGTTGATGGTCGGAATTTGCCTGGGCCCAGAAATTATTACGATTGGAAATTATGGTTAGAAAGTATTACGGTCATTCGGTCGATCGGGCCAAGAACTGTAATAAAGTTGTACACAATTTTAGCTTAGGGGAGGGGCTTTGATACCCGCCAAACTTAGATTAAATTATTATTTCAATAATATTAATATGCATTTTCATCGATCTATGAAATTTTTTTTTATAACTTTCCTTTAAGGAAAGCTAACCTATGGCCTTATGTTAATCATATTAGCCAATGGTTCTATGAGATTTTAATAACGCGTGAAAGAGTCAAACATACATTACATGTAATAAAAATGGCGAGTTTGATTAGACTTCAGGAGCCGGCATTGGGCCTAATGTAAAGATATGGGCTATTAATACATAATAAAACATAATTTTGGAAAGTCCGTTTTTCTTTTTGGAGAAGACGAACGGAAACATGAATGGCCTATTGCCGGTTAATTCGTGCTTTGGGTTTAGAAAACAGTAACATCAGTCAGACACCTCTTTCCACTACCTAGTAGAAGCTTTGGTAGGAAACAGAATCTCTGGGCCATTTGTCTAACTCGCTCTAGCGAGAACTGACCAAATAAGTAAATTTATAATTTTTATTAAAAATTTGTTGAACAACTCTTCTCTGCTAACTCTTTATATTATACACATTTTTAAGACACTTTAAAAATTAATCCTTAATAAAATATCCCATTTGTTAATTAATACCTTCATCCCGAACGCCATCCTATCCCTTCAAGCGTTCACCTTTTTACCCAAGCAACTAGCCAGGTGAACCAAGACCTTACATAAAAAGGATAATTGATTATAATAAGAAATTTGGTCAATTGCCCACGAAAACGGAAATGGATGTAAAAAATAAAACAAATGTCACTCCAAGAAAAAATTCCCCGTGGATATTTCATAAGCCGCTGAGATACAATCCGATTACATGACATTTGAAAATGACAAAAACAAGGAAAATTCGAACGGTTGTAGGTTGATATGGGGAAAATCGATCCACTCGTGCATTAACTTCCCATATCAACCCCACCTTTTGAATTTTCCATCCTTTTTGCTTTAGCGAAGGTAGTGTCCGGGAAGATCGTAGTCACGCTAGCTCAAATGATAGAGTTGCAGCGTATTTAGTGATATCCGTGACACTGTCTTTTTTATCTCAACCAAGATCTTATATAGAAAGAATTCTAAAGAACATTTATTCGATTTGTAAACAATCCATATTACAACAGTACGAGTTTAAAAACAATCAGGATCGGAGAAATATATTTATAGTACAACAAAAGCTTTTGTGTTTAATTAACCATATAACCTTTTTGTACTTAATCTACACCATACTTTTGTGACAAATTGGCGTCGACACCGAAAATTATCGATTTAGTATTTTATAAACTATTTAGCAACAAATTTGTAGTATATTAAGTACAATAATACGAAAACAGAACTGTTGTCACTGTTGTCACAACCAAATTGATTTTGAGAAAACGATACAAAAAAAAAAAAAAAGAGAGAAAAAAAACCTGCCGTTCTTTTTCCAACTAAATGACCTAAAAAGTGTTTAAATACTGTAATATTTTATAGTTTTATGCTTAAAAAAAGAACGTAATCTTCTAATAGCAGATGGGTCTCAAAAGTATTTCTTTCAAGTAGACATGGAGGTAAACCAATTAAAGTTTTAAAAAAACTCATGCCTAATTTATATATATTATATATTTTTGTTGTCACTGTTGTCACAAACCAAATTGATTTTGAGAAAACGATACAAAAAAAGAAAAAAAAGAGCAAAAAAACCTGCCGTTCTTTTTACAACTAAATGACCTAAAAAGTGTAGAAATATTGTAATATTTTATAGTTTTATGCTTAAAAAAATGTAATCTTCTAAAACCAGATGGGTCTCAAAAGTATTTCTTTCTATTAGACATGGCGGTAAACCTATTAAAGTTTTAAAAAAACTCATCCCTAATTTATATATATTATATATTTTTCAGGAACAAAATCAACAGGAAATCAAAATGACAAATGATTAATTTTTGTGTAAGGTATTGGCTGAAATGAATAAGCTAGTGCCGCCAAAGGGATTCGAACCCACGTCTTTCGACTCCAGGCGGGTATGAGCCGAAGGTCCTGGGTTAGAATCCCGTTCGTCACATTAGCTTTTCTATTTCAATCAATACATAAAGATTAATTCATGGAAAGAAGTTATTTGGTCAATCGCAACACGAAATATAATGGATTAAAAATAATGTTTAGTGCAGTATTATTTCGTTTCTTTCAATGCTTTCGTTTCAATTTTGTTACTTAATTTATTATATTTATAAGTTTTATTTTTGTAATTTTTCTGTGTTTTGTTGTAGCTTTTGTCTTGTATTTTGTATTTATGATTGTTTTCTGATTTCCTAGTAAATATTTTTAATTATTTTTATTCGCATTGTTTATTGTTGTTATGTTATTTCCTTAAATGTAACGAAATAAAATAACATGAGAATTTTTAACTTTAATGTAATTTCTACCGCTGAAGGGACAGTTTAAACAAATGCGATGGAATTTCAATTTCTTCAAACTCTTGACAGGGCAATCTGATTTAGCTTGGGCTTTTAGAAACCTTTCTGAATTAAAATTTAGTCAAGTTTTACAAACCGATTTTGAACAAACAACTAACTACATATTTAAGAATTCATCGTAAAAATTGTACATATGTGTTTTTGATTTTACATTTAAGTGTAAAGATAATGATAAAAAATTGGCAGTGTATTTTTTTTTTCAAGTTTGTATTTCCCAACTTTTCTGCCTTGGTCAAGGCAAGACGCCTCTCTTTATTTGTAAGTAATGAAAATTTTTTTTTTATTTCACACTATTAATATTATTGAAATTGTGTGGTGGTTAGTGACTATTAAAGATTATTTGGAGATCGTAATCTGATCACAAAAATAATTATTATAGAATTTACGTTGGATTTAACGTATACTTATTCTTACGTTAGTGATTAGTTACTATTAGTTTAACATAATATTACTATTACTTAAATATAATTATAAATTAGATAGGACCTCTTAATTATTTTTTCTAAAGTTGCGTTATAAAATTAAATTGTGTATTGTTGCCACAATTATTCAATTATGAAAACAACCTTCAAGGACCTGCGACAACCCATTCTGGAAAGTGAATAAGTTAATTTAATTTCACGTACAGTTTCAACTACGCCCTTTGTCATGCAAAATATAATCAAATCCTGCTTTGATTGACCTGTACCTTCATCAGTCTTTCCATCGCCATGAAATATAGATTGTATTATAAAATTTCTATTGAGAGTGGGTTTTTTTTTGTAAAATTGTAAATCGCGCGATGTGAGAATAACTCATAGAAGAGGAATATTTCATCAGATTGACTCAAACCCGGATACTAAACGTTCTATATAAAATAACGATAATTCAAAAAAGAAACTAGGAAAAACGAATGTACTGATTATTAAGAAAATTTCAAAAAAAGTACAAAATAAAATTTTTATGCCGACCCTACCCGGGTAAATATCATATAACAATTGCTTAAATAATCTAGTTGAAAGTGAAGACATAAAACGTTACGATTTGAAAACTGTAGATTGACACTACTTTAGAGCCGTGAAGCCCCAGTAAGCACTGAGATAAAAGTAACTTTAACTAAATGATCGTAACTCTAGAATACGATTCTTCAATAATGGCACAATAAAATTCTGAGTTTACTGAGTCCATTAAGTCTTTAAAACATGCACCGTTAAAAATATTGTTTACGAAAAGTAAATTCTAGTTTTTTTTTGTTATTTTAAAAAAATAATAAATCATTCTTACCGTAAAAAGATTAAATTTTGAAAAACCTAGACAAAAATAATGTGAATGTTTTCATGTTAAATAACTTTTTTGCAATACATATAATTATACAATTCACAATTTAACTGATATCGTGTGAACTTGAGTCCTGTGCAATGCTTTCGTTTACTTTTTACTTTTGCATCCATTTAGTTAGTGATTAATGTTATTTTAATATTCATCTAACAGCAAACTAATATAAAGTTTAACATTAAACCTGCCACATCTCACCAAAACTATAAAGCTATCAGTAAGTACGTGCTGCTTAATAATCATTTTTTTAATGGCGTGCTTCAAAATCTGTTTTTATAACAGTTTGAACAAAACATTTTATTTTCTTATCCAGACATAACATATATATTACCACTTTGAGAAAATTCATCCAAATGGTATACGAAAATAGCTGGAAAATTGCGTTTTTATAAGCATTATTTCCATAAAAATAATTTAATTAAGGAAACAGGCATGGTATTTCATTGTATGAACGATTGATTTATAGTATAATTAAATCTGCTCGTCATTAAATAATTGTGTTAGAATTGTGTGGTGATTAGTGACAGTTAATTATAATTATTTAGACAACGCGAGATGCGGTCTGGTGTGACGTAGGTTTCATAAAAAACGTTTTCTTTATTATGCCAACCTTTTCGATCTTTATTGAGATCATCTTCAGGGCTCAAAGTGTTTGTCATTTGTGTAACTGTGCCATTTTTGTTAAACTTGTCAATCATTTACGATCATCTCAGGTCAGTCTTGCTATTTTCTAAAAATTGATAATCTGTCACTATCAAATTATATTATAATAATACATCCAGCAATGAGGATTATCTCAAATATAAGCTAATCCCCAGCCGCAGGCTCGGCAGTGCGAGCTGAGACAGAAAAGGACGAGGAAGGACTCTCTTTCAAGCTGTTGAAGCCTCCTGCTCTTTTTTGTAAATGGCAAGTAGTATATCACGGATTAATTATTATTATTTTATTTTTTAATCTGAGTACATTTATTTTTTAGAGGATTATTGTCATAAATTATTTGAGTCAGGTCCAGATTATTGTGTTTTGTGATTAATTTGTTTGAATGACGCGGATAATTTTATTATTTTTGTTTTACACTCGTGAGTGAAAATAGTTGCTTCGTGTGAAGGGAATCCACGTAATAATCGTAATAATATATAAAAAACGTTATGGTTTATTGACTTTAAAATTTACAAAACCAATAATGCCAGTGAACAAGATGTTGGAATATCAAAAAACCAGGGTAAATCGAAAAATTTATTTATCTCTTCCTCACTCGAGTATTTGTCAATTCGCCAAAAGAGGTTATATTTTCGGAAGTGGTTCACTGGATTGTTTTATTTTATTCGTTGTGAAAACGGATGCGGCTTCCCAGCTCTTATTTCCGCCCGTGGAGGCATAAACAGCGGGGCAGGTAGGCATAAAAATCGACCTGGCACACATGAAAATTCATTGGATTGGTTTCTCTTCTTTTTTAGACCAGTTCGTGAAAACAGGAAACGGTGATTTATGCTGACTCAGTGATATTAACTATAACAATATGAATAAGTCTTGCGATCAATGCATTCATATGCTATTTTCGTTTTTTCAATGTAATTCGAAATGTAAAATTTACACCGAACTGCCTTGTGATTAAAATGTCTTGTAATTAAAAATGTATTAATGAGTCTACGAAAACGATTCACTCTAGTGTTTACTATTATCTTCATAATCCCGAATAGATTTTATAAATTTTGATTTGATTAAACCTTTTTTTCATTCGCGTTTATACAATAATTACTCATTGTAGGAAAACGTAAATAGTTTAAATCAGTCTACTGGCCAACAGAATCCGTTCATATTTTATAAGTAATGTAAGTAAGTAATACAAAATTCCTAATTTTGTTTCATTGCTCATATCTTTCCACCAGACAAAACGTATGTGTTTGGGGGTGACAGAATGTGTGAAAGGACGAGGAGAAGAGATTATTTGACCAAGAATGTGCGTCAATGGCGCACAGATCATTAACTTTGCACAACCATGCAGGTCCATGATGGGTTTGCATAACCGCTAAGCTTTGCAAATTGGGTGTATTTCCAAGTAATTAGCGTGAGAGACTATCGATGTTAAAGACGCAGAAAAATTGAGGGAGAGAAACATAGATAGATATTTAGATAGAAATAGATAATGAAAGAGAGAAAATGAGAGAGAGAGAAAGGGAAACAAAAAGAGGGAGAGAGAGAAAACATGAAAAGAGTGACAGATAGTGAGAGAGGGAGAGAGACTCCACTTCTTTAGATTTTGTAAGTCCTGATTAACATTAGCCATGGTATCTATGGTATCATTTATATTCAGTGCTTTAGACTAAATAATTTACAAGTTTGAAATGCGTCCTTAATATTGTTTATGTAAATGGAGAAATGGAGAAAATTAGCGCTGACAGCTGGCTGACAGAGAGAGAGAGAGAGAGAGAGAGAGAGAGAGAGAGAGAGAGAGAGAGAG
>CM077105.1:20299892-20310767 GCA_039619505.1 Cimex hemipterus | reverse complement strand
GAGAGAGAGAGAGAGAGAGAGAGAGAGAGAGAGAGAGAGAGAGAGAGCTGTTTATTGCGATATTGTGATATTCACAAAAACCTGGCATGTTGAAAGATGAAATACTAAGTTTAACTTAAAAACTATTTAAAAATGTGGAGCGTTTAGTGACCCTGCGTCAATGATTTTGGGAAATCATGAGATCGGGTCTGGTGTGACGTAGGTTTTAGAAAATAATTTTCTTTATGGCTCATCTTCAGGGCTCAAAGAGTTTGTTTTCCGGATAGATGTGTCATTCTTGTCTGTCGTGTTGAGAGTGCCTAACGTTCACAAGAATAACACCTCTTGTATTACTCTGTATACGACGATTAATACAAATAGACGTATTTTATAATCTTAGCAAAATGAGATTAAAATGCTGCAAATCTCAATGAACAACTATTATCGTTATTTATGCTACAGACACCATAAAAAAATCCATTTCTCTTTTATTTCCGTCAGAAAATAATATTAAACATGACGGTTCGTAAAAGAAGTTTTAAAATGATTAATATACAATGATAATACCATCATCGTTTTATTACCTTGACCCCACGTATAAATTGTCGTAAGATGGCCGATCAAAAAGGGTTGAAACTAAGTTTTCTCTTTTCCCAGAATATCATTTTCAACACTTGAGTAAAGAAAAGTAAAGAAAATTATTTTCTTGAAGAATTATTGCAATAAACGCTGCAACGTTATTACTGATAATACAGCGATTATTATCTATATATTTCATTGTGGATTAATTCGCTAAGATTTATGACTCATTAACCGTAATATATTTACTTTTTCAACATAAAAAGGGAAACTAATATAATTTTTAGCAATAGGGAGCGTAAAGCTGTTAAATAAATGCATTTATCACGGTGAAAGGGCAAAGAAAAGAATTCCACGCAAGGTTTCGATTTTCTTCCTAACACTCAAATAAAGGATAAGGATAAAAGGGAAATGCCTGAGTAGAAAGGACACTTTATTGCATTCCGTAAACTTTTAAAAATTAATAAAAGGGATTATACATTACTCTTGACCATAAGGTTGGCAATGATTAATGGACTGCAGTTATGAGACAGTTATTCAACTGAAAAATTATTGTTTAAAATTATACTTTGGCTCCTCTGAAACGAAAACAACTTAATGAATGTTTTCTTAGGCAAGACAACTTTATTTGCCATGATAAATGTGGCTGGAAATTAATAACTTTTCATTTTATTTTTTATGCTATATACGTCCGAACATAACAGCACCATTGTCAAAATTGATCTTAGGCAACTAAATCTATTATCGAATTATAAGGGGGAGTAGATCTAGGAGACTTTTTGCCTTTCGTAGTTTGAGGACGCTCTTCTGGCTTGAGTACTCTAGAGCAGTTAGGATGGTTGAAATAATGAAATTCATCTCGAGGTAATGTGAGGATATGAATTCTTTGACGATAACTCAGGTCATCTTGAATATGTTAGAGACATAGTATTTACTTAAAATGCTTCATTGTACCGGATAACGACGTCATTGAGTGGGAAATTTGATACAGGATAGCTAGGAAGAACAATGGACCGGTCTGAAACTTTTCATTGACACAGAGGAAAATTTCAAGAAATACACGTTTTTCTAAAAGCTTTATCAAATATCGTCTTGTAATTTATGCAACTGTGCATTTGCAAACATATACGGAGGTAGTCATTTTTTAGGTCATCAAATCAGGCCTCCCAAAACCATACAATATGACCTTTCCTATATTTATTTTACACGTTTTCTGAATGTAACATAACAAAAACTGAGCACTTTGCTGATGAGTTAACGATCACCAAGATGTCAACGTATTAGACCTCAAGAGAAGGTGAAATAAAGAATATAACTCTAAGTAAAATTTCGCTCAGCATCCTTTTCCTACTGCCACAATCTCGCTGATAGCCATTAGTCTCAAGGGGTTTGTTCCATATGGGCGATAAAAAAATGAGATTTCTTGATAAAATGTTAATATAGGACACCACATCAAAACTACGGTCTGGTGTGTACGTGATCGAATGAACGTATGAAAATGACGCGATTTTTTCCCCAAATCAAAATATTATTTACACACTGAGTTATTTAGTAATTTGTATGGAACTGCTTGCAATTCACAAATTGTACATGAAGTAAAGATATAGGTGTAATTTTTTTCAGGGTATGGTATATTGCGCCCTTTAAAAGGTATTGTATCCCCCTTTCTCTGCCTCAATCACATCGGTGAGTCCTATTTAATCAAGAAACTTATTTATTAGGCCCTGTTTTAGTGGTTGAAGCTCTTCTATGGTCACATTGTACAACCCAAAACATTTCATCCATCTGGCTAATGTTGCTCCGCAGTTTGTTAGTAAATGTGTTGGTGTCTCTTCTGCCTCTTTAAATTGTTCCAATTTTCTTTAGGTCCATTTAATCTGCAGTGTCCTGTTAGGAAACCTGTTAGGATTCGCAGTCTGTTCCTGCTTATTCTGACACATTCTGTGATTTCTTTCTTGCCAAAATCGGTTAGAAGATTCTTAGATTTTCTATGCCCAATGAATGAATTCCATTGTTCATTTATTTTCTTTTTTGTCGTTCTGTCTGAGATATTCGTTAGTGTGGATTCCTATGCCAGAGAAGGGTGAACGGGCCCTGTCAACGATGTAGCAGCTCCTTGTCTTACAGGGTGTCCGCTTTCTCCTTTCCTTCTACCCCCACGTGTCCTGGTACCCAGAAAGAGGCTGACTTTATTCTGCATACCTAATATGTACGTTTTTGCAGTTCAGCACTATCCTTGAACGAAAGACACTTGAGCTTAATGCTTTGAAGAATGCTTGACTATCTGACAAAAAAGGTATATTCTTGTTTTTGTACCCTTTACTTAGATTGAATTGGATACATCTTTCAATTGCGTGAATCTCAGCTTGGAAGATACTGGTGTGTTTTCCCATGGGTTCTGAGTATTTGGTTGCGGTCGAAATACTCCTGCCTCCGTACCTTCTTGTGTTCTACATCCATCTGTGTAGTAATTCCCAAATTATAAAAGTTCAAACTGTCCCAAATTTTACTACAAGGCTACGTCGTATGCTACAAATAAAATATACACAGTGAGTAAGGTGCAGGTAACACTATAATACATTAGCATGATATGAAAGAAAATTAATCGTAGATGAGGAGAATAAGGACGTGGGATCAACGATTTGAATAAAACGTTCTTTTGTGTAGCTAGGTAGAAAAATATTACACCTTATCCGAGCTGCCAAGAGAGAGCTATTTTTATCCAGTTTTCATTAATTATGAATATTAAAATATGAGTCGCTTTGGTATTTAGTGGTTAGAGGTATGAAATGTGAAGCTATGAGAAAACATTTTTTCCTTGGGTTAGTATTCCTTTTCTGTGTCAGGTTCTTGAATAGTTGAAAATTGTATTTCAATTTCATTTAAGAATTGTATTTGAATTAGCTTGATTTGATAGTTTTACGATTTGAAAAAGAGAGAACGAACACGATAAAAACAAGTGTAGGGCACTCGGTCTGGCTGAAGTAAATTCCATACATACCGTAAAAACGTAAAAACAAACGACCGGAAATTTAAAATACGACATTGTTTCATCTATTATCGAGCTAATATATGTCGAAAGCCCACGAACCTTTTATGCGAAACGACAAAATTTGACACAAAAAAATGGCTCTTGTCTAATTTTTTTTTTTTCAATTCTAGGGATATTTTTTAAGGAAATTCAAAACTTGCAATATTTGTCCTTACAATCCTGAAAATGAAAACCATTTTTATCTTTTTATAAATTCGTGATGAAGAACGAAAAGCGAGTAAAAGAATTTTTCCACATGCTAGCTTTGTATCCAGACATTTTACACCTTATCCAATAAACAAATATGATCTAGCAGGGTATCTGCAATTTCACAAGTCAAAATATAATAGAAACAAGTTCTTACATCCCGCATTTTTGATTCAAAAATAATTATTTAATGATTATTCAGAAATCGTGAGATGCTGCCTGATAGTGTGATGTTGGCTTTCAGAAAAACATTTCCTTATCGTGTCAAAAAAATTTTTTGCATTGTATAAATTCACTTTTTTCCACGTCGTATAACAATGTTTGTAAACCCCAGGTTCTGAAGATGATCTTGAAAAACTAGAAACTTGAAAAAATCAAGCCCAAAATTGGCTTGATAAGTTATATCATTCGGAAGTTATGAACAAGCAACCTCGAGCGCTTTAAAAGTAGACCAAAAAAATGTCAGTGAAATAAAAATTAAACAAATCCCCATGCCTTCAAAAAACTTTAAATACGAATTTTATTGAAATAAAAATAATTAATATTTTTGTGCTGGATTCGCCAGTGGCCAATTTCCAAATTCCATCAGCAATTCACCAATGTCCCGTGATATACTTAAAAATTCATGACTCCTGGAAATGTCTAAATTCAACCTTATTACAATTGGTGGAAAGAGCCTCTACTTTTAAGACCAATACGGATTTTATTTTGGGTCATTATGATTGATAAAGGTAAAAAGAAATCAACAACAACCCCTGAAAGTTTTTGTTCTATAATTCCCAATATAATTTGCAAACCGAGGCCAAAGTTATGCCATTACATATAACGTGAGGGTTCTGAATCCCAGACAAATCTCTTGCAGATCAGCAGAGTTGTTTTACTGTTATCACTATTTACAATTTTGGAAAACAATCTCGTGCATTTCGAAGGCAAACAAAAGTTCAAGGAAGTTTATCCGATCAATAAGAAAGAGTATTAATTTTATTTTTGCTTAAAAAATATGCAGACATTTGTAAAAGCTGTAAATAATCAATCTGGAGGCAAGATAAACGAACATTTTTTTTTCCAAAATTTGTTGAAATGTAATAAATAATTATTTTGTAGGTAGGAACATAGGTAAGTTAAAATATTTTTATTAAAAAAGCAATTGATAGTCGCCTAAAAAATTAACGTTTAATATTTGACTTGGATATTTTTGTAATTTTGCTCAATTTTTAATTGATCTTTGAAATTTTGAAATTGGTAATTGTTTAGTATATTGTTCAGCATTAGTAAATGTTAAATACTTTCAAGCTAATTCAATAGCTTTCTACACTTATTTCCTTGGGCCTGACTAAGGGCAGCTACTATCATTAAAGTTGTTTATAAAGACATCGCCCTTTTCAGCATCGTTAAGCCCATGGGTTGGCAATCTATCAAGACATCACGCTGGGAGAGGATCCGCGTCCGCAAGAATAATGCTCAGAATTTTGAAAAGACGTTCCTAATTGCTGAGAAATTTATAAACCCCTCGGAGAATTGCGATGGTGAAATATTAACTCTTGCGGTTATTCACCGGAAAGTTATTTTCATTAACTTTACAACCGGGCTGAATGAAACAGCCAGATCCTTTCTCCAACGCAAAAAAAGCTCCTTAATTATAAATCTTGGTGTTTCATAGTTCATGGATGCAAACCGCTCAATGTTTGTATTACCTGATAAATATATATTAATTGAATTTTTTTACTGGTTTTATGTATATATATATATATATATTTATTTATTTAAAATTGGGGACTAGAAATAGAGGGAGGAGAGAGAGTTATAGAGAAAATGAGAGATTAATATGATTAAAATCTGAATCACAAAGTGAAATATTCAGCAGTAAAAAATAACAGTAAGGATGATTTCGCATTAATATAAAATATTTAGTTAAAATAATACTTGATTTGAATAAATTGACTTATCCTCCCATTACATCATCTATAACATGCTTAATTTTGTCATTGTTTGAATGATTTACAAATAAATGAAAATCAATATTTCGATTCTTGAAGGTTTTCTTTTTTCTTGTTTCACTTGGCTTTTTCAGAGCAATACAGCACAGTTAAATCCAAAACACCTAATTATTTTTATCCAATTTAAAATTAAATACAAAAATCATTTTATTTAATTTTTATTCAATATTGTTTACTCAATATAAAATAATTTTTTCGATGAAAATGAGAAACGAGAAACACCCCGAAGGCAAATGAAAATTTAACATGGAATATTGCATTCAAACTTCATTGGACTTCTTTTACCACCAAAATCGAATAAATTACTTTTAAATAGAATAATACGGTAGAAGTTAAGAAATGTCCAAGTAAATACTAATATCGCTTTTAATTGATTAAGCAAATAAAGGGAATATTATGTAAAACATCATTTGCGGAAAAATATTTGAAAAACTGCCAGGGTTTTAAATGTTTTTATCGCAAATATTTTTTCTGGACATGGGTAAACTACCTAACCTGAAGATCCACAAATTCATCATTTTGAAATTGCTAAAAACTATATTGTGGACGGCGGTAGCCGAATGGCTAGGGCTTCTGAATCATATTGGCAAGACAAACGCTTCTGGGTTCCAATCACGACATGAGCTAAGGATTTTTGAGAAATAATATTTTGAAAAATGTATTGTAAGTGGTTTGACTCGTCATTGGCGACAACCAGACCTGGACGTTCAGCTCTCTTTTCTTAACTACAATTTCTCGGTACCTAGCATGAAATTACATTAGTATACAACAATATCCTATTCCTCCTTTCTGTTCCTTGCACTCGTTGCAACATTAATTTGCATCTCGAAAAAACATTGAATAATTAAAATAATGAAAATATTTTTTTTCTCAGCACGCTTGCTTTTCACTGTCACAAAATGCCTTCTTTTCAAAGGTGATAAGTGATATCAATTATTGATATTTTCATTGAGCAACATGGTTTTTATGTGATATCACGACATAAACTTTTCATATGTTGAAGCCACTCTGTTCATAAGACTTAGCAGAGGTTTAAAAGTGATAATGACACAAACACTAATTCGTTAACTGAATTGGAACAGGAAATTTAAAACAAAATTTTGGGGAGGTTTTAGTAATTTCAACATTTTTTTAGTTAGAAATTATGTAAAATCTAACTCTCGTTGACATTGGTTGGAAAAAATATATAAAAAGCTATCCAACGGTTGGTATAACCGTGCATTTTGATAAGTTTCAGATGTATGATGAATTAACAACAAAGAAAAAATGCTATCATCATCATTTTTTTTCTTCAAATTGCAAATGAAAGTTTGACTTTTTATTTTTTAGGGACGACTGAAATGTATTGGAATTTGATTTTCAAAAATGAGTTCGATTGACACACTTTACGTGACATTTCACAAATTTCGTGGTCCGCTTGATCAATTAATATATTACAATTAATTAAACTTTTTAGTTGAGATAAAAAAGTCAATGGCACGAGCGGGATTCAAGCCAACGTTTTTATCTCCTTAATTAATTGTAATATATTAATTTCTCAAGCACACCACGAATGTAGTGGATTTAATGAATTAAAATGGAGTATAGTTCATCGAAGCTCTCCGTGGCTATTTCATCGGGCGCCGAGAATTAAATAGATTTCACGACATTTGAAAAATGGCAAAGAGGAGGGAACATACAAAAAGTTGGGGTTGAGATGGGAAGTTAGTGTCCCAGTGGATCGAGGTCACGATAGCTCAAGTGGTACACCATCGGCGTATCTAGCCGAAGATCTTGGGTTCGAATCCCGCTAGTGCCATTGACTTATCTCAGCTAAAAACTTTAATTAATTTACGTGAAAGGTTTATTGGTTTTTGTTCCAACCAAAATTTATTTAATATCGTCTACTTATGTTCATCACATCCCATTCATATCAAATTGGCAAGAAGACGTCTAATATTTTTTGATTAATGTCACCAACAAACTATTACATAAAATTGGTTATCCAACATTCATAACCTCCGATTGTTTGTAAAACCTATTTGATTCTTTATGACATTCTTCAGTTTTTCTTTCCATTTTATTTCAAGTTAGTATTATTGGGCAAATAAGAGAGCTTGGAAGTTGTCTAGTAAGAATTTTAAGTTTTTGTTTCAAGAATTATTAGAGTCGAACCTCCAGAACGTTAATACTTGATATTATTGTGTAATATTCTTATTTTTCCTTATGGCTTAATTGTATACACTGTGTCAAGAATTTAATTTCATATTATTTTTAATTTCGTAGAAGGAACTTCCTTATTTCACGCATATTATTCTTAGGGGACACCAATCCCACAATAAAGCGTTTTTCTTCGTCTTCTTTTTAAAAAGTTAATTTTTTGTTCATGTATATCTATTTGTACAAACCGGAAATAACCGATTTTAGACGATCAATAGGTATAACCTGCACATTAAAAAACATGTTTTAATATAAATTGTTAATGTTTTTCGTTCGTAGCATTATCAACCGGAACGAATTAGTGAAAATTCCGTTTCATCCCATTTGAGCAATAAGAGCACGGACGATGGGAATGTAATATTAACAGGATTATTGGCCCCTACAGCTGGGAGGATTAAATGCGGGTTCCGATCCATTAATTGGTTAATAACAAATTCGAATTATAAGAAATTCTAATGAAAATTGATCAGTTTAATTGTCCTTTTACCAGTGAGCAAACTGACTCTGCCAAAATTTAAATTTGTCTAATTATTGAAAGCCAATTATTAATACACTTTTTGTTCACATAAAAAAATTAAAAATATATCTCTGTACAGTGCTTATTAACCCATGGTAAAAATTTTTAATATATGGAATAACGTTTCATCTTAATATGAACGATATTCATACAAGACGAAGCATCCTGGACAAAAGTCACTGATTCAACATTAAGCACGCTCCAGATACACACAAAGGATCCTTTCATTAGTCCCCACCCCTAAAGGCTATATAAAAAAAATTTCTAATAAATGTTTTAGAAAGGTGTTCTATACAAGGTAGAAATGTGCTTGACCTGCGTACAAACGCAGAATCGTTTATATGGCGTGATTCAAATTATATTTCATTGTTCCGAAAATATTTCGTATTATTATTTCCACCTGTTATTTGAAACAATGAAAAGGAACATAATGTAATCAGTTTTTTTAATAAATCCTGATTTAGAATGCTGTTTTCATTTTAAAGGAAAGTTTGAATTGCTGGCATTTCAATTTGAGATTGAGATGTGAAATCTAGAGAAAATTTACAAACGAAAAAGAACAATTCTCAATTTTTAAATATATACACGTTCAGAACATGGATCATGACATGAGAATCACCGTCAAAATGATCATTGGTGATTATCATTCCTTATCACAATATCTTATGAAGAATCTGAAAGATAAATAACATACTTTTTTTTCCAAGCCTAAATCATAACACCTTTTGTGTGGCAAATACGAATCGAACTTCCTAACTACGAAGTGGGTGTGTATGTGTGTATATATATATATATATATATATATATATATATAAATGAATGTTATAAGGACTTCATTATGTATGGAATTATTAATTAATTGAATTGGAAGGTTACCATAAATTTGTCAATTTCTTCTCCTCCACATATATAATCTTACTTCCTTTCTTTGCGCATTTTTGCATTACATTATTCCAGTTTAAACATCACCAAAACATGAATTTAAAAGAATCAAAAATTTATAGTTTATAAAAAAAAAAAAAAACGCTTGCAGAAACGTTAGAAGAGAAATTTTGTAAAGAGAAATTCATAGAAAATGCGCATAAAACCTCACATGTAGAATTTGTACAGTCGAATATTTTATCTGATGATAAAACCCTCTCTTTGGAGGACACTTTTCGAAAAATGTAAGCAGTAACACCCTGCCTCCAGTTGCAAGAGGCAAACTATATGCTAATAGTTTTGACGTAAAATACGCCAAAACTCAATATTTCTTATGTAACATACTAGCAATTGTTCTAGCTGAACTACTTGTTTTGGAAATTAAAGAAAAGATTGAATGCGAATTTGTTATCAAAATAGAAATTAAATTAAATTATGCTTTTGAGTCAACGTATTAGTAAAAACTTAAGATTAGATCATTTAAAAAAATCAATAAAACATAAAAAAAATACATTGCCATTTATGTACAAAAATTCAGCTTTTCAAGAACAGAAGGTGTATCAGTTGGCCAATTAAAACTAGTTGCATGACAGTCAAATATTCATTTTCGTGTATACTGAGCGATTTGGATCGTTTCCGCTTTTTTACGTCTTCGATAAAGGCATGGATTAATATCCCCATACTTTTCAACGTAATTATAAAGCCGTTAGACCCGATAAGCTTTTTGCCAGGTTTTTAAGGGTCAGACCGTCAATAAAGAGTGTAATAGGACAGCGCGGCAGTTGTTCGTCCCATATTCCAGGGTGACGTCCAGAACGGATCAATCGATTCTCAAATCTGACGAATGGCAGCTCCATCTCGGTGTATTAACTATTGCCTCAAACTAGGTCAAAAGGAAGGGAATTAACAACAATACAGAACATTTTTCCATGATGTCATAAGAGGCCGGATGAAATGGTCACGAACTGTAGTGAATTAATCAACTTGGCAATTCTTAATATCAATTAGGCTAAACGCATTTGACATAGAAAAAAAAACCATCATTGCTTTGGACAATCATGATTTATTATTTTATCATGCACTTGCAAATTAAATTAATGTTCTAAAGAAAAGATCCCAACAGACAACGTATTATACGATTTTCGGATTTGTTAGGACGTGAAATTATTTATTTGTTAATTATTTAATTGTTAATTAAATCTTATATGCACCTATATTTAATAGTGTTAAAAAAAAGTGCGCAACGAAACATGGCTCAAATTTTCTATGCCTGGAAATATCTAAAAAAAACATTTAATTTAATCATTTCAATTTAAACTGGATGTCGGGAAAAATATGATTTTGACCAATCTAATATTACTCAAAAGATATTTTACAAAAAATTTATCTTTTATCTTTGCTAGTTAATTGATTGTAAGTATGTATATATATATATATATATATAT
>CM077105.1:20230012-20294892 GCA_039619505.1 Cimex hemipterus | reverse complement strand
GACCGTTCCCTCCCACCCACTATTTTCTGTATATATCTTTATTTTTCTCTTTCCCTCTTACACACCAATTTTTGTTTATTTTGTAATACCAACATTAAATACACTTAGTAGATGCAATAATCATTACACCTTCACTTTATGTGACGGTGATAGTTTGTGCAAGATTTTTAAATGTTCAATTGTTGTTAACGGTTGAATTGGAACCATGTAGTATTTTTCACTGAACCCATTTGATATGTCTACTCTAAACATTATATCAAATAAATTCTCGTATATTCTATGTGACTTTTGCACTGCCATCTGTTGATGCATTCATCATGTCATGTCAATCGTGAAATTGCGTATGCATCTTGTACATGTCACATACTTCTGCTTGGAAATTGCTCGGCGTAGGCACTCCAAGGCAGGATTTCCTTTAATTAAGCCTAGGAAATTAAACCGGCTGTCACGTGCTCTTGACCAAGTTATGCGGAATGAAACACCTGCAGCACTAGCGCGTTCCGTCTCGCAAATTAAGCAAGTACGAGATTAAAAATTGGACTAAACTGTTCATTATTTCCCCCCGAACGGGAAAACAAGTTTTGTGGAAACGATGTTGGGTACACGCTACACGAAATCATTACAGCCAACATCTTCCTAACTTCTAAACACGGTCATACGCGGGATAATTAACTTTATAACTAATTTCGAATCCTCCTGTACACGCCCGAAGTCCGTTAATTCAAGAAGATCGATTCCTCCGTTTTGCCATCATTGAAGAGCTAACGCTCTTGAATTAATTTAGGTCACTAATCTAGCACACGTTTCCGCCCTAACTTGATTAAAATTGGCAACCAAATTTAAACACTGGTGCTGGATAATCCTTAGTGTATCGATTACGCACAATAATCTTTACTTACTGCCTGTTTCTAGCTCATGGAATAGTTTAATAGGAAGACAGTTGCTGTAATAAAATGTGTGCCATTATTTTCTTATTTTGTATAAATTTAATCTAGAAAAATATTAATTTCGATAAAAATTAAGTGTGAATTTTGTAACCATCTAAGTGCCAACGCACACAATAACTGATATAAACGGACTTATTCCTGAAAGAAAAATGAATAGATTAATTAATTTACGCAAATAATATGCAATACATTACAACTACCTTCAATTCGGAAACATGTAATAATGAGACAGAAAAATGCACAAAACTAAAAACGAGAGTTGTGGAATCATTCATTTGCAGTAATCTAATAATGCTAATATGTTGTATGTTTAATTAATACTTGGATCATTATCACTGCTCAGAGGATCTCTCGGCCAATGCTTCATCAGTTGGTGAGACCAACCATGAGGGTGGTTCGAGGGATTCGACGGTATGCGTAGTTTCCGATATGCTGAATTACGTTGGTTAGGAGGGATATCTGAATTTGAAATTTCGAGACCGGATTAACATCTTACTTAATTACTTGACCAGGTCTGAGCATGATGAACATACAGTTTGTCCCGTACCGTTCATTTTAAACATTTATTACAAGAATCGCGTACATCTTCCACCTGTTTCATAATCCATTCTTTTGGAATATCGGCAGTTAATCCCGTATTGAGAGTGCGATTTATAAATTATCAGCCTTAAGATTAGACAGAACTTTAAAAACGGTTTAGGCCCTTGCACTTATCAGACGTGAACGTAAAAAAGGTGTCATAGGAGTTGGCAATGTACCCAACCTGTTGTTCAGAACGTATTTTCTTATCCCATGTTAAAGATTGGCACATAACATAGCAACTTTTTTAAGCAGCAAAATTTTGCTGTAGAAAATGGACTATTTTTTAATCATGTTTGAAAACTATACTTCGACTTTTAAAGAGGTATCAAAACTTCGTTCATGACGAAATAAATTTGGTCAGCAATGAACGACTCTACCCTCATTAGACGGTTATAGTTGGGTTTTTGGTTCATAAAAATAACATAAAATTGAATTGAAGGTAGTTGTAATATATTGAATATTATTTTTTATATTACTTAAAACGAATTAATTGACTTAGAATGGATTTTCATCGTTTACGTCCGAAGAATGGGACTGTCATTCTTCTGCTCCGTTGATCGATATTTTTAGGGCGTTTTAACGGGTCTTTTACTGCATTTTAAGTGGTCGGTTAATGCTTTATCCTTTTATTTTTATATTTTTTTATTTATACTTTTTAGATATCAATAGTACATTACTTTTGTCAAGAATGGAAATTTTTCATTTTTTCTCTCCGACCCTATATGTAAGCTTTGATGTAAATATGCCTTATGAAGAAAAATGTTTAAACGTGATAAATAGGCCTGGACTGATTTATGAGCAAATGTTGTTCTGGTCGGAACATACAAGAAATTGTGCATCCTTTAAAAAATCAATAATGATATGATAAAATGGGTACAAGACTCAACTAGCTACAAAATCTTACGAGAAGAACCACCGTGGATCCCTTAAAAAATAAGACAAAAGGACAATTGAAAGTGATCCAGTTTCGAAGATGGTCTTGGTTTCCCAGCCACATAAAACCAGCCGGGAACGAAGAAGCTGACAGGGCGGTTACAAAAATCGCTGTTACGTCTCACGACGCTTCCCAACATGTACACCGGATTTAAAACTATTAATTACAAATACAATAAAAAGAAAATGGAACAGCTGGGATCGTAGAAATAGAAATGACCCAGCTGCTCTATGGCAAATTAAGAAAGATGACGGTCCCTGGTACAGAGAGAAAGGTTCGAAAAGAGAGAACGTGATTATTACAAGACTACTAATAGGTCAAACCAGAATAACGCACGGGTAACTTTTCACCGTAAAGGGAGCGCACAGGTTCCCGTTATGTAAGAATAGAATAACGGTCGTCCACCATTTCAATTGTACAACGCTTGACGTACAGATCGCGGTTCCGGCACCTCAGAGCTCTAGGGATTTTTAAAAGAATATAGTGTTTTTGTGTGTTTGTATTGCGTCTTTATGTTTATATATTGAAATGAAATTAGCGTGAACTTAAGGGGATGTTTAACCACGCCAGAGGAATATCGAGTATCCTCGGGAAGTAGCATGATCAGACATGTAGTGCGTTTTTTTCCATTCTGTATTTGACAATCCGCTGCACAAATGAAAGGCTGGTATTTTAGGTTATCAACGTAGTATAAATTTAAAAGCAGAGATTCAGGAACAACATAGTGACGCTCAAAAGACTGCTGTTTGAAACAAAAGAGAACACGCAGAGAACTTGCGATGACCTCTGCTCTTTGTCGGCCCATAAACATACACATATATAAAAGAGAACTATTATTTAAGAAATAAACAACTTCCATTAAACTATGGAGAAATGATTTTCTATAGAAAGGTCATTAATTTTCATTTATTGAAGAAAAAAGCTCATAATGTATGCCCGTGGATGTCCTAATCTCCTACAAAAGAAAATTTTAACTGAAACCACTTTCAGTCTAAAGTAAACTTAATTGAATACCAGAACAATGTGGTTAATTAATTAATTGGCGAATAAGGCACATGCGTTTCGAATGTGGAATATGTTGGACCTCCCTTGAACGCAACGCTTTTTTTTTTTTTTTTTTTTAACGTCGTTAAACGTAAAGCTGAATGCCAGTTGTCAATTAGGCTGAAAAGAGGAGGTAGTCTGCAGTAATAGCGGTCAAATTAGGGAAAAAGGTGCTACGAGTTTCCAGCAAATTGTACGAAACTGCCAGTTGCACCCAGGGTTATTATATTTAAATTGACAAATCGCTCTGACAGTTGTAATTATAAAGAAATCCTGGCCTGAAATCTATCGATCCCAGGAATGATTAAACCGATTAGGATTTTTATCTAAGACGATGACATTTTGTCATTTTTCCTCCGGTAGTTTCTAAGTTTTGTGAGTGCCTTATCACGTTGACCGAAGTGGCAGGGAAAAACCCACCAGTGAGTTATATTTCGAACATTTGACAATTTTTTCCTCTTTCAAAATAAAGTCAGATTTTAGTTCAACAATAAACAACTTAAAACTTTACAAAATATTTACATTTTTGAAAAATAAATCTATATTCATTTACACTTTAGTTAAATTACTAGATAATTTCTTCCAATTTTTTAAAAATAGTTACTCCAATAGGATTTTCGACAAATGACAGAAAATTTTGAGGCCAACTTCCTATTGATGACATGTCACTCGTTACAAAACTGAACCAATCTATTTGTTAAAACATATTATTCTAATAACAATTAATTATATAATATTAAATACAAAAAGACGACAGTATCCATGAAAAAAAAATCAATCGAGCAAAGAATTTATGAAAAATTGAAGAAAGAAACACACAAAATTATCTTTATGTAATAGCAAGTTATAGAAGTTACACACTAATTCTTAACAAATATGTCAATTTTTATACAAAAGAGAAATTTATATAAACGAAATATAAAAAATATACATACAATTAGACGGTATTACTGACAAGAAGAAATTCAGGAAAAATTAAAAAATGAACTCACACATACAAAACTATCATGAGACAACAAAATAAATTAACCACTTTACACACAAATTTTAAACAAATGCATTTTATAATATAATAAATAAAAAATAATCATAGAGATAAAAATAAAGAAATCCAAAACCATAATAATTAAACAACAATTATTTTTAAAAAATGAATATATTAATCGGCAACCAACTTAACATCAAAAGTCAAACCATGAAAGAAGCAAGGCAGCAAAAATCAAAGAAGTGAAAGACACACTCGGACCAAATTAACACCCAACAAAATACAATAAAGTTACACACCAATTTTGAACATATTCATAAACCAACTAATGAAAATACATTAAACAGACACAAAAACAAATCAAGAAATTAATTCCACGGATACAGCGATTGAAATAAAATAGATATTATTGAGTTGGAAGAAACCTATGAACAACTAAAACCATAGACAAAATAAAGAAATCTACAACACTTCACCAAGTAGACTAAAGGATAAAAAATAAAAATAGCTAGAATAAATTATTACAAATAATCCTGTGAAAACAAGACAATAGCCTGCGACAAACCTAATTTCAAGCGAAGGAAATAAATTTAATCAACACGTCGCAATAAACAACAAAGGGACAAAGAAATAAAACCAAATATAAGAAATCCACTTTAAAAAAATCCAAGAATGAAACAAAAATAAATGAACGGAAAAATAAAAAACAATTCAACCATCACGACGAGAATAGTAATCTAACCGTCAATATCAAAAAAAGCTATTAACATCGATCGATGCTTTAGACGTGAGAACCTCCCAATGTCTCTCAACTACAGAATTGAAACTCAACGATCTCTGTGAAAATCTGTTTTATTATTATTCACTAAACCATGAATGCCAGTCTATGATTGAAAATGTTATACAGTTTTGTTTTAAGTTTGCCCCATTAGCTCCCTGAAAATGTACAAAATATATATTTATATCACTACTCAACACAACAGATTTCGAAGTAGTACTAAATCTCATAAACCTTGCGATAATTTACCTTTTAAATTTAAATTGGAAAATATTTAATGATGATATGTATAAATAAATTCAGATGATGACCTTACAACTCCTTAAGATTCAAACATCCTTATCTCAGTTATATTACTACCAACAATTCTTCACCCAAACAGATTTTAATCTTCTCATTAACTAACAATATACCTTTTTTATTAAAAGGTACAAAAATATTATGAAAATCCGGCAATCGGGAATTAAACGCATTATTTTTCTTATAAGTATCTCGGAGTCGCCGGGTATAAACATACTTCTTACCCAAATTGTTAATGAAACCAACTCCATCCTCACAATTCAACCCATTTTTACAACACAACAAACAACGAAATAATAAATATCCAAGGGGGCATCTGTGGCCGTACCGGCTTAGGCGTTGATGCCACACTCAGGCCGCTGCATTCGAACCCGACATACTTGCAAATAGGCTTTTTTTTTTCAAAAACACCGGCACCCTAAGAGTTTATAATTTTATCCTCTGCTGTTGCAAACCCTTGCAAAAAAATTAACAAGCTCAAATTATGCTCTGTGTAATTGTGCCATTCTTGTCTGTCGTGTTGGGAGTGCCATGACACGCAAGAAAGGCACAGTTACAAAGAAGACAATGACTTTGAGCTCTGAAGATGATTTCAATAAAGATCGAAACGTTGACACGATAAATAAAATGTTTACTCTGAAACCTACATCACACCAGACCGCATCTCACGATTTCTGAATAATTAACTAAATAAAATTTAAAATCATTCTTGAAAAAAGAAATCTATCAAATGCATAACTTTTATTCAACTTTAATTATACTTTGACAGTTTTCTGAAGTGAGCCTGAGCCAATAATAATACGACCATTAGAAAAACATGCAAACTTTTCTGTAAACTTTTATTTTTTGAGGAAACATTGCTACTTGTATACATTATCGTATATTAAAAATGAAGAATTATTAAAGGTAGAACCATTTAATAAGAACACACCCTGTATGTCAAGTTCTCGAGAAATATATAAAACATAGTCAAAACTTTCAAATAAATAATAATTTAAAATTTTAACAAACATAAACATGTATTCAATTTTGAATCATATTAGTTGGTACAATTGAAATATTTGTTTGTTTTTGCAATAACAAATTTAATAAATGCATATTGAATTGAGTATTTGTTCTGATGCATCATTGTAACTGTCAATTAACAAACTATCAAATTCAGAGAGTTTGAAAAAATAGCATAAAAGTAACAAAAACCAACAAAATTTACAAACCAGTCAATTGAACTAACAAAGAAGACTAACGAAAAGTCAACGTTAATTAGAAAACCAATATTATAAAAGTACGCAGAATACAGAGGATATGACATATTTTATATAGGGTGTCTTTCTGCTCAGCCGGTTGAATTTCTCTTGAAGCAATGGCGCTATAAAAATAACAATAAAACGAAAGAAAATGAACAAGTTTACTATTTTCCTGTCCGCCTTCAATTTTTTTAATAAAAGAAAAAATTATGCAGAGTACCTCAGACATAGTTGAACTTCAAAATTTCAAATACGAGCCTACACATAGTGATAAATCATTTTTAAAATTTTTTACTTTGAAAACAATGAAATAATCGGATTGTAATTAGAGATTTTAAGTTATGGCGAAAAGTTTGTAAATAAATCAGTCATTTGGTTTACTTTTATAATTTATTAATCGCATTTTATGTTTGAACCGCCTACCTAGCTAAAAGAGTTTTTTTTTTTTTTTTTTTTTTTTTTTTTAATGCTACCACAGAAAATATAGGCAAGTGAAGTTAAATCGGGTGATCGACGTGACGATGATGACGTGATTCAAATATCGTCTCACCGGCAAGTAATTTTGGCTTTCTTGATAATCTTACAGTGTTTGAAAAACTTACATCATAAAATTGAAAAAGTGGGGCGACGTCCTCACGTTACACAAGGCTCACAGACTTGCATGCTTTAATTCGAATTCCATGGATTAAGGAGTAAAATTAATTATTGGTTCTTCCAGTTTCTGAACAATACTGTAACGATTTTGTTAACGGAAAGGATTTGTTAAATTAAAGGTTAATGGGTTTTTCGTGAATATTTTCCAATCAACATAGACATAATGTTTTTCACGAGGTATGGTACACAAATGGAGATATGCTAAAGGGGACGCCACTTTCCCTCAAACATACATCTGTATGAAAATTTCTTATTGTTAGAAAATATCTTGTAATAAATTCAGTAAATAATAATAAAATAAAGCGAAAAAATGAGCAGCATTAAAATTATTTTTGTAGAAATAAGGCTCAATTAATTTATTTTCAAGAAGTTCACAATAAACGTCGGTACAGTGAACCATGTGATGGTGAAGATTCCAAACGTTTAGTATGACATTAAAGATCAACTTTGATTCATCAGTCCATAGGATATGTGTAAGAAAAGTTTCTTCAGTCTTCAAAATCGATATTTGTGGAAGGAAGGTTAGACGCCTATCTTAATCATAGTCCCAAAGTCTTCAACAAGATGAAAGAGTTACGGCTTAAAATTTAAACCCGAATTATATCTCTAATTTCTTTTTTTGAAAAACCTAAAATCCTTCTAATATTGTAAAGAAAGGAACTCGGATTTTCGCGAACATACGGTGAAAAAATTAGAAAAGTAGCTTCTTTTTTCTCTAACATTGTCATTTGTCTACCAATTTAAAATTCGATTGCACCATTGTTCTCAGGGTAAAAAATCTTTTAAATTGATATTTCCAGATGTATGGGGTTGCATTTGAAATTTTGAAGTTGAACTGGCCCCGAGGTTCCCCGCATAATTTTTCTCCAAAGAAAGCTAAAAATATATAAACTAGATTAAAAAATATAAAACACGTATTTTTTTTATGGAGTCATTGCTCAAAAAAGAGATTCAGCCGTGCTATCTAAATAGGTCACCCCGTAAACCAATGTAACTGAAGAAATTCAAATTAAAAAATAAAGTGAAATAATCTTTTATTATAGCCGGTATATCACTAAAAGGCCAGAATAACAATGTGAGCGTGCATCTTTATAACAGATACACAATGATAACAAAACTAAAATTAGTCCGTGTGAATTTCATGGAAATTATTGGTTATCATCAATTAAATGAATTTACACTCACCTGGGAGGAAATGCAAAAAATCATTAAGAAGATGTTCGAAGTTGTAAACTTATAGTTAGTACTCAGTATAATAATATATTGAAACAAAATGAAACCTCCTCGTGTTTAAAGCCGGCTGCTACGAGACTGCACTGCCGGTCAGATTCGATTTCCACTTGTTCTAGGTCATGGTCAACCCCCGGCAAGTCTGTATTGCATAATAAAACCTTTTAACAGGTTCAACAGCTAATTCGAAACAATTAAAATTCGTCGTTACTGGATATATGGCTTTTTAATTATTTTTGCAATTATTACGGTTACGGGGTAATTACATAATATAAAACATTGGTGTACGTAATTAACACATAAATATTTCCTTATAATGTCATAATATCAACTAATTCTTCCAAGCGTATTGAATTGTTGACGATGAAACTTAAACTATTGAAATTTAAGAATTCATTGTAGCGGTAATTGTTTCATACGATCTGAAATTTCGGTGATAAATCGATGAGTGCGGCGGAATTTATTAAAAAAATATTCTAGTTGAAAATGACCAATTCTAATAATTTCATCAGGCTAGAAATAGTATGGAAATCAATCAAGTTAGTGACCATAGGGAGACAATTGAAAGATGACTCGGATTTTATCACGTCCCCGGAAAGTTTTATCGTTCGATTATTTATGACTAATTATCTAACTCTGGATAAGTTAATGAATTTTAAAAATTCACAGAATTGGTTGGAACAAATCTGGATCTGACAACCACACAGGCTGGTTTTCGACTCCTACATCATATTTATAATACATGACAATTCGAAAAGAATATTCCTACTTTGATTGATAAACGGGAAGCTTTATTTACTTTTTGGACATAGACTGGTTAATCAACTCTTAATACAATAGGTTTGATCAAAATTTTATTACACTACAAAGAAGAGATTTTGACGTGATTGAATTTAACTAATAAAGTTGCTAAAATAATATATTTAAGATTCAATGAACATCTATTAATTATTTGCAATAACTTGGAAGATTAAATTTTTTTTCTGCCATGACAGATCCATGTAGCATCTAGAACAGTTTACCTAAATAAGTATTTTTGTATTTATAGTTCAACCGTCTAACAAGCCAATGATATTTTTGTCTTCGCTATTATGAATTTATTATTAAGTGCTACTTGTTCACATGACGGCGTAATTGAGTTGATTTATGCATTGCATGTACATGAAGAAAAATGATTATTTACGTGATAGTTTAAAATATTTTCTATTTCAAGTAAAGTATTTTTGGGTTTATATACAATTGACATTTATATTTCAAATTCAACTAGTTCAATTATAACATATAAAAAGCTACACTCCTCTAAAATATTATTTTTATAAATTCAACAGTTTTCTGTTATATTCTACGGTATCCCTATAGTCAGAGCCATATTTTATTTTGAATTGTTGCAATTCATTTTATTAAGCACCATTGTATTTCACAGCTACTATACTTAATATAAACAAAAGACTTTTTAAAATTTCATATCACACCTAATCACAGTAAAATAAGTAAACAAACGTGTGGTAATTAGGGACCGTTAACTGATAATTATTTAGAAATTGTGAGATGCTGTTTGGTGTAATGTACGTTCCAGAAAAACGTTTTCTTTGCCGTGCCAACGTTTCGATCTTTACTGAGATCATCTTCATGGCTCAAAGTGTCTTCTTTGTCATGGCACTCTCAACACGACACGCGAGAATTACACAGAAGACAAACACTTTGAGCCCTGAAGATGATCTCAATAAAAGATCGAAACGTTGGCACGATAAAGAAAATGTTTCTCTGAAACCTACATCACATCAGTCCGCATCTCACGATTTCTGAATAATTAATGAAATAAAATTTAAAATCATTCTTGAAAAAAGAAATCTATCAAATGCATAACTTTTATTCAACTTTAATTACACTTGGACGGTTTTCTGAAGTGAGCCTGAGCCAATAATAATACGACCATTAGAAAAACATTAAAACTTTTCCGTTAACTTTTATTTTTTGGTTTATTTGCGATTTTGAGGAAACATTGCTACTTACATACGTTATCATAAATTAAAATTGAACAATGATTAATTTAATAAGAAAACAACCTGTATGTAAAGTTCACGAGAAATATATAAAACTTCATCCAAACTTTCAAATAAATAATAATTTAAAATTTTAATAAACATAAACGTATATTCAATTTTGAATCATATTAGTTCGTATAATTGAAATGTATTTTGTTCTTTGCAATAAAAAATTTAAAAAATGCATATTAAATTGAGTGTTTTTTCTAATTAGTCTCATACGTGATTTTTGTAATAAAAATATATAATTGGTAGCTGTCAATTAATAATTCGAACGGTTTTACTTTTGCAGTGCATAAGTACGTATAACTATCTTCAATTGGTTATATGTAACAATGAATTATAAAATATAATCAAAATTAAGGAGAAAGTGGAGAAAATAGGCAGTACGCAAATGATGCTAAAATGAATCTGTTTAATTAATGCTTACGTCATTATCATTTCCATTATCAGTGAGTAGCGAATCGCGCTGTAGTCTTGAGTCGGCAATGATGGTTCCAGCGAATTTGCAGACATGCATGTTTGTACATTTGCGATGATGGTGAGGGTTTTATGAAATTTTCGATAATGGGAACGGAATTTACCTTGAACGAAATATTTAGTATTAAATGTGCAATTTCCTTTGGTGATTTGTTACCCTGGTCGATATTTGTATTTATAAAAAAAGCAATATAAAATGAATGATTGTACAATTACATTTTTCGTATAGTATATTTACAAAAGAAAATTTAACGAGCCATTTGGGACAGTATTACTTTCGATATTGGAAACTATATAGTTGTTATTTACATGAATTAAAAAACGGTTAGGGTTTTTGAAATGAAAAAGTATGGAACAGTCTGAAGTAAAAAGGATTGAACACCACACTCACTCCATCATTTATCATTTCTAGAAAGAGGAATTATAAAAATACATTTTTACAGGATTTTCTTAGTACAATTGAGTTTATATAATGTGATTCAGCAATGCTGTATTGAAATTTATTTTTTTCAAACGTGATTGGAACAATGATTATTCAGAAATCGTGAGATGGGGTCTCGTGTGATGTAGGTTTCAGAAAAACATTTTCTTTGCCGTGTCAACGTTTTGATCTTTATTGAAATCATGTTCAGTTCCTGCGAAATTGTTTTAAATTTAATAAACATGTAAGATGCAGGGAAAATCTATTTATACAATGCGAAATATTTTTTTAAATATTCAATCAAAGTATTTCTACTCGCTCAAAGCGTTTGCTTTTGTGTAATTGTGCCATTCTTGCATCGTGTTGAAAGTGCCATTGAGATATTGCTATTTTATGTTTATATACGTTGGATTTTGAAGACGTGGGGAATCATCACTAATCATCACACACGACGTTAAAAATACTGCACCGAGAACAAAAAATATTATATGACAAATGTGGTTCAAATAAATAATTCTTTTAAAGTTCATAGACCATCTACAAAAATAGACAAATTTACGTATGGGATAAAGAGGAAATACTGACTTTGTAATATAAATATTTGCAAGAAGATGTATATTTATCATAATGAATAGTATTCATAAAAATTTAAATTAAAAAAATGTTCCTTCATCAAGAATTTCTTATCATTGTTGCAACGTTATGGACAGCAAATGTATATGTTTGTACGTTGTACTGTGCTAGAAGCAGGAATAGGAGTGGGGGTAGCAGCAGCAGGAGCAGGAACGTTAGTAGAAGTAGGAGCAGTAGCAGTAGTACTCGCAGGAGCAGGAACATTAGTAGAAGTAGGAGCAGTAGCAGTAACAGTAGTAATAGTAGTTGATTCTTCGTTTAACGAGGAATGTACAATTACATACATACGTTGGATAATAAAACTGCCTTATTATGTTTTTATATAAAAATACTCTACCAATAAGCAATTGTTTTTTTTACCGGGATTGTAGCTGTAGGAAAAATCTGCTTCGTTTATTGTTACAAAAACTGCGCAATTTTATTCTAGAAATGAGGTATTTCAATGAAATTAAAAATCATCAATTCATCTATATCTGTTAAAACATCAGTACTTCCTACCCCAATAGCCCTCCACATCAAAAAGAAACAATTTGGAAAACTGTCAACAAGATTGGACTTAACTTTAAATCGCACACACAAACTTGAATGATCGGAATCGACTAAAATTTGTAATCTAAATAAAAGTAAATAAAAAACTTTATAACTTATGAGTTACTTACTAAACTAATTTTATGAGGGAATAACTTTTCTTTAACTAGGAAATTAAATTAACAAAAAATTAAGAACTTCATAAATTATTTAAATTTAATTAAATTATTATTATTATTGTTTTATTTAATCTCGTTTTGTTCGTTGGATCTCATAAGAACTACGTTTTCGTAAATCTCCATTTGACATTCAACGTTCCTTTCTATTTTATTCGGATCTACTACCCAAACCTTTGAGGATGCAGTGAATTCAGGGAGTTGAGGAGAGTTGAAGATATTTAAAAGAGCCTGGTCTCCTGGGGGAGGCGGAGATGTATTTCCCAAATGGAAATCGAGCCGTGATTCGGTTTTCACCGAGACCAGACTGTTTATCAATACACTCTCACTAAGGTAAGCCTGTATCGTTTATTAATGCTTTTTTATTCAAAACTTTATTCCCAAGAGGATTTCGCCACTTTATTGAGCGAATTCGTTACAGTCGACTTGTTATTAAACTTTAACTCCCTTTTACGGGTTAGTTTGGCTTTCCCTTTTGATTGATGATTTACAGGAGTTACGTGAGAATGTTGCCGAAGCAACAGAGGGAAGCCACCACAAGCAATTTCCTTATATAAACATGGAACCCTGCATGAATTATAATAATTTAAATTTTGTATATCCGGTTTATATCTATTAATTTAATATCAGCATCATGTTTACAAATTGTTCTATCATGCCAATAAATCGATTCCAGCATAATAGGAGATGCTAGGATTGAAAAATGGCTCGAGCATCCACCCTTTGTGTTATTAATAGCTGTAGTCAGTTTGAGCAGTTATTGTGATATTTTAACAATATAAAAAATTCGTCTTTAACTTTTGTTGAACTTGACTGATTTAAAAATAAAAATTAGCAGGTTTTTAAAAAAGAATGTACTTCGACTAAAAGGCGTAATATTACATTTGAAAAACCAAAGTTATATTCCGGAAATCTGTAATTTAAAAAATAACAGTAGGTCATATAATATAAAAGAAACTAGTGTAAAAAGAAATTACTTTGTACATTCGTTCATAAATGCTTTTTTTCCGATGTACGAACCATTTGTTGTAACAAAATAAATCATAATATATCACTGTCCCAGCCTGTATAAAACAAAATAAAGTTTATTATAATACGAAGAGGTTCTGTATGATAGATTGTATAGTAAAAGAAAGTGAGAGTTCTCCGGACGTTATATCGCAATTATCTATAGATAAATTTGAAAAAGAAATTGGCTTTAAGCCTATAAATAAAACAAAATTCAGACAGATAAACGATGGTACAACGGGCTGGTAAAATTAATTGTAATCGTGGAGCTATTTCCAAGGAATAAAAGGGAAGATCCTTAACAAAAGATTAGCGGAACACCTTTATAACTCATCCAAGCATTTTACAATCTACGAACTTTTGTCAAAGCCAGGTCAATGGCTAAATTATAATAACTTTGTGGTGTGAATCATAAAGTTTGTTAACAAGGTTAAGTTTAAATAACATCTTTGTTGTTCTTTAATAGACCATGCGGTTATTTTTAAATTTCTAATAATGTTGGACTTACTTGTGCAGCAGCCTGTGACAGTGGATAAAACCACAATGGGAGAAAAGAAGGCTTGACCGTTATTAAAGCTCGGCGGGCTGCCACTTAGTAGTCTTCCCTTTTCAATCGAAACTGGTTAAAATTGGGAAACCTCATATTGACGGAAACAAACTGGTTTCTATCCTTTTGAAAAGACTGAAAAGGAAGCAAGAAAATTGTCTCGTCCTTAGCGGAATTTGTGTTCAATGCGTCCGTACGCTCGACCGGTTTCCATTAATCGATCTCCTAAGTATACAATTCGGTTTGCCTCGTTAGACATTCAGGCAAATGGATTTGGCATATTCCACATCCGTCCAGTAACAATTCCAAATTTAAATTATTAATTCACTACCCCGTCTGAGCTCAAATCAGAAAGTGAAATTTAAATTAGCGTTAAATATTTTCACAAGTCGGGAGGCTGGAGATTGAAATGAAAATTGATTTTCAGATTTACTCTTGTACTTAACAAAAAGAATATAAACAAAACTATTCAATCCCTGTTTGATGAATATTTGAATTTTAATTCAAAAGTACAAAACATTTATAGTTTGAGGAACATAAAGACTGGTTAGTGATAGTAGACACGGAATTATGCCGCAAAAATTGGTTTTATAAATAACTCCATCAAAGACATGGTTTTTTAAAAATTTCTGGAAAAAGATTTCGTGGACAGGTCTGGGCTTCCCCGATAGTATTCGTCATTTTTCCGGTTGGTTTTAAAACTACCATTCGCGCTAATAAATTACTTTCACTATTAAGATATCAACGTATCAATTTATACTGCTACTTCCATATATACATTTACGTACATACAAAATGCATTTAAATAATTTGGTACCCATGAGGTATTTGAAAATTGTTTTGGAATCGTACAGCCTAGGAGCACTTCTAGCGCTAAAGCCTAATGTGGCCTGTGCGTAGACTTTTTTTTTTATTGAAAAACGAAAGTTTTGTTGTTTTCGTTGCATACAATTTCATACTTTTTGATGTCTCTCAAAAATCAATAAACACTAACGTCATTTGTAATAACTGCGCATCGAATGTAATTATTGCATTATTATGTACAATATTTTATTTATGGAAAAATCGAATATATTTTATATGCATTACAGTTCGTGGTCCAATTGACCAATTAACATTTTTCAATTAATTAATATTTATGAAAGGTATTGGTTGAGATAAAAAAAAAGCGGGATTCGAACCCACGGTCTTCGGCTAGATACGCCCCTGCTCTACCACTAGAGCTATCGTGTCTTCGATCCGCTCGGACAACAACTTCCCATTTCAACCTCTCCTCACAAATTTTTGAAATGGCAAAAAGGAACGAAAATATAAACGTCGCGGTTGAGATGGGAAGTCGGTGTCCGACCGGATCGAAGTCACGATAGCTCAAGTGTTAGAGTAGCCGCTTTTTTGAAATTCGTCTTGGGGGTCGTGCCTTCGAATCTCGCTCATGACACTAACTTTTTATCTTAACCTTTCAGAAATATTAATTAATTGAAAAATATTTTGTGCAGATGAATGCATCACATTTCATTTTAGTTTTGCAGCATCAATGAAGGACCAGAGCTGAATAATTTTTTTTTCTACATGTTTATTAACTTGTATTTTTTAAATATCATATTATATTGTGAGTTTGCTTATCTTTTTTCTTAATTATAAGTTATATAATAAAGTTTAAATTTTTAAAATGGTCGTGTACGTGAAACTCGTTTAAGGCGAAGGTGAAATTAGTGAAAATTAAATTAGCACATAATTATTTAATAGAATATTAATTTATCAATAAATTCCATCGATTTTGATTGTATTTTTGACACAGTTAAATGAAAGGTTATAGTACCTAATATTGTAGAAATATATATGAAATGAAAACTGGAAAATATATATGTCATAATCTCTTTTTAAACGGATTAACACTTTGTATCAAACATAGTGTGTCGTTTAATTCCCATCACATGTAACCACACATCATCATCATCTACTGAAATTTCTTTACTATTTTCTGAATTTTTCAACAGTTCTAGGAAAGATAAACGCGATAACAGACATTTTTCTTGATTGGCGTCAAACGCGCTGATTAGGACGGGCCTTGGCCCAGCAAACATCTCGGAATCCTCACGTTTGATTAGATCGATCTCACCTTTCCAGGACCCTTTTATTGACCCTCCATAAAGCCGAAGTCATGATGGTGGTTCCCATAGCGATGGGATATTAAATTTATTGCCGTTGCACATCTTCCCCTCAAATTGAAAGGAATTGTTACAATCTATTCCTTATTATCTCACCCCCTCCTGGCTCACAAAAGGGGGGGGGGATAAGCGAAGTACGTATCTTACGTTTGAACATTTTCAATTATAAAGCTATAAGAAGGAAATATTGCCGTGTACTATCTATCTATTGTGATGATAACTTTCTTGGGTTTCTTATTTGAAGCTCGTTTTTCTTTCCGAGCCGTTTCATTGTACACCGGAATTTGCTAAAAACTTATGGCTCTGCACAATTAAAGCATTAAATAATTCTGTTATTTACAACGCTAGTGGTTTTAAATTACTTTTTATAATTTACAACTTTTCATAAGAATTACGTTATCGTTTTGCACCTAACCAAGTTAGAAGTTGAATTAGGTTATTGAATTATTCAAAACTCTTAAAGTCTTAAAATGGATAAACTCTTAAAAGTCTCTCTTTAAACAACTCCCTAAAATCCTTTAAATAATTTATTGAAAGAAATATAAGTAGTGTAAACTTTACAATTAAATATCTTAACATTTTTCCCAACAATACTTAATTACTATTATCTGTATAATAACCTATTATCTGTGCTTAGCTAATGATTATCTCTATAATAACATATACATAAATAATTTTTTTATCATAATTGTTATTTCTTTCTTCTTTCGTTAGATTTAGATAAATTTTTTCAATATAAAAATTTAATTAATTTGCCTCCATCAGATTATGTTATCGTAACAGGTACATATTAAAAGTAATACTATTTATTTTTAAAATTTTATCGTATTGCTAGATTTTTTTATAGAGATTAAGCCTCACAAGGCACAAGGTATTAGTGAAAATAATCAACCTAACTGCACGTACAAACAATGGGTTAAAATTAGCATTCATGGTGGGGTGGGCGTTTTCTAAAATGGTGGGATGTTGGTCTTAGTGATAAGGTTAGCGATGACTTTTAAGTTGAATTTGTGTATTATCCGTTATAACAAAACAAAAAATAATTCATTCTGTTATCGTGAAGAAAAAATTTTTTGCGTATATTATATTTCTTATGTGGATGGATGTGGATGGGTGGATACCAGGGAATGAGCACTGCAGCTGTACAGCTTATTGTACTATACCCTGGCTCCATTTTTGGGGGAGGGCTCACAACACGAAGTGAACTTGAGCCCCCGTTGTACCAGTGTTCTTCCATCGAAGAAACTCATTTTTGAAGGGGGTTGGGACCAGGTTCAGGGTCGCTGAGATCCGGTCCCGCCCCTTCCATTGATGAATGCCGTGTCAATTTCTTTTAATTGCGGCCACCGTTCCCCTTAGGCGTCAGAAAAATTCTAGAGGCGATGGTGGGGATCGAACCCACGACCGCGGGGTCTACTAGCCGAGAGTCTGACGCCTTAACCACTCGGTTACTGCGCCCCCCCCCCATCGTAATATAAAACTGTACAAATCCAAATAGAAGACTTGTGCAGGATTAATATTGCCGGACTGCAGGTTGTGCAGACCACCTATCTTAGGACTTGTGACAACCTCCCTTTCCGCTAAATGCGCATATAGGAAGTGCACCTGCATTGTTCATGTACCTGGAATACATGAAGGATGTGACCACCCTCCTAAAATTTGGCCCCGATAGCTGGGGATTTGGGGCTAATCGGTTCCACCAGCAGCAAAATAATGTGACGTAAATGCATGTTCTGGAAATACAAATCTCAACCAAAACCCGCCATACAAATCAGAGGAAACAAGTACTGATGTGATATTACATTTCAACTATAATCGTTACGGTTTTTATTACGCCTTAACCACTCGGCTACCGCGGCCCCTCTTATGTGAGAAATATGTTTCAATTAATTTCTTAAATTTTCATTTTCTCGTTTTTTCAGCTCAACCTCTTTAATATTTTTAAAAGAAAATTCGCCGTGACGTATACAATAAAATTCCTACAGTAATAATACTTATTTAGGGAACGGAATAGCTGAGTGTTTAGGGTTTTTTGTTAGGGGGGTATTTTCCACGCTAGCATTTCGTGGTTCGAATCCTGTTGCAGACCTTCAAATTTTGAAACAGACAAATATATTTTTCAAGATTTATTTAGAAATACACAACCAGAATTGAAGATTGAAGCGACCAAACTAATAATGATTTATTTGGGGGTAAAAATCGCTAAAGCTTTTCATCTTTTACAGAATTCTTCTCAGTTTGTCGAATATCATAATGCTGACGGTAACTTTGATACAATTACTAATCCCCAGTAAAATGTAAAGCGGTCTAGTACTAGTAAACAAAAAATAATGACACAATAAATTACACAAAAGGACTAAAGTCAATCTTGTTTTTATTTGAAAATAAATGAAACCATAGTTGCATATTTTCGTGTTCTTAGAAAGTAGTAACGTATTAAGTTTTTGCAAGTATCCGATTTGGAATTAATTTTTTGAAATCGAGAAACCTTGTATAACAGGTATTGGAATTAACTTTTTTTTTCAAAAATGACAAAAAGCTTCAAAAACTACAATAAATTCATCCATCCACAATAAAATTTGAAGTGCTTTCAAACGCAATAATGTACCCTCAGAAGCACACATGTGACTTTGGTAAATAAAACAAAACAAATCTAAATTGAATTAAAAATGTATAAAATTTTATATGGCATAAAATTTACTTATGGTTTTATTATTTTATCCTTAATTTTTTTTCTATTTATGTTTTTTCTTACTGTAGTTCTGTACTTTTTGCAAATAAATTTATTAAATAAAAATATAGGAAATCTTTACAAAGAAAAGGCCATGCAAAAATCATAATAAAGAAATGACTATTTTCCCCTCAGCACATAGGATCCATGGACTAGAACGCTTGGGCACATATGTAATATTTTCGACGAATTATCGAATGTTGATCCTCTCCCTATCCCCCCTTTTTAACAATAATAAAAAATATAAAAAGTCAGTGTCACGAGCGTAATAGAGCGGGTAGAGTAGCAGCGTATCAAGCCGAAGGTAGTGGGTTCGAATCACGCTCGTGACTGACTTTTTTATCTCAACTAAAAAGCCTAATTAATTGAACGTTATTAATTGGTCAATCAGACCACGAAGAATAGCGAATTCAATAATAAAAGATAATATAACATTAGGTAATTAAAAATAGTGGTGTTTTGAAATAAATATACATCTATAAACACGATATTAAAATAAGGAGAAGTGTAAGTAATATATTTGTTATTTTTTATACTAACATACATTTAGTTTTATCAATACAAACCTATTATCGCTGTTTTCACTTAATTTTTAAATGTATGTACACACGTTTTAGAACAGCAGAGGTTCTATCAAATCCAAATGTGCCGTCGAAAAACGCAAATTTAGAAGTACTTTCTGGGTGAACATTATAAACATTTTACGCCATTTATGAGAGGTCGTATTCATGTCTATACACAATTCTTTTCTTTTTCAGTAAAAAAAAAGAAAAAAAAAGCGAGAACAGGTAATTCAAATGGTTGAGGTACAACTTTGGCGCCCTCCCTTTTCCAAAAGTTAAGTCAGCCGAGAGCAAGACAATTATTCAAAATAGACGAAAAAAGCCCCTCATGATAAACAAGCCGACGAACAAACAGGCGGTTGTGAAGTTTCGACCGGCTCCATCCACTCGGTCAAACTTAGACCGCAAAATAGATTCACTTACTTTCGAATTCTTAACTGAGTTGTCGAAGTGTGAACACGAACAAAGCAGGTTAGCACTAGAACCATGGCTGGAATATATCTTTAGCGGAAAGTTTTGATGAAATCCTCTGGGTGAAAGCAAATCTTTACTGTCTGAAAGAACAACTTGATATAAGATCAAGGTTATTCGAAAGAAATATATTTTACGTTTCATTGCTTGCGAGGCATAATAAACATTTTTACACGCTTCAAATAATCTGTTTAATTGATATTTAAATTATATTTCTCTAAGAAATTAAAACATTTACCACCATGCTATATGTATATTGAATATAAACGACATTAAATTTTGTTTGATATAAAAAGAATAAATAAAAAAGACGATTGTAAAAAGTTTATCGTTTTCGTTTAGCAACGGGGTTTCTAATTACCCGCGTGGAAAAGCATAATGTGGAGAAATGAGCAAACGATGAATATTCAAAGACTAGGCTTTTGGCTGCAAGTGGAAAGCTGCGTCCTTTTTCGGGATAAATTAGCGGAAAATAGAGGGGAGAATTCTTTTAGACTTGTTTTAAAAAAAGGCCCTCAAACGCAAACGGTTTGTGGTCCCTTTATAATTTAACTTCATCGCTTAATTTTGATTTGGAAATGAATATATTAAATACTTTGTATTTTTATATTTTAAAACTCAATACAGTCTAACAATAACTATTAATGAGATGTTATATAAAAAATTGCTTTATTATTTTGACTATAATTAAGCAGCGAAAATGAATTTAACATATTTTAATAAAAATATTTAACTATTGAGTATTATATTCTTGACGACAGTAGTAATTTAATATTATATGCAGGTCCACCTTGTACAAGGGAGCTCAGTTATGGAGATATAAGTATCTACATAGTACAGATAATCACGAAGATTTTACCTAAAAAAATCCCAAATCTTATACGTAACCCCACTCACATCCAACTGTATGCCCTATATTGAATTGGAAAAACTATCTATTTTTCTTTAAACACTGAAACTGCTCCTCAATAATGTAATTAGATACTTCGCCTCCTGAAATCCTGAAAGATACCCGCAGACATAACACAGTGTTATGGGAAAAAATTGCTTTTCTTTAATGCGAAATTGAAAATACTAGTTTATCTCTATTCATTCAATAATTAACGCAAAAAAAATCAATAATAAATCAAAATGTTAAAGCCAATATAAAAATTCTTACCTTCAGAAAATAGGTACTACGAACCACAATTTAAGTTCATCTTTAATTGTAGTGCTTACCTGCGCCCAAACGATAAAACTGAAATAAGGTGTTTTCGTGAAAATAAATCTGGAAATTGTAAATATCATCAAACAGAACAAACACAACGTAACTTTTTAGAAATGGCTTACATCAACCGAGGTAAACACAGCATCAATTGGCAAACAGACAATGTAAGCTCATTCGCACCTACGCTAATATCATTAATCAAATTCAATATCGATAACATACATACATCATCATCACATCACACAAACATATAATAAAATATATAAAACATTCATCGCCTTGGCACTCTCAACACGACACTCAAGGATGGTACAGTTCACGGAAGAGAAACACGCCCTGAAGATGATTTCAATAAAGATCGAAACGTTGGCACGATAAAGAAAATGTATTTCTGAAACCTACATAACACCAGAACGCATCTCACGACATCTGAATAATATTTCATCACATTCCATACATCAAACAATTTTACATTTCCTAATGTTTCAACAATTTAGCTTTCCTTTTCCTATTTATCCCCGTCTATATAATCCCGAAAGGTAGATCTGGCCAAACTATTACCAACGTTTTTTCTCTTCGTCGGTTTTTTTCACTTCAAAGACGCCAACACCTTATGCAAAAGTGCCCTTGTATACTGACTTCGTTCCACCCCCTTCAAAATCCAACGAATATAAACATAAAACAGCAATGTCTCACTGGCACTCTCAACACGACACGCGGCACTCTTACGCAGAGAATAAACATTTTGAGTCAGTAGAATTACTTTAATAGAATGAAAAAAATATACACGCACCTCACGATTTTTGAATAATTATCGGTTAACGGTCACTAATCACGACACATAAAAATTATATTTTTTTAAGTTGTATAAATTCACTTTTTTCACATCCTATATGAATTTGTTAATTTTAAACGACGTTAGTAAATCCCAGGCCCTGAAGATGATCTCAATAAAGATCGAAACGTTGGCACGATAAAGAAAATGTTTTTCTAAAACGTACATCACATCAGACCGCATTTCACGATTTCTGAATAATGGTCGACTAATCACCACACACTACATACATTTTTAGTTTTAAACTTCCGATTTTGATTAAACATTTTTTATAATACTAAGTAAAAAAATCACACCCGGACAACGATTTTTGGGAATGGGCTGCCATGACAAAAGTTGTGGAATTATTTTACATATATTTATTTTCCGCCTTTGCTGTGCTATTATGTAATGTTATTATATACCAATAATAAATTTTAAAGTGAGATATAAAAATAGTATACAACTTAGTAGTAGAACTTCGTTAATGAGATCCGATTAAATGTCACTGAAATAGAAAAAGTCAGGAATAAAGAAAATTCGAAGAAATAATAATCCTTCGTCATACTCAATTGTGGTCTATCCTGTGATTCAGCTATGTAATTTATCAATTAGTTAATTCGATCATCTTGTTGACCACAAACCCGATAACTGAAAGATCTATCCTGTGACTTCACATATTATGGACAAATCAAGTGGCAAAAATCGGACGAAATTCACTATTTTCGTGGTCCGCTCGACCAATTAATATATCACAATTAATTACGGTTTTTAGTTGAGATGAAAAAAAAGTTAATGGCACGAGAGGAATTCGAACCCACGACCTTCGGCTAGATCACGCCGCAGCTCTACCACCTGAGCTATCGTGACTTCGATCTACTAGGACATCAACTCCCCATCTCAACCTCACCTTACGCGTTTTCCCTCGCTTTGCCATATTTACATATTTTTTAATGACAAGAATATTATAAAAGACAAATTGTATCATTACGAAAAATACGTTTATGAATTAAATTTTTATGTAAATTAAGTTTAGTAAACAACAATGTTTTCGATTTTCTTCAAGAATAAATAATTTTAATCTTTTCAATCTGTGATGCAAATTTATAAATGGAGGACAAAAGTTTAAAAAGAATATTATATTTACGGACTTGACAAAGCAATTTTTACATTTTAAATCGAAGAAAAACTTAAAGTAAAAAATATTGTTTTCGAAAAACATGTAGCTTATGAAATATGAGTATCTGAAAAAAAAAAAACATCTTGTAAAATTTATAATCATTAAAAAATAAAATGTAAAATAATTGCAAAATGGAAAATATAAGCTTTAAAAACAAAACATGTACAATATCATTAAGCAAAATGATAAAAAGAAAACGTCATAAGAAAAACAGATATATTATTTGAATGAATAGTTTAAACATAAAATTCAGCAATTAATAAATTACAATCAATTAGGGTTTTTAATTGAGATAAAAATGGCAAAAAGGGGGGGGGGAATTCAAAAGGTGCGGTTCGAGTGAATCGACGTCAGGTAGCTCAAGTGGTAAAGCAGCGGTGTATCAACCCGAAGATCTTGCGTTCGAATCTTGAGCATGCCATCGATTTTTTTATCTCAATTAAAAACTCTAATTGATTTTAAACGTAGATAAATGTATATTATAGTTACTTATTTTGGTTTCTTAAAATGAAAACAGCTCGGGTGACTGGTGTTTATCACGTTCAATCTTCCAAAACGCTAAAAATCAAACACTTCATAAATCAATAGCAAAAGTTGAAATTGTTATCTTGCTCGTACTACAATGCACATAAAAAGTAAGAATAACATGCACCTTTACTACTACAGTATTGTTTCAATTTTTGTTTTTCCGTGTAAACGTGATCGGGGAAAGGTCATAACATAAGTTTCCCATCAGGAAATCAGCCTGGAAAAATGCCATCACTATTTTATATCGTATAGCCAATGCTATTTTTCACGATTGTCTTTTTCATTCCAGTAAACCGGAAAGTTCTAGTTGGCTTCAAACCCGGGTCTCGTTTGCTTGATAATAAAAGCTCAAGAAATGAGGTATTGCATGTCGGCGGACAATAAACAAGATTTCACTCCCCTTCTGGCAAGGTCGTCTAATTTTCTTCTTTACACGTAACGTAACAATGTGTTCACATTTATTTAATTTATTCAATATTTATTGCATTACTTGGTAGTTTGATGCTTGCATTGTACACATTTTTTAAATGAGCATTAAGTTTTTGACGAATTGCAAATCATAAAGAGAATTATGACCGAGCATGTTTGGATGAGACAGGTGCAGCAGTTACTTTTGAATATAAAGAAACGCATAAATATAAGAGAAAATAATCAAGGAGGCATTAACGTGACTCAATATCAATCACAAAAAGAAAAAAAGATTTTTGGTAAATATATCAAATAATATTACAAAGAAAATTTAACAGTTTCACTTATATTCTACTGTTCTAAAATCGACTCTAGTTTTCAAACTTCTTCTAAGAAGACAGCCTGTTTATCATGATTACAATGCTATGTGCGATTGATACAAGAGATAAAAATGGACGAAAATATTCAAAGAGCTGGTATCGGGACATAAATTACAGTAGCGGAAATTATACAATCCAGGCTAACTTCTCCGGAGAAGCGTAGTTAACTTGAAAATCGAGTTTCGGGACGGTAGTAATAGCTTGGGATTAGTCTTTGACAGCCGTAAATCGATGAATCCGTTGTTCGATAAATCGGCATAAATTTCCTCGTTTATGTGTTTCCAGCTTATAACAAGGTGTTGAAACTGTGTTAAGATTTTTCAAGACAGGCTTTCACATGGTTGATTGTGAAGAAAATTAGGGCATGATTTAATAAACACGAACTGATAAGTGAATAATTGAGTAAGTGGATGAGTAAGCGTATAATTATTATTGACTAAACAAATGTCTTTCATAATTAATGGACGGTCGAGTGACGGACAAAATGTACTATAAATTAATGAGATGAGTAAACGAATGAGGGATTGGGTGTGTCAAAGAGTAAACAGATGAAAGAGTAGCCAAAGACTTGAATGATTGAGAAATGAATAAGTTAACAGTATTTAGTTTGATTTGGTTTTTCACTCCTACGCAAGTGAAGTTCGCCCACATTTAGTACATTGGTTCATTATACAAGAAGCGTTTTAAAGAGAGAGAATACGAGAGAAGGGAGACAGATTGTAATTGAGATACAGACCATGACTACAAAAATGAAGATAAATGATAACCAACTATCAATCTAATAAAACTACGGGAGCACAATCATACAGTACTGTACAACTGGACGGTCGTGATGGTTTAGTATATTCTCTCAGCCGTGAAACCAGAATTAAAATTAAAACAATCGAAAAAAAGATAGATTGAAAGAATGGAGTTTATGTGTTTGTGGGTGTGCGAGAAAGTGATATAAATAGATAGCGATAGACAGATAGATAGATAGATAGATAGAGAGAGAGAGAGAGAGAGAGAGAGAGAGAGAGAGTGTCAATTTACAATATGAGAGAGGCGTTTTTGGATGAAAAGGTAGATAAATGAATTAGAAAATAATTTTTCTTCTAGGTAAAAGTATGAGACAAGCTACATTATCTTTCATTTTAAAAAGGAAATATAACTTGGCAAAGACGAATGATGTTTCATGATTATGATTGACAAATATTCAATTTTTATAAAAAATTCAGTCAAAACAGTACTGTTTAATTTTTACTTTAGTTCACTTAGTACATAAGTTTTATTTATTGATCTTTATATTAAAATTTATGTGAGTTTTAGTTACGATTAAAGGCAAAATAGGTGGTTTGTATGATCGCGTTAAAGGGGTTTCTGGTGTTCACTGAGTACACCTCCATGAAAATTATCAATTCACAATATGAACATTACATAATACTTGAACGCCTTCGCAGAATCACCGAGCATAATTTATCCCCGTGGGACGTGCTTCGCATGCACCCATGGATTGTTTGTTATTAACGCCTTTACCAAGTGGAAGAAATATATTTTTCTATTAAAAACGTTGTAAACAATAAATTAATGTTGTAAACATATTTCTTCCTTGGAAGAAGATTAAGAAAAGTTCTGATATTTTCATTACAAATAATATATTGGAGGCGGTGTATCATTTTATCGAAGCTGAATTTTTCCCCAGTTTCCAAACTCAAACCGGTTAACTATTTAGATAGGTAGATGAACTTAAGAAAAACCTGTTGATAAAACTTCGAAACAATATCCGAAAATATAAGACTTGTAATAATAATTAATTACGGGTTTTAGTTGAGATGAAAAAATGTTAATGGCACGAGAGGGATTTGAACCCACGACCTTCGGCTAGATACGCCGCTGCTCTACCATCTCGTGATCACGATCCATTCAGACATCAACTCCCCATCTCAACATCACATTACGAGTTTTCCACAGATTGTAATAACTTTTCAAAGAGTTATGTCGAATAAAATTCAAATATTTAATAACGATTAGGAAATATAAATTAAATCAAAAACCTCGTCTGAACTAAAATGCGATTGTATGTGGCTGCGCATGAAGTCAACAGTGCTTAATCAGTTTTGGTTTTTCGGCAAGCCCTTGGTTCAATTTTTACAATAAGTGACTCATTAGACATAGCGAGTGAGAGAAAGTATAGGAGTGAATGAGGGAGAATGGGAAAGGATAAGAGGAAGATGAGTGTAAGAGTGAGTGTGCTAGATAGAGATTTCGACATAAAAACCATGATTATAATAATGGTGATAGATGATAACCCATTTAATAAAGTGAAGGCGCACAATCATACAGTATTGTAAAACTCGCCGATCTTGAAGGTTTAGTATATTATCTCAGATGTAGTACCAAGAAGTAAATTAAAACTAAACAACGAATAGCAAGAAATGAAATGGATAGATGAATTTGATGGATAACAAAGAAAGAATGGCAGAGTGGAAACAAGGAGAGTTTGAAAGAACAAAAGAAAAAAGAAATCGAGAGAGAGAGAGAGAGAGTGTGTGAGAGAGTGATAAAGCGATGGAAATAGAGGTTATTGAATGAATAGTTAGATTCGTGGTTCGCAAGCACTTATGTAATTTTGTTATTAACGCCTTCTCCAAGTTGTAGATAAATTGGTACCAGCGATTTATTAATGTTTTAAATCTATTTCTTGCTTGTGGAAAGATTAAGAGAGGTTCTGATATTTTCATTAAAAATAATAATTTAGAGGCAATGTATCACTTGATCGACGCCGACCGAGTACACGCCATTACACAAACTCGAAATGATTTATTTCCCACAGCGGTAGATGTTTTTGAGAAGAACAACCTGTCGAAAAAATCCAAAAAAATCCATACACATAAGAATTGTAATAAATGCTCATAGAGAAATCAAGCATTTAATATTCATGACGAAATGTACATTAACTTAAAAAAACTCATCTGAAATAAAAATCGGTTGAGACGAGTAAGCCCGGCACGTACCAATCTGAAGTGATTGAATAAATGAATAAGTCAACAGTGCTTAATTGGTTACGGTTTTGCACCTCCCAGGCACGTGATGTTCAGCGGTAATACATTGATTCTGTCACTCATTATTCAGTGAGCGTGAGAGAGTGTGGGAATGAATAGAGAAAAGGGAGAGAATGAGATAGTGAGAGAGTGATAGGGGCAGAGATTGAGATTGAGACCTTGGTTTCAAAAATGATGATAAATGATGACGAACTATCAATCTAATATAATTAACGGCGCACAATCATATATAGTAGTGGAAAACTTGCCGGTCGTGAGGGTTTAGTATATTCTCTCAGCCGCATAATCAAAAATGAAATGAAAAAAAAAAAAACCATCTAAACGAACGACAATTTGAAATAACGAGAAAGTGAGAGAGAGAGAGAGAGAGAGAGAGAGAGAGAGAGAGAGAGAGTGAGAGGGAGGGGCAGATTTTTTGATAAACAGGTAGATAAATGAATCAGGAAAAAATATGTAAGACAATTTACATTACCTTTCAATTTAAAAAACAAACGTAACTTGGCGAAGACAAATGATTATTCATGATTATGCATAACAGAATTCAGAATTTAAGAAAAGCGAACATATTGATAAAACCCCGAAACAAAATCCGAACTCGTAGGGGTGTAGGTAAATTTTCATAGCAAATTAAGCGTTTAATATCCATTACGAAACGTAAATTAAAAACCTCATCTGAACCAAAAGTCAGGATAAGCGCGGACGTTACAATTTCCAAACAAAACACAGAGATCCTGCCCTATGATGCTAATCCACATATCCAGAGCTCGGTTCATAGGTGGATTTTGTAGGAGCTGTAGAAGAGTAATCATATTCACTCCTGTTTGACTAGGATGATACGCAAACACTTACTTTTGAACCAAAACACGCGTATTGTTCCGGCAAGTAGAGAAGATTGCACGATGTGTTCCTGACTCCAAATGGCGTTCAAGTAATGGGACCTGATATGATGATTTGTGCATGATAATGAAAGATAATATTTGGGTTCGTTATACCGTTTTCAGAAAAATGTTTGTAAATTGTATATATATAAAGTGGTTTAAAAAAATTACGAGCAAATATTTACGTTTGTTTTTTACTTGATTTAAATATATCAACAACAGTTCGTTTTTTAAATTAATATATGTATAGATGCTGAGCCACAAAAAATCATTGTACTTCTGTGCCCAAAACACCATGTTATTCAAATTCCTGTTAAGGTTTTAAAGTAAGATTTCCAATTATTATTGTTATTATTGGTTTTTTCATTTTATAATTGTTTCGTTTATTTGATAATAAAACAGGCCCTGAACATGACAGTATAAAACTGTCGAAAGCTCGGCGAAAATCGAAAGGAAGTTTCCTCTGTTTTGACCTCTTCCGAAGATCCTCTGAAACGAACTTCTTGGACCCAGCAGGTCGATAATTTATTTTCATCGTTACTAGTTCATCTTCCAAAGTTACCACTCGACTGTTCATCAAGTTAATGTTGTTGGAGAAATCATTACAACCTAAAGAATAAACGATATTGCCCAAGTAATTAATACAGCTGAAGCTTGAACAAAAGTATCTTCAGTGAGGTCCACAACTCTTTAAGTCTTTGCCGTGCTTTCGGCGGTATCATAATCAGGGTCTATTTATTTTAGAAAAATATCACAATTAGAAACATGTTATATCCTTTAAAAAACAGAATTACAAAAATCATTTTTTTCCTTTCTTTAACCAAATTAGTGTTTAAATATATTTGGAGAACAAAAAACTTCTAAAATAATAACTGTGATAATTTTCTCAAACAAATAGGTCCTGAAGATGACGATATAATCGTGGAAAGCTCGGCAAAGACTTAAAGAAATTGTCGTTTCTGTTTTGACCTCGCTGAAACATCATCTCATCTTTAATAGCTGAAACTGTTTACTGGTATGGCACTCGCTGTCCGTTACTTTAACGACTGACTGATTGCGATAACAGATATAAACTGTTAAAAAAGGTGCTATAAACGAGTTTAACTGACACTACTAAATAAACAAAGAAACTATGCACAAGAACGCACCACGCATAATTGAACTAAATAACACAAAACCTACCAATCATAACCTATGCAAGTCATTGCGTTCGAACTTTCCACTTCGAGCTTAACCTTCATTTGTAAAAAAACTTCATGCATCAATGAATCCCTTCTTGATAATTCTTTCTAATAATTATCGTTGACGATTGAGGCGTAGGAGGTCCTGCAATCATTGTTATCAATGACATGGTCCTCATATATGCATAAGGTCCGACAGACCAATCTAAATATGTATAGTTGTAATAAGTTATAGACAATAGAAAATAAAAGGAATTTATTAAAATATAAAAATAAGTTAACTTAACTTTTGTAATATATCATAATCCAACGATCACCAAACGTGAAAAGACCTTTTTTTTAAAAAAAACAGAAAATTAAACAGTAGGGAAAAAACAAAGATATCAGAACTATCAAAAAAATTGTATAATTTTTTGTAATATTAAGTCGTTTTGTTTGCCACTTTCAAAAAAACAAAATTATTACAAATTTGGCATTTTAATCTTTAAAGGTCTTTTTGATAGAGACTTAAGCTAAAGGGAATTAAATTTTGTTTGTATCAAAAGTTAATTATCAAGAGCAAAGGGGAGTGGCGTGACTAATTAAGAACCCCTTAATTGGTCAAAACTGTACCCCACCGCAAATTCTAACCTTGTTTCTACCTTAAGGTTTCTCCAGTTTTTGTCAGCATGTGGCAGTGTTATTTTATCAACGTTAAGCCAAATTCATTTTCATCAGATTTAATCATAACCAACTTCCAGGTCGTGGATTCAATTAGGACGTGTTCTCTGAGGACGCACTGGCCATCGCATTCTCTTCAAATGTGCTATCCTATTTTAAAAGGACTGTAATTAAACAAGCAGTTGAGTAGTAATTTTTTGTTTAGGACCTAACGTCATTGAAATGTTAACGTTGAAAAGAGGATAAAAGTGTGAGCTCCGGCTCATATTTAATTTCCGAGGAACAATGTAATTGTAAATATTGGAGTCCGTTTCACATGTTACCTTACATTGAATCCTCATAAGCTCTGTTTTCCTCCAATCAATATTTCATGGCACGAAGAACCAGTTGGTTAAATTTAACGTCATTAAAATTTATACAAGCAAATAAAGGGAAATGGTGTCGGATTTGATTCATACTGAAACCTTTCTGCAATGTTTATTAAATGTTAAAAAGGTATTTTATTTACTTTCTATCATATTCTTTTCATTCTAAAGATTTTTTTAAGATTAACAAAAATTATTTCAAATAATGTATATAAAAAAATAAAATTTAATATCTTTGCAAAATGAAATATTTCTTACCACCTATTAGATAAAATGTGTATAGCGTATGTTAATTATACAAGTTAAAATTTTAGATGCCCCGTCTAGTTGATAAAACAGCGAGAATAGGCTGACCAAAATATATGTAAAGGACTACAACCTGCAAAGCATAAAACAACACGTAGAAGCGCCATAAAAGAATTTTATCATAAATAACTAACAGAACCATAGTATTATTAGTATAATACTATAGTAAGTATATTGTTAAAACCGAGGAGCTGAAGCTCAGATCCGAACGAATAAAAAACTATATGCACATTCTACGATATAAAAGTCTTTGACAATGCTCCACATGTAGAAAAACGGCTATCCTCTAATAGATAGCACTTTGTCTCGTGGTTGGAGTGAAAAAAGTTGCGAAACAAGGTGAAAGACTTTACCTTCCACACACACATAAAGGATGGCCATAAAAAGAAGTACTTACTTCTCTTGTCAAGTCTAATAGTGAATAAGTTTCTTGCCACCTTAAACCCCAAAGGAATAACATCCTAAATATATACGGTCTATGGAGTTTTAGTAGTCAAATAAAAAAAATTAAGTAAAACCCAATGAGGAACTCCAAACGTTAAACAATTGCCGTCAATACGGCAACTTAAAAATAAATTCCATTAAACTTCTTGACTTCACAATAAAAAATAAATTAATAAAAACAGCGCAGTTCATCAGTACTATAATATAGCGAATCCGATTACACGACATTTGAAATATGGCAAAAAGAAGAGAAAATTCAAAAGTTGAGGTTAGTTTCCGAGGGGATCGAGTTTTCGAAATCTCATGTGGTAGAGTAGCGGCGTATCTGGCGTAAGATCGTGAGTTAGAATCTTGCTCCTGCCATTGGCTTTTTTATCTCAACTAAAAACCTTAATTAATGTCACTATAATAAAGATTAACGCTCAATAATGATACGGCGAAGGTTAGCAAGAAACATTTACCAAATGATATAAAAAAAGACCACAAACAAAATTAAACGCAACAAAAGGAAAAATGACATGACCAGTTTAACAGAAAATTATTATTATTATTTTGTAAGGGCGTTTTAAAGGTTAAGATCATTTCACTCCCTAACAAACAAAGATTCTATTTTATGTTGGCTATATCTCTTCTGAGTACTATAAAGCTCTAAATCTCCAAACATTCACTCATAATCTAATTTATCCTATTGCCATCCAAGGTTTGATTTTCTTTTTCAAATTCATAATTCGAAAGGCTAAATTACATTAAATTTAAGAAAATCATAAAATTTATTTCTGTTTCTTTTATTACAATGAAAATTGTGAGTTTTTCCATAATTTAAAATTTCCCCATAGGCTTGTATGGCTAATAATAATAATAATGGAGTACATCTATAAACAGTCTCAGCATGATTATAGGCTCATTTTTATCCTTTTATTCTTCCATTCAAGTATGATAACTAATTCTACATAACAATAATAAGAAACAAAACACAATAACATTTTTTTTTAAGTTTTTAAGACCCTCGAGCGCGTGTGGCACAAGGGACTCATGTACAAACTAAAGCGTATCCTTCCAAATACTATTTACCTAATCCTCCGCTCATATCTAACAGACCGGTTCTTTCGCGTCCGACAAGGATTAGATTACTCCGAATACTGCTCTGTGGGCGCGGGAGTACCGCAGGGCAGTGTGCTCGGACCAATCCTCTTCATCCTCTATACTGCAGATATTCCCCTTAACCTACCACCATACTTGCATCCTTCGCCGATGATACAGCTGTACTATCCTCCAATTCCGATCCTGCGGTTGCTTCGGAAGATCTGCAGGAACATATATCATGTATAGCAGATTGGTGTAGACAATGGAGAATGAAGATAAACGAAAGCAAGAGCGTCCATGTCACATTTACACTCCGAAGCAAACCTCCACTCACGATATTCTACACCAGTGTTCCTATCCCAAAATCTGACTGTGTTCCCTACCTTGGGTTTCACCTAGACTCACGACTAACATGGAATCAACATACACGACTGACACGACAAAACCTAAACAGACGGTATGGCCTACTGCACAGACTTATTGGACGACAGTCTAAACTATCGACAAAAAACAAACTTACACTCTACAAAACACTTCTACAACCGATTTGGACGTACGGAATAGAACTGTGGGGAACAGCTAAGCCTTCCAATATCCAACGCCTCCAATCCTTTCAATCAAAAGTCCTCAGATCCATTATAAATGCTCCCTATTACGTCTCAAACGCTACCCTCCACAAAGACCTCCAAATTCCTTATATCCAGAAACTTATTCCCCAAAAATTTACCTATTTCCACAAAAAACTTTCCCACCATCCAAATAGCCTCGCCCAAGCCCTGTCCGACAAAACCCATCCCTACAAGCCCATAAGGCGCCTGAAGAGGAAATGGCCCCGCGACCTCCTTTCTGAGTAAACCCACAAAAACATAAATAAAGAGAAGAGGGAGGATAATACTGATTATTTTCTCCCCTCATTGTAAATATTTGTACATAAATTCACGATCCGCAAATTACACAGTGTAAATAAAAATTACAGATTGTAATAAAAATAAATTATAATAAAACAAAAAAAATTTGAAGAAGCTATTTTTCTTATTTAAATTGCGATATTGGGCATTGCAGTGCATTACCCCGCAATTTGTACTGTCTTCCATTTTATTTTTCCGCTCCGGCAACCTCAAAAACCTCTGAAAAAAGAAATCACGCGCGAACAACTCTTATGCAGACATTAGCAGGCATTCAGTGGTAAAATAATTTGGGAAAAGGCCTAAATCTCATTATAAATTCCAATAAATTTGAGAAAACTGAAAAGCGCTCTTCGAAAGAAACACTGGGGACCCAGTAACTCCTGTAAATCTCTCGAAAGGTTGAGCCTTTGCCCAAAGGGTTGTAAAGTGGGGCAGTCGACCAAAATATGTTTTACTGTCAAAATGATGCGTTCTCCACTTCGATGATTATTGCCGTATTTTTGAGCATACACATTATGAAAACAAGAAATTATCAGTACAACGGGGAAAGCACCTATCAACATGAAACTAAAAGTTGAGAAATTCCCGGGTATTTCTAATATGTATCAGAGATTGAAATAACAAAATTAAGCGTCTTATTATATTTTAAACATAAATTCACGAAATTGGGAGATAGTGTAAATTCAAGCAAAAAAAAAAAAAAAAAAATAGAAAAATTGTCAGATAGCTTTTAGAGCACGGAATCACAAAATCATAATTTCAAATCAAGTACTAAATTGCCATACAAAACGCATCCAAAGAGTGATCATCATCACCGACTACGTTACGGAAAAATCCTGGAAAGACGCTGGAGCCTCGGAGGGCCTAGGACAACTTCGATGCTTGAATAACATACTTTTGTCTTTAATTATTATTATTCCGAAATTTTCTTTGTTTTTCTGAAACCTACATCACACCAGACCGCATCTCACGATTTTGGAACAATTATTGATTAACTGTCACTAATAATCACCACATATTTTTTCTGTTCGCGTTTACATGATTTCACTAATTGTTTTATTTATTTGATCGAATGAAAATATTTGTAAACAGCAAAACATAAATTACTGGTCTAATTTTTCTAGAACATCCTGAACATTAAGACAGTAAAATCAAACAAAATTGAATAACCATCAATCACAATTTTTTAAACATCACAATGCTGTTGAAGAAGCGTAAAGTACAAGATCTCTGAGGCTTATGTGAGTAACTAATTTATTTAACTGCACGTAATAACAGTTGATGATAAGGATCAGGTATGAAGTCCAAAATACGTGGTACGATTGAGCAAATAAATTCTTTTCAACTAATAATATTTAAGTAAGATATTGGTTAAGATTAAAAAATTTCAAAACGAAGAGAAAATTCAAAGGTGGCGTTGAGATGGGAGATTGGTGTCCGAGTGGATCGAAGTGACGATAGCTCAAGTGGTAGAGCAGCGACACATTTAGTCGAGGGTTCGAATCCCGCTCTTGACACTGACATTTGTTATCTCAACCAATTAGATTAGAATTACCAAGAAAAGGTTGATCGAAATGACCTACCAACCTGATCGTCCCTGTGTTATTCTCACACTGGAATCTCAAGAATAGGGAGAGGGGTGGATTAAAATAAACAAAAATAAATAAACTGGTTTTGATAGAAAAAATTCGTAATAAACCTAAACGTGTAATTTTTATTAAACAAACCTCTTTTATAATTAGAGGAAATAGGGATAGCTGGGAAAGACGCCAGAAGACGACACTTTCCAACCGCAGACCTTTTCTGTATGTAATTTATTAGCGTGATAGGAATGATTTTTTGAAACTCGCCCAGGAGAAAATCGAGGACTCTCGTAGGGGTGAATATGATCAAATTTCTATGTTCGTGGAAGTGTACATATATGTATTTAAGTTTCATATCTATTCTATAATTCACAAAATATGGTGCAAATGAGAGGCTAATTTTTCAAGATACCGACATAGTTTTCATACAAAAGAAATCGTCAATAACAAATCGAGCCGGTCAAAAAGCTGGACGCTGGAAAATACGAATGAAATACTAGAAAAAAGGAGTCAAAACACGCAGAGCTCCGGGGATATTCTCAGCCGTTTGTAGGACCTTTCAATATTATTGTTATCATACAATTAATTAAGGCTTTTAGTTGAGATAAAAAGTCAATGGTACGATTGGGATTGCAGCTCGCGGCCGTCCCTGCGGTCTCGCGATGTCGTCGGGAGGTTTTTCGAACGCACTAGTCCCGGGCGCCCGCAAGGGTTAGCTCGGGTTGACGCTCACTCTCTTTCCTCGATCCAAGCTTCATTCTTTCCTGTGATTCCCAACCCTTGGTTGCAAGGGGGGTTTCCGGTCCCAAAATAAAGGTGCAGCCCTGAGAACGTGGTGACCTCTCTAAAGCACAAGCTGTACTCGCGTCGGCCCAGGGTCGGCGTGGGCGGCGGGTGCCTTATCAGAGGCACGGAGGGGCCAGTGCGCAAGATCCTGTCTGTACAGATGGGGGAGTGCGTATGGCCATCTGTACCACGGGGTGACTAAATGTTTCCAAAATTCGGCCTTGTCACAAGTGCGGTTGGATTCGTGGTTGGCCGTGTTGATGCCCCTAGAGGGAACTTAGGCATAGGCTGTCTTCTGCCGGTGACCTTCATAAGTTGCGCATGACCTGCGTGCCCCGTGCGCGGGGGGCGTGGGTCGGGAGAACACATGTAAGCGTTGAAGACGTAATGATCATGCCTTACCCCCTCGATTGAGTGGACGAGCGCTTGGTGCTGGTAGTGGATCAGCGGTCTCCTGTTCGCGTGTGCTTGGCCTATGGCGTCCCTCGAATGCGTGTAGCAGGTGTGGGCTGATCGCGGGATGAGACCTTTGACCGTAGATAGAGCTCACCTAGGGGGTGGGTAGCAATCTCACTTAAATCCGAAACCGCTGCCGGGGCGTTCCCGGAAGTTTCTACGCTAGGGAAGCCTCTACACCCAGAGAGGTAGAGTCGCCTTCTCTACCTAGGGAGTACAAGGGCGGGCTGGCAGATGTATTTCGGTCAGCTGGCCTTCCGTGCGGCATTTACCCATTCTGACGGGATGAGAGCGAGGCGTTAACAGCGCTTCGGGGTGCGAAACCTCTACATCGTCGCTTCGGCGACGGTGCGTCAGCTCTCACTTTAAGAATCAGACTGTCCGGTAGGAGCTTAGGTACGGACATTAAAGATCCTCATGTCAGCCCGACTATGAGTCCGGGAAAGAATGGTACGAGCGGGATTCGAACCCCCTACCTTCAGCTCGATACGCCGCTGCTCTACCACCTGAGCTATTGTGACCTTCCATCTCAACCCCACCTTTTGAGTTTTCCCTCCTTTTTGCCATTTTTCATTGTTATTACAATTAGCGAGTTACCAGAGAAACGTCCTGAGCCCAGAGAAAGTGATATGTTTATTTTCCGGGTTTTAAGAATATTCTGTACATCAGTTTATCTTCTTGAAATTTAGAATAACACATTTTTGTTTACCTTTAAAGAACAAAATTACAATTGTTTGCAGGAGTTAAATATTGGAGAGCGCTAATTTCACAATTTTTTTCCCTTATCTCAAAGGGATTTTTTTACGGGGTTCGCAACAGCAGAGGTCAAATTTGTAATTGCACATTATCAGGAGCGCAAATATTTTTATTCAGAAAATGTGTTGAAAAGTAAATTTATAAAAGCAAATAATTTGTTTTCTTGCTTTATTTAAAAGTGCTTTGCATGACTTAGCAAATTCGAAAGACGGCGAGAATAATAAGCAAACCTATTCTCAGATGGTTCTTTGGCAAAAAGCTACTTGTTGAAGATGTAATTTTTAGAATAGAGGTGTAATATGATGAAGAAGTGATACAACTGAACTGAATCAATTAAGGAAGTTGTATATTCCGCATTGATTGCGGACGTACTGCAAACGGAACAGTTTATTTATGAAACAAAGTTTACATTGATTAAAGTGTACAAACAGATGAACTTTTAACGATTCAATTAATTATTAAATTTTTATAAGATAGTAATTGAACGATTTAATTGAAATTGTTAACAGTGAGATGGAAAAAAATAAAAAACACAACTCAAGAATATTCTTAACGTAAATATACTATCTTTTATGGGAAAGGGAGTTACATAAAAGGATCCATTCAGTTTCATAAGAATAGTAAAAGTTTGTAATGGAGAAACTAGGGGGTATCTGCCCACCACGGACCGGGATTAACTCCGTAAATAAAACAAAACTCAGAACATGAACGTCATACAGGTAAAACAAAGAGGAGTATTTCCTTATGATTACATAAGTTTACCAAGAAAAGTTTCGTCCTTGCCCTAAATGTGATATGTCCGTTAACGTTGTTTCACAGGAAAGTATAAGAGTGGATGGGGCGATTGTTCCTTAGAATAATAGATAACGAGCAGCTCGACGGCAAGTTCGGGTCGGCTTAACAAACTTGGCAAAGCTCGGTAAATGTGCCCTTGATTCTTCCTTGACATAATTTTCCCTAATAAAAAAAGCTCTCATAAATACACCTTTCAACTTTCAGCATCTTTCTACAATTTTAACTAAAAGTTTAAATTTTTAAATGAATTTTAGATTTCTTTTATTGGCTGGTTCCTATGTAAATTTTATTTTAACGAAAATGGGAAGAGCAGAGGGAAAAAGTACGCGAAAAGCCGTTTGGCACTTGTTGACCATACCAATTACAATGGGAGTAAAAATGGGGTCTAAGCTGCTAAGATGGCCCAATTTGGTCTATGAAACCGACACGCTTTCAATTTCGAATTTCTTTCGGAACTAGAAATTCGTTCCGCTCGGACACTTACTTCCCATCGCAACTTCACCTCACAGATTTTCCCTTCTTTTTGCCATGTTTCAAATGTCGGGTAGTCGATTTGATTCTCGGGGACAATTGATAGAAGTCAAGAATGCTCAAGTGGTATAGTAGCGGCGTATTTAGGGCGTGGGTTCGAATCCAGCTCGTGTTCACATATACCTTGAGAAAAAACTGCATTTATTATAAGATTTTATAAAATTATGCGACGCTCAGTACCTAAACATTAAAAGATTAAGAATGGAATTAATTAGCAACAATAAAAACTGGATAATATAAAATTTATAGGTTACCTCGGTTAAAATATAAATATAGTTTCATCTTTTTTTTCAGGGACATTTGGATATCGTTTTTCGGGTTAGGTATGAGTTATGGTACTGTTGAAAAACATGTTCCAGAATTATATGCCCGAGAAATTTTGTGTAAAGCGACTAATATTACCGATAAATTACTTCTGAATTACAAACCTGTCAACAGCACTTTTGATACTGCCTAGTCTTTTGTCTAGCTTGTCGGGGTTTAGGGATGGTTTTTGATATTTGAAAGACATAATTATTACATAATTATGTCGTCAATTAATTACAGTAGTTACGAAATGACTTTAACTTATAATGGTTACAAGTGTGATGTAGGTGCGTTTCAAAATATCACTGGATGGCAGTTTTTTTCTATTGAACAGGTATTTTTCTACGATATCGTATTATTTTCAAAGTAAAACTATGACTTTTATCTCAGACAGTGTATCTTCACAAATTGGTTCATTGAAAATTTCATAATTTATTGTTCAAAATTTACTCAGGTTTATGTGAAAAAATAAACTTACCACAAAGGCAGTTGTGTTCATTTATTTCATCAAGCCTATTTGGATTACGGCGAATTGCTCGATAAGGGGGAGTAAATTGAAGAATAATACAGCCCGCGGCCGAATGACCCCGGCTGGTGGTAAATGGGAGGCGTTAAGTGACTCTTGCCGCAGCACCAAAACAATTCGATAAACTTCGTACCTATATTTCTACCACAGCATTAATAAAGATGAAACAACACCAATTTTGTTGTATAAAAGAACATATCTGTTGTATAATATAACACATAATGCTAATAAAAATATTGCTTCCTTTTTTTTGTGAGATTGTCAAGGGTTGACATCTGAACAAGAATTATTTGACAGAATCGTTATACATCTGATTTAGTATACGTTTCTACATAATTCTCATGCATGAATTGACGCTTTCCGAAGTAAGACATATCAACTTTATTTATACTTAAGAGTACATACCACAAAATATAGTATAAAAATATAACTTGTAGAAAAAATGTAATTTCGTAAATTTGTATTATTATATTTGATCTTTATAAACTTTCTACTTTCCAATTAAATTAATATTAATAGTTACAAGCAAATTTAAAGTTCTGAAAATTTTCAATCAAGTATACAAATACATAAAAATAAATACAACTAAACATGGAAATATGTAATGCCTTTTTCAACAATTATATAAAACTTCAGCTCAAAATTCAATTCAGAAATGATACAATTAACCAATATAGATAGAAAAAGTATAAGAAGATGGGCGGTCTATCTACTTTACTCGTTCAGCATAAACGATCTAATTTGCATAGCTTTGGTATAAAAATATATTATGAATATGACATCTTTAGGTAAAACATCTCAAAAAAACTGACACCAATTACAGCAAGTCGTGCGTTCAATAAATATAGCGTAATTAGTTGCAATTAGTGTACACATTTATAATTAGTGTAGGCATTTGTAAAAGTCTAAGGGAAACGTGTCATTTATAAATAGAAAAGTATTATTTATCGTAAATTATTAGGTAGTGAGAAACCTCTTATATTCATCCTGCCGACGCGAGTGGTTTGAAACCTAAAGACTTCATTTCATTCTTCAATTCATTGAGAACCAGTCTCGCCGTGAAGCTCACCAAAAATATAAAAAATATAAATTGATACAAAACAAATACAAAATTTCATATATACCAAAACAACATCAATGTACAATATGTGGAAAGATGGCACAAACACTTTTTGTAGTTTTTTTACAGATAACCAGCTACGAAACTGCCAGGAGATATATACAAGATATACAAAGATACATAGATACGTAAATATTCATAGATACATAGATATACATAGATACATATATTTGCATAGATGTACAAGTTGAATGAACAGAAGGTATGTCGCCAAAGTTTTCAAAATTCACGCAATAAAAATATCATATATCTAAAGCTGGGGTACAAAAGTATATGTTTGTTAATCATTTATCTTCGTATAGTGCTACCTCGCGACGGATGTTAGCTATCTAGTATCATTGGTATTTTAACTTTTTGAACAGCTGACGAAACCAAGCGGATAGATCGCTCAAGAACTTAGTTCTTCCCCAAGAACGTTCGCACCAATTTTCCCCCATTTTTTCCAATTTTTTTCTCTTCCCTGACCAACCTCTTACATTCAGTGAATGCTTCTCATTTGGTATGTAACATTGAAACTTTGAAATCAAACTTTAAGCATTCTCCGATAAGCCACATATCCAAGGATGAAGCCACAGGTGCTCCAAGCTGATGTAAGCGAGCCGGTTTCTAGATCCACGATTCTGTAACGAAGAGAGCGTGTATCATACACTTTAATACACTTTATTAAGGGTAGATTGATATTTCTATCTACGAATAAGGGTTTCAGTTTTTAAAAACGCCGATCAAGCTATGATAATTATTCTTCAGTCTCTGCAGTATGGTTTTCAGTGGATAATGTAGCTCAACTATATGATTAAATTTGGAGAGAAACCAATTAATGTTTTTCATTCAATCATATATTTGGATTACTTAGCATTAATTTTTAAACCATATCAAACATTGATGATGACATTTCAGGGTGTTCGTATACTGCGCCCTTTAAGATGTATTGTATCACCCGTTTTCTGCCTAAAGCAGATTGGTAAGTCCTAATTCATCAAGAAACTTGATTAATAGGCCCGGTTTTATTGGTTGAATCTCTTCTATAGTCATATTGTAAATTTCAAAACATTTCCTCCTGCGGGCTAATGTTGCTCCGCAGTTTGTTAGTAGATGTGTTGGTGTTTCTTCTCCTTCTATGCAAAATCTCCATGTGCCATCTTGAATTATTCCAATTTTCTTTAGATGGCCGTTTAATCTACAGTGATATCAAACATTAGTTCTATTCGAAGCTTCTTAATGCGTACATTTCGTCAAGCGAAGACGACAGCGTCATCAGCAAATGTTATGTTATTAATTTACAGGCCGTTTATACTGCCTGAAATATCAGATATGGCAACAAAAAAGATGCATTCTGCATACATATTAAAAAAAAACTGGCGACAAAATTGGCCTCTTGATTTCAACATTTTTGGAAACGTGATCATCGTCCATAGCATTATGCAGTATAATTGAATAAGGCTTAGCGCAGTCGATGGAGATTTTCGGATAAAGTGCACAGTTATAAGATTTTAACATTTTCAAGTGTCAAATTTTCATTATTAGAATTTAATAAAATGTATGTTTAACGCATGAAAACGAAAAAAAAAATTAATTGAAATTTTTCTCAATCAATGAAGTTTTCTACTTTCTTGGGTAGATAGGATGGATATTTTTCAAAAGGAGTACAAACTATTAACTTTGTTAGTTGTCAATCTGGTTATTGACTCTCTGCTTTTACTTGTGTATTACGTCGTTATTTTAAAGTACTAGCTTCTTGTTAGTACATCAGGTTGTCAATTTAAGAATAGATACTTAAGATACAATACATAACATATATACCGCCACAATCATAGAAGTCTGATCACATTTACTCCTCCAGAGTATTCGATATTCCTCGGGGCGTAGTTTAACCCACTCCATTCTCGCTAATAACTAACTTTAACTCTCCAGAAGTCACACACTCAGCCCATAGTATTTGATATTCCTCGGGGCGGGGTTGAACCCACTCCATTCGCGCTAATAACCTACTTTTGCTCTCCAGACATCATTAGCTGTTATATTATTTGAATCTTCTTCGTCCTATTTTTGAAACATGAAAATGCTCTGAGTGTTTTGAAAAGAAAAACCTATTTTTATTCAACGTGTTACGCATATCGTTTTTCTTTAATTTCTTTTAATCGATATATTTCAACTGTTAGGAAATTTGATCAGTAGATCTCATTTCGAAAAAATTTGTGGTGATTAGTGACCGTTATTCGATAATTACTCAGAAATTCTGAGATGCGGTTTGGTGTGATGAAGGTTTCAGAAAAATATTTTCTTTATCGTGCTAACGTTTCGATGTTAATTGAGATCATCTTCAGGGCTCAAAGTGAGACTCAACACGACACGCAGGAATGGCACAATTACACAGAAGACAAACACTTTGAGCGCTGAAGATGATCTCAATAAAGATCAAAACGTTGGCACGATAAAGAAAATGTTTATCTGATACCTACATCACACCAGACCGCATCTCACGATATTTGAATAATTATCCGTTAACGGTCACTAATCTCTACACAAAAAAAAAATTATAAGTCTTTCGCTTAAAAACCTGGCAAAAATGTCAATGGCGCTTTCCATGGGACGTTTACTGTAAAAGTTATGTTAGGATTAATCCAATTTTTTTTTTTAAGTGTAGTGACTAGTGACAGTTAGTCGATGATTATTCGGAAATCGTGAGATTCGATCTGGATGTAGGACGGAAGATGATCTCAATAAAGGTCGAAACATTGGCACGACAAAGAAAATATTTTTCTGAAACCTAGTTCACACCAGGCCACATCTCACGATTTCCGAATAATTTATTTTTTCATTAAGAACCTTTAAATTTACATATTTATTTTTTGAGGATTTTCAATGCGACATAACATTTCGGAAGGGTTCATGCCATCAAATCCACGATGGTGTCTATGTTTGGCCATCGACATGCGGTTACAATCAACCATTTTGTCATGTAATGTCAGTGCATAAATTAATGATAAAAATATAAAAAATGTAATAATTTTAAATTTTAATCAAAACAGTGATTCATTTACTCCATACAGAAACTGAACATATTTAAAGGATTTCCATTTAAATGTATTAATTTTATGGAAAGCTTCACATCACTTGATTATTTTTTCATTTTACAAGAATAACTAACAAAATAAATATATTATAAGCAAAATTGTATTAATTAGATGTTTTGATTGATGAATGAAAAACACACTGTTAAAGACATAAATTTTGTTAGTTGAATTTATGCATTACATGTAGAACAATGTAGAAGAAGCTTCCGTAAGAGACCCTTATCTAAGAGGGTCGTCACAAGTTAGTCCTTATGGCCTTCTTCTCGATATTACACTTGGCTCCGGGAAACAGTGTCAATAGATGGTAACTGATCTCTCGACGTCCCCCTTATGTTTTATACAACTCCGCGTTCTAGATTCTTCTTTATCTTCGGTCTCGTTCTTTCCTTTCCTTATCCTAAGAGTAATATCTGTGGCAATAGAGGGACACGATTTTTCTCCCAAATCTCAGCCGCTTAATCGTTTTATAACTGGGTCAACCTTTCGACTGTTTCTTCGGTTTAACTCATCTCTGGTGGTACAGGTCAAACGCCGATTTTCGATACGGTTCAAAGTGACAAAATAAAACGAATTCTCATTCCCGAAAGGTGATTTTTTTTTTCAAACGATTCCTCGTATTTGCATTTAAGAATAATTTCATCAAGAGTGGCAGCTTGTGTATTTCAATTTTAGGGGGGCTAAAACAGAATTGCTATCGGCACAGCTGTGGCGTACATTTCTGAGCATGGGGAGCGGGCGCCCTGTCGTTGGGTAGTTATTTATATTTGGACGCCCATTGTTTCCACTTCATGAAACCCCGGGGCCGAATGATTAAAACCGCCGATTCGGAACCAGCGGAAGCAAAACTGCTTGATTAAATTGCCACAGGCTATAAAAAATGTTATTATTGTCTATTAAATTGTTACTAACAATGAGCCCAACAAAATAAAAAAGCTGTATAATTAAATAAATCTAAAATTCATGTATCACCCACAAAGTTTCAAACAGAAAAAATGAAACGACTTCTTTACGTAAAGCGAATGGTAAAGCAACATCAACAATACTATTTTCTTAATTAAATGTTAATAATCTAAATTTATAATATTTAAATAGTATATGCGATGATTTATTATGGGGAAATGAAATTTTGCAGTTTTATCGACCAACGTATGCAGATAATGTCGTCTTGGTTCTTTCAGGGATGCGGTGAAATGAAATTATTTTTAATTCTAAATCTTAGCCTAGCTTTAGGAACTATATTGTACCTCCTTCAGGGTTCTAAAAAGTATACATTATACATTTTAACTTTAACCCATTTAACATCAAATAAATACAAGAACCATCAGACAGACATTTCTGGATTTATTGATTTTTGGCCAGAAAAAAATAAACTAAAATTATTTTATTTTCATTTAAAACTGAAAATAATAGAATTTAATTTTAGATATTTTTGACCAAAAATCATTAAGTATAAAGATGGGCGTCTTCTTCTGGTATATATTTGGTGTTATATTCCCAAAATTTGGAATATAGAATACAACCTTTCTTAGAACCGTGATGAAGGTACAATAAAGTACCGATAGCTAGACGAAGAATTAAAATGAAAAATATCTTTCTTTGACCTTCTGAATAAATATAAATAACTTTCTCCCTGATAACAAACCAAGAAAACATTATGTGTTGATAAAATCATCAAAAATGCAAAACCAGCAATCAAAAAGAAATCAGCAATCATTTTTAAAAAGATAGTTCCTACTCACGGTAAGTTCTTTTGCAACGATCTGGATTTCGAGCTCTCTAGCTCATCATCACGTCAAAAGACTTCTACAACCACGTCTCTCGACATGAAACGCTAAAGTGAGCCCGCTAATTCATAAAAATGAAACGGAGCAGATGTTTCGAATATTAGTTTACAAAATTTACATCGCTTAGCGATTTAAATGCAAATTAATATGGCGAGGCTTTTTTCTTAGTATTTTGGAATATGACGGTCGCTCATGAACTTACCCAAAATGAGATCATGGAGGAACACTTGTGTGTCACAAAATCTTAACAATTCCATCAATCCACAGGGATTATCGTTTTCAGTAGTTGTAACAGTTTATTTGACGCATTTTTTATATTTTTAGTAATACATTATTTATTAAAATGAGAATGTCCACTTATATTTGTCACAGTTTATCTAGCTGAGTTCACTGGCGTCTTATACAGAGCTTAACCAAATTGCTTAGTCCTCTTCAGAGTTACGTTGTCCTGACTATGTACAGGCGACTGACTTAGGCATAAAATTTTTAAATAAAGTGTGATTCAAACAAGCATTATTGGCCATTGACCTTTTAAAAAAATTTAGTACTAACACAAAACGATCTTAGAACAATATTTTAACAAATCGACTTTCCTACGATATTTTAAAGATTTAGTTTTGATTATTAATGTTAAAATTTGTATGATTTAAATAATTAAGAAAGATTCAGTTATGTTTCGTTAATTTCAGCAATCATTCATTAGTATTAATTCGTTTATTTTTGAAATTTATGCTCGGCCGATGTTGAAACGGAATAACAGAATGTCAGAATCGTCCGACGCAACATAAATCACCCATTACTCATATGTCAGTACAATCGGCTTCTCGAAGAATTCTAAATAATTAAATTTTTAATTATTCAGATATCGACAGATGCGGTGTGGTGTGATGTAGGTACCAGAAAAACATTTTCTTTATCGTTATTGAGATCACTTTCAAGGCTCAATAAAAGATCGAAACGTCGGCACGATAAAGAAACTGTTTTTCTGATACCTACATCACACCAGACCGCATCTCACGATTTCTGAATAATTCACTACTAACGGTCACCAATCTCTACACATAAATTTTTAATCATGTACCCTTGTTTTTATCATATATTTATGTTTTATTTTGGCGTTTTATGAACTTGTATTAACCTATTCGGGCCCAATGTTGCCACAAAGCAACATCAATTTTGGAAAAATAGTATCTAGTAATATCTATTAACGAATCTAATAACGAAAAATAATATCTATTATACACTTTTCGTCATATTCCCTATTCGGTTTAGTGTAATTTTGTCTGTCCTGTTATCCAGAAACTAATGAAATACCAAATAGCGGCTGACTGGCCAACCCAGCGAGGATGCAGATAAAGAATATCGGTAGAAATGGATTGATTCCACAAAAACTTAACAAAAGAAATTTGGTGTTTTGAATTGATTTCAAAATCACCTTATTCTTGATTACCAGGAGAGAATTTATTTAAGGTTTTTATTGTTGAATTAATATGAAATAATCATTTACTAAAGTACGTTTTGCAAAAATAGTGGCAATAGGATTATTATTCCGATTCTTCTTGTAAGAAAGATTTTTTGTTATATTCCTTTCAGTGAAGATATTTAAACTTAAATTATTAAGCTTAAACTTATGAAAATAACTTAAAATAAGGATTATCTTTGTGGAGTCTGTATAAGCTCGGCTTTTAACGGAAGGCAGAGAAGCCTGAGACAGCAAAGGAAGAAAAGGTATTTTTGTCAGCTGTGTCGGAAGCTTCCTTTCTTATATATATATATATATATATATATATATATAATTTATACATATATACTAATATATTTTGGTTTATTTTGGCCAGGTTCCGATTTCCGATTTTTTTTTTTTTTTAAATAAACTGTTTCAGTTTATGGAGCTAGTCCCACGATTTGCTAGTGAGAGATTCTTGCAAAAAATCATTAGAGACTAATTTTCTACTTGGATCTACTTTCTACTCTAAAATAATTGAAAAATAATTAAAAATGGTATTTCTTAAAATTGTGTGGTGATTAGAGACTTCTAGTTAATCGTGAGATGCGGTCTGGTGTGAAGTAGGTTTCAGAAAAACATTTCCTTTATCGTGACCGTTTCAATCTTTATTGAAATCATGTTCGGGCGCTCGCTACTCGACCCTCAAGAATGGCACAATTACATAGAAAACAAACACTTTGAGCGCTGAAGATGATCTCAATAAAGATCGAAACGGTGGCACGATAAAGGAAAATCATTTTTAACTCATCTCACGAGTTGTGAGTAATTTTTAAAATTATTGTTACAACATTCCTTCAATTTAGACTTGAAAAATATTTTTAAAAAAATTATCTGTGTTATGTATATCTATTTACACGTACTTGTACTGCTGATCTAACTCCACAAAACTCTCACGAAATAATTGGCTATCAGATTACATCTAAATTAATTTGTAAAGATTAAAATTTTATAATAAAATTGATGATTTCTTTAGACGTGCTTGGGGGATTTTTTGCACTCAGAATACTGTGCTTATGGCAGTAAGGAGAAAAATACCGATTCTCACTACGACAAAAAGTTCGTGGTCATAGTTTCTACACCGTAAAAATAATATAAAATCTGACAGCGCTATTCGATACTAAAAGGAAAAATATCTAAATTATACAAACCCACCAGCATATTCACCATGGAATTATTCTAGTTATTAATTAATAAATTCTAAGCATAATTTAGTTTTATTCAGTATATTTGTGAAGTTTTTAATATTGTAGATATCCATAATCTTGCTTGACCGAAAAATCAGTTATTCACTGGATAGAGGCAAAGCTTTGAGATCATTTGTATACATAACAAAAAATGAAATAAAGACAATATTTGATCGCGGCTCTGCGGGAGATATATATTGTGTAGTAGGGAAAGAAGTGTAGGGGTTGAGGATGTAGAGAAAAGGAATGGGGAGGAACGGAAGAGGGGAAGATTTGCACTGGAGGACCGATTTTTTTTTTTTTTTTTTTTTTTTTAATCAACCGATTCAGAAGTGATATTTTTATCACGTTCTATGCACGATTTTCGCGCCAATAGAAAAAGCTAATAGCCAACTATGTTTATTAGCTGGGTTTTTAATTGAAACCACTAGAATATATTATACATTTGAAATAAGATATACCTATTATTATATTTGCGTCGAATACTTACTTTTTCTGTCGGTCCAATGAAAAATTCACAAACTATCGCAGAAAGTATGAAAGGAATGGTGTTTTATTTTATTATGAAAACATTTTACTTTGAGTTTCGCAGACCTGGTTTTTCTCTTTAATATTTTAATCACCCGTGACAAGTCAAAGGCCAAATACCTCACCGCGAATTCCTTTGCAATATCTCATTTGACTAGATATTGGCATTACATATTTTACCGTCCTGAAATATCTGCTCTCTTTCGTTTCAAAAGGAAAAAAAACTCATGCTTAATATTATTTATACAAAAAGTAAACATTACAGAATACAGTAAAATGTTTTCTTTTATTCGCATACCTTGTATGAGACATTTGTTTTCGTTGGTTTTCTTCGCAGAAAATTGATTCCTTACAGTTTTTTCCCTGGAATAATACTCATTTTTGCACAAGGACCTAAATTTACATCCAATCAATTAATTATGGTTTTGAGTAGAAATAGAAAAAGTCAATGCCACGAGCGGTATTCGAACCCACGGAGAAATTCAAAAGGTGGTGTTGAGATGGAAAGTTAGTGTCAGAGCGGATCGAGGTCAGGATAGCTCAAGTGGTAGAGCAAGGGCGCATCTAGCCGAAGATCATGGGTTCGAATCCCGTTCGTGACATTGACTGTTCTATCTCAACTAAAACCCTTAATTAATTTAAAGATATTAATTGTTCAAGCGTGCTTCCAACAAGTGAATTTATATTCAATAGTAAATTTTACTAATGTATCGTGTATGTTTTATGTTATTATGTTTGTCTACTTTTGTTGTGCATGTATTTCAATATTATTATATAATCAGTAGATTTTTTGATATCTACATTAGAAAAATAGTAAGCGATATAATAGTAATCGATATAACATTAAATATTATTATATAATTTTTCACCAATGCCCAGTGTTCTACTTACTTAACTCTTAACTCCTCCCAATTTTCCCCAAATTTAAGATTTAACAATCATTGTAAAGCAAAATATTTCTTCTTTCTATAAATGAAATAAAAAAGAAGAAAGAAATATTAAATCATACTTGCTTTTTTTCTGTCTTCAATTCTAATGTAATTGCGGAAGCGACCATTGTTAAAAATATTTTATCTAATTTTTTTGTTTTATTTAATGTAAAAATTGTATCCAGGGATTTTCGTGGTGCCACAAAAATTATCAACATTTTTCTTGCTAAAAATTGTTTGAACTGGTTTGCATGTCACTCGGCCTTTTTTAAATTATTCATTGAAACTTTATTATTTATACACATACTTTCATATATACGCACGCATACAGCAAAAATACCGAAAAGTTTAATTAAATATTAAATTATTTCAATTAATTACACATATATCTAAAGTCCCGGTTGAGATGAAAAAGTCAGTGCGGAAGGTCGTGAGTTCGAATCCCGCTCGTGGCACTGACTTTCATTTCATTTTTCAACTCACTCGAGAGTTTAGATAAATATTTATTTTTTTAATAATTTAATACTTCAATTATGACCGATAACCAAATAAGAATTAAATGCTAAATTTAATAAAATAACAACTGAAATTGTCTAAGGGAATGACGCTATCGATTAAGTATTGAAACAAAAATAAATGGTAAACAAAATATTTGCGCATTATCCATACTTCTTGCGATTGGGAGTTGGCTGGGAGGTAGTTAAGTCCATTTGTAAGCATGTCGGCTTCGAATCCGGATGCCCTCCATTCGAACCCTGGACCTTTACATTACAGTGATGAGCGCCGTCTCATAGTCTCAACCGTCGCGTCTATCCGCCTTAAACAGAAATTTTTTTTCATAAAATAAAATGTTTACAAAAATTATTGTTTGAACCGAAAAAAAAGACGCTACTATTTTGCAACACAATATTCTTTTAAACTATAAAGTCTTCTTAAATTCTTTTAAAGTGTATGAAAATAAAAATTATTTAATGTTTTTACGTTTTTAAAGTTATTATGCAACTTTAACAAAAATTAGGTGATCATTGCATTCATTAAAATTATTAATTTAAAGTCAAATTTATTTTCTACCATTTTGTAACTTAACTAGTGACAATCGTACGTGTTAAATACAAAATTTGTTGATGATTTATTTCGTATTAAAAGTTGACGGGAAAGTTTTAAGCCGTTCAGGTGACCGAGGCGGAGTGTGGGCTCATCTTTGATATCCTTCGGGAACAACCCTTGAATTCCAACTGAATTTAGGGAATTCTCTTTTATCGAGCGACCCTAATCCCCTTTTGATTCTCGCCTATTTAGGAAAAGACGGACATTTCCTGATCCTTCTTTCACAAAAGCATAAAAAGGGTATTATTTTCCATTGCAGGATGTTCCATTTTACGAGCACACGAAGTCCATTTCTCGTAGAAAACATGACCAAATAACCTAGGGCAAAAGTTAGAAACCGAGTTTGCTAAAAATATGATGCCAAAAGCTCTTCCCCTGAAAGAAAAATAAAGGTGGGACGGGAGGTTGAGTACGGAACGATGAATTATTAGCAGCCACCCAGGCGTACATGATAAATATCAAAAGAGGCCACTTTTACTACGCTGTGTCGCCCGAAGACGGACGAGCCGGTTGAGAATTTGAAAAAATATCTACGCCAAACCTCGGGGATCTGTTGAAGACTTGTTGACTGGATGTGATAGATGATGCCTATATCCAACATTGCGAGAACAAGACGTCTCAAGACTGATTGCGACGTGTTTCACCTAAAATTACTTCGGCCTGATGGGCACGAGAACGACTCGTCAAACATTTAACTTTCCATTTGTTAGGAACATCATTCCTTGTCAGGACAATTTATTTGTTTAAATCATATAAATGATATATGTCTTAAGCTCAGGAAACTTGTTTATATTTCGAGCAAACTCACTGTCAAAATAAGTTGTTTACATTTAGATATACAATACGGTCTGGTCAGAAAGAGTATAAATTTAAAAGAAGAATCATTTTATCATATAAACACAAAATATTCAAATTAGACAATTTTTGTTTTTACGATCCAAGTGAAGTGAGAAATTTTATCGAAATTTATAGTTTATAAAAAATTCACTTTGTTTTCATAGTCCGCTTGACCAATTAATATCTTTCAATTAATTAAATATTTTATTTGAGATAAAGAAAAGTCAGTGCCACGAGCGGGATTCGAAAATTGGGCATTTAAAAATGGCAAAAAGGAGGGAAAATTTAAAAAAAAAAGTGGGGTTGAGATGAGATGTTAGTGGGTCGAACTCACTATAGCTCGTGGTAGAGTAGCGGCTTATCTAGCAAAGCTCATGGGTTCGAATCCCGCTCGTGACACTATTTTATCTCAACTGAAAACTTTAATTAATTAAAAACAAATTTTGCTATAAATTTGAAAATCTAGCTGTACAATACTGTTCTTTTGCTATCATTGATAAATATATACAAAAGGACTATTAAAATTAAATTAAAATATTGACGTTTTCGAGTATTTCCATTTAGGGGTGTGTGTGATCTATGTAAGTCTGCTGTACAAATAGAACCCAAGGTAGTGGATTTCGTTGACTGGGAGAATTACCTTACTCTATATCGCACTGGTGAGCGGTTACTTCTAAGTATGATCACACGAGCCGGTACTTTTGTTAGTTTTGGAGTGCATCATTTGGAAGTGACGTCTAGGTGATCTTGGGTTGCTTTTGCTCCAAGGATAAGGTTAGAATGTGAGCTGAGAATTATTGCATCGTGCAAGATGTGGGTTTTAGGTTGTCCCAGCGGTATACTGTGCCGAGGTTGGGTCCTATGATACACCCTTGGGAAACACCGGCCTCCATGGATTCCTGTAGATAAAAATGTTTTAGTTACGGGAATGTGTCTTATTAATTGAAGAATATACATAAATCTTTGATTACCCTGTTTATTTAACGATTGCCAACTTGAAATCTCTAAAATAATGGAGGCAAATTTATTCGAAAGAATTTATTTAATTTTAAAAACGAACAATTTTAAATGTTTCGAAATGCTTGTAAATATTACGTTCATAAGGGAATTTTTACCTTCGTGAAACGTAGGGATTTTCCTCTTTTCAAGGTATGCATCGAAGTCTACATTACCCGAAATGGCTGATTTTCCTTGGTATTATAGACTTTTCCCAGAAATGTCATTGCACAGGCTATTGCGTCAAATAATCTTACTGTTTTTATTGGTAATTTTTTGGTTCAAGTCCTGCTAATATTATGATAAAATTTTTAGTTCCATTTGTGTTGATTGGTATATCCTCTTTATCCAATTGGGTTGGTTTTACGAGCGGTCATTTGTCATACATGATAAACGTTTCCATTATTAATTGCGTTTCTTAGTAACTAAAGATTCCAGTTTCTTTTTCATGTGCTTTACACTTACGACACAAATATGATTCGTGACTGCGCCATTTCGAGTCTCCCAGTTCAGCTAATCTTAATTGCCTCAAATTCCCTCATCTCCTGGGACCCACGTAAGGTCATGGTGATTTTCTGTAGGAATTAAAGCATTTAAGCATGTATGATAAAAAAAATAAGTTTTGTTTTGTCAAGAATACATATCTTTTGTAGGGGTTACACCACTGCAAAATTATGCGGACCCAGATAATAAAATTAGATAAGAAATGTGTACTTTCCTTTCTTTTTCCCTTGATTTCATTAGTTGGTTATGTACGTAATGTAATTGAGTGAAAAAATATGTACTACAGCTTGTATAACATTCTAGTGTTTTTTTTAAATTAAAATATACACTAATATAAAGTAATGACTGCCAATATCAAATGTAAAATTTAGTCATTAAAATTAACTTCAAAACTAAAAGCTACCAAAAAGGATAAAATTCTCCTCTACTAGAAATCAACGTAGAAACCACTTTCTTCACTTACGTCTTTGAAGCCAAGGGCAGCGAATAGTGTGTCTACCTGCATATGAAACAAAGTTTTTGTAGTAAACAGATGTAAAATAATGAGAAATCCTTCTCTAGACTTCACAAAATACAAAAACCTAACCCAGCTTCAAAATGGTCATTCTTGACTCACTCACAATTGTTTTCGAGAAAACTTCACAACCCATATCTTCAGTTTGTATATGTACTACTAATTTCCACATCATAAATTAATTTTCTTTAGGTTTTAAAAACCACCATCGAATACCCGTCGGCCTCAGTCATATTCTACACAATAATTCAACATAAATAAATAAAATTTTCAACTTCGTAACAAAAGCGCAACCTTTAGATGAAATATAATATCACATCCCTTTAATGGCTATTTACACTGCTGGGTCTCAATGTTGACCGGGTCAGCCAGGGCTTAGGATGACATAAGCTATTGGATTGGATTGAAGGATACCTCCCCTGACTCTGATGTCAAAGTGTCTCCCCATGAGCTTGGAAGAACTGTCAAAGATAACTAGTTATTGACTTTTGATATAGCCCTGAGCACTTTGATATGATTGAAAAAGTCGCTAAAGATCCGTGGATATTATGTTCCATCCTGTGATGAGGCTGTTGTTTTAAAATAAATTAAAAATTTTAGATATCGTGAGATGCAGTCTGGAGTGATGTAGGTTTCTAAAAAACATTTTCCTTATCGTGCCGACGTTTCGATATTTATTGAGATCATCTTCAGGGCCTGGGATTTACAAACTTTTTTTGCATTTATCAAATACATATAGGATGTGGAAAAAAGTGAATTTATACAATGCAAAATTTGTAAAAAAATATTCAATCCAAGTATTTCTACTCACTCAAAGTGTTTGTTTTGTGAGTAATTGTGCCATACTTGCGTCATGTTGAGTGAGCAATTACTGTTATATATATATATACGTTGCATTTTGAAGTAAATGTTTGTAAATCCTAGGCCCTGAAGATGTTCTCAATAAAGATCGAAACGTCGGTACGATAAGGAAAATGTTTTTTAGAAACCTACATCACTCCAGACCGCATCTCACGATATCTAAATTTTTTATTTTATTTTAAACAACAACCTCATGACAGGATGGAACATAATATCCACGGATCTTACATCACACATACATATTACCAGACCGTATCTCACGCAATCAAAATTGTTTATATTTATTTTAAAGCGACAACCCCATCAAAGTATGGAAAATAATCTCCACTGATCTTTAGCGAACCTACATCACACCAGACAACATCTCACGATTTCCGAATAATCACCGACTAACGGTCACTAATCACTACACATAAAAAAATTAATTCATTATAAGAAAAAGATAAAGATAGAGATATAATAAAGATGGAGAGAGAGAGAGAGAAAAGATATAGTTCAATTAATTCACATTTGCGATATTTTCCTTAGAAAGAGATAAGAGAAAAAACAATTCTCGAATATTTTCATAAAATGTTTAAATAAATAAATTATACAAATCACAAAAAAGTTAGAATAAATCATACGGGCTATATGTGTTTTTCACCGGACTGCCGCATTTTACCGATTATGAACGTTATTTTCAGCTCATTGAAAGTACGGTGATAAAAGTAAATCCTGTCAAATTGAATAGCCTAACGTCCAATAACCGTTGAGTATTGCGCACTTTAATTTCATTTCAGATTTATTGAAGCTCAATTTTAATTTATATGTCGTTACGATTAGATTTTCTTAAAACTGACGTTATATATTATTTTTGTATTTTTTGAATTCGAAGAATTTCTCTAATTGGCGAGTGGGGTGCTGAACTTGTAATTTAATCTGCCCTTTCATCATGCCTGATTTGTCAGACTAGGTGTGGCTTGACTTATTCTAAGAGAAAATTGTTATTTTTTATTTTACGAAAGTAATAATCGTACTGAGAGTATTAGTGGACTTTTTATAGACTAATTTGCATAATTGTGATCCACAAACAAAAATACGTACAGAAATATTTTCAAATTAAATAAACCAATTGAATTCTAAAATTTTAAAATATATTATCACCAATTAATATTTTTTATACCAATTAATGTCGAACGGACCAGGAAATCAATGAATTAATTATCACCAATGTACAATAAAATAATATTTGTTCCTTACTATGTTAACAAAGGGTTATGTTAACAAAGATAGCAATCAACTTGTTTTGATTACTGTCGGAAGTAATTCCAGTCAGATTTAGGCAGTCCCATTTCAGTTTCTCACTTCACTAGCCTTGTGAAATATTCATTTTGCAAAACCCTTGAGTATCAGAACTTGGTTTACTTTGCGAAGTTTAAGTATTGTTGTCAAAGAAAAATGCCATCAATATTTCATGGGATGGAAAGGTGAGAGATGGCCGGTTCCTTGAACAGTCTGAAGAACAATTTTTTTTCAGGCTTCCGCCCGTCTTCTTCAGTAAATCTCATTACTGAATAAATACATTTATGAATTGCTCGTCTACGAATAAATGAATAGATATTGCGACGGATATAAAAGAAATTTCATGACCTTTGAGTAGATCGATGGGTATCATCAGGTAACATTATTTAATTGAAAAGTACCTGACTAAAGAATGTCTAATGTCGACAAAACGCTGACTAAAAACAAAATGTTAACTGTTATTTCCAACTGTGAAGGATCTAACATTTTCGATGTAGAGCAAGTGAATCCACTCGTAAAATTCCGTTAAACTTGTTCTCATGTAACGAGAAAACACGCTGTCCAGGGTTTGATTGATAACCCTTTTTGGAAGGAAAAACTTTTCACCCCTCCGTTTAAACTTGCACATTTTATACTACACTGTTGGGTTAAATTTTTAAATCGTACTGGAATTAAAATAAAAAGAAATATACGCTGAAAAATGTATGTTCAGAAAATGTTCGGTTAAGAGAAGGTATGATACAGATGTTGGGGAGGTTGTTAAGTTATTAGATTATTATTATTTTTGCATTCAGCAATTGTATGACTTCTCTATCTTGCAGTTTTTCTGGAGTTTTTGATTAAAAAAAAAATAAATCAAATAGTAACTAAACAATTGATTTATTATTGTGGAGAAAAAAATATACATCAACAATATAATTCCTTATTAGTATCAAATTTAAATAAATAAAAAAATATATAATTTTCCTTTTTATAACCTTATAGTAGTATGATTTTGTAAATTTAAAATGAAAGATTTAATTAGAGGGCGTCGGTGGCAGCAAGGTTTCGTCTTTAACACGGCGCTCATCACTGCAAGGTAAAAGTCCCGGGTTCGAATCCAGCGGTCCTGCATTCGAACCCGACATACTTACGAACGGGCTTTTTTTCAAAAACACCGGCACCCTGAGGGTTTATAATACCTCTGCTGTTGTGAACCCTCGTAAAAAAGATTTCCTTTTTTTATAATAAACCTTTTAATTAAGAAATAAAAATTTATCTTACTTACAAATAAATATAATTATAAATCAAAATTAATTTTCTTGGTTAATGAACGAAAAAAAATGTTCACGGTACCGCATTCAGCGTAGGACTCCCTTCCTCTTCTGTTTCCTTTTTGATCCTGCAGGTCCAGCAGGGCAGCGCCGACCGACCTTGTTGATACGTAACACAGTATAAAATTTTAATAGCATTAATTGTAATAAAAGCAATTTTCAATAGCCAATAATAATAGTAGTATACAATAAACAAATAAAAACAAACAAAATATTATAAATCTTTGTGAGATGCGAAAAAATTAACATATACAAAGTGGGTATATTATAGTTTATTGGGTAATTTAAGGACAAATAATATTTTAAAACGTTTTAATACTCCTTATCACACTTGCGTTCATTATATAAAATTTAAAAAAATTATTTTTAACCTTTTAAATTTTAAAAAACTGTTCACAGTGACCGAGATTACAAGATAGTATCCTAGTTGAAAAATATTGACCCCCCCTCCGCAGTTCAACTTGGGCGAATTAAAAAAATAAATATAAAGAATGGGACGTTGAAAAAAAAAGAGAAAAGTGAAATGTGTTTAATTAGAGCTAACACTCCATTAGCGACAAGACGGAGAATGAAAGGAAAAAAGATTTTCTAAGTTTTTCCAATTAGAAGGGCTTTCCTAATTGGTTTTGTAGCCCTGCGGCTAGAGAGGGAGAGATTATAGTTCTTCACTGTCTGAAGAATTACTTAGTGTTACTGCCTTGTAAATGGTGGTGAACTCCCTTAGCAGGAGTGTTGCCTGTAATTAAGAACTTCTTTATTAAACCTAAAAGATGGGCCTTCGCAAAGACAGGTACTGAAATCTCAGTGAACACAATTAAAAGATTCAAACAGAGTGTTATATAATATGGTAATTAGTTTTTTGTACACAATATACCTCCAGGCTTCAATTTCGTTGATAAGTCAAATCATTATTACGACTAATTTATACCCTTGTTATCAAGTAAATGTAAATAAATCATTTTGTACTGACATCTCTTGGAAATATATGTTTGTTAATATTCAATCATTCATACATTACATCGATAGTCCTTGAACATATTTTTATTATATATTTATCACGTAAAACTTAGATACTTACTCTAGATTAAATCTTTCAAAGAGTTAGCTTCTTATTGCGAAACTTTTGACGGTCTAGCCTTTACAACCTACATATTTTTTATTTTAATTAAAACCAATTACAAAATGCAAAACACTTTCAAAGTACTTTCACCTGATATAAAAAGATTTTTTTTAACTGCTAAGGGCGAACGATATTATTCATAGCCATAGCTCAATTTCCTTCCTTTTCTTTTCTTGTTTTTCGATCTTCTTTTAATGCTGCTAATTTCTCTTATTATTCCTCTCTCCCTATTTTTTTAGTTTCCTATTTTTAGTTAAGACTGTAACCGAGTCTCCCTTTTGTTTATCCTAATCCTAACTTGCCTGTACCTGGGGGGGTGGGAGTGTTGCCAGTTGATAAAATAACGCAGATCCACATAAAAACAAAGAAAAGATAAAAACATGATTGTCTGATTAGCATGTGCATTACCCAAGAGTATTTCATATTCCACAGCGTAATAAAAATGAGCCCCTCTATTCACGCTAATAAATACATTTGTACCTCAAGGCCAAGGCGTATTTTGTCTTTGTAGACAGTTCTTTAGAGATTCTTTATGGTCTGTTATTATGTGCTTTACCACGTTAATCCCTTTACATAACTGGCACCTGCATGCTCCCATCCTAGTTGGAAGGTGCCTTGTTATATCTTCGTAGAGCCATGAGAATCCTACTTGGTATGGCCTTTCATTGTAGTACGCAGGCCACGGGCCGATGTATTTAGCTTAAGCGTATTTTTTCCGTTTAGTAAATTTTCCCGTAGGTCGTAGTGATTAACCTTGCCAATCTGACATCGATCGCTTTCACCTGTTCCTATGTATTTTATAGGAACACATACTATTCCCGAAAGAAAATTAATCATCGGTCAAACGAACCGTAAAAAATAGATCTAACCACTTCCTCTTCCTGACCAAAAATGATTGGTAAAGAACAAAAATAAAATTTAAAAACAAACAACTAATATAACAAATTTAAACAATATACATACAAAATGTAAAAAAGGTTGTACATATTAATATATTAATTGGCATTATTAAAAAAACGTAATGACACATTTGATAATTCAATTAATTGATAGGAGCCTAAGATTTTGCGCTTTCCGTTTCTTCTTTTACCACTTTTTGAATTATCGTAATTTCGTGTAGAATATTTTGTCAATGATTAGTTCTATGTTGAAATACAATGTACAATTAAAACACATTTGTGTAATAAAATTATTATTTTTTTTGCTATTTTTGGAGCAATATATATATAGTTCATTGACTATGACAATAACTCCTACCCATACGTTTCCCTGACTTTCCCTCCACATCAGTTATCAGAAAGTTCAGCAGTAAATAAAAACTTGTCCAAAACTTACCGATGACAAGGGCCTACTTTTATTCTTTTCAGCGTTAAAACTTAAGCCTAGACGTTGGATTAGTTGAGTCGTTGAAAAAAAAAAGAAAACCTTCAACAAAAGATGGGAGTTTGCGAGAACGTGCAGTTCCATTACCGCCGGCGCCCCCCATCCTACCGTGGAGCATTTCCATTTCCTGACTTTTTTCCCTGACACTTCCTCCTTTCTAACTTTTAAGACCCGATTTGAATATCGACAATTCCCTAATATATTGGTCTGTAATTCGATTTTTCAATCATGACACCGCCTGATGGATTAGAAAAGGGAATCGAATCAAACACGGGTTGTATTCCACTCGGGCGTTTTATTAGTCTCTTAGAGTTATTTATGGGGTGAAAAGGTGGTGTTCAACAAGTGCCTTGCGTTCGGTTTTTTTTGGAGGGTGTCATAGATTATTCAATGGTTGTGGTTATTTGCACGAAAAATTGACGCACACGACGGAAAAAAATATTCCAGTTGTATTCAAAACTAACTAGAAAAATAATGATCAATTATTTATAAAAATAATATACTCAAAGTTTATAGATTAATAATTATATCAGGTGTGAAATATAATTTCACAAACCTTCGACATTAAGATAATTTAAAATTGATTACATATGTTCTATAAGAATTTTCAAAATAATTAGCTATAAACAAAATCGAAACTCCATCAATGTACTAATTAAGCGTAAATTGCTATTGAAACTTTTCATGGCAAAAATAAATTCAAACTACATATGTAATAATTGCATATAATTATTGTTAAACATAAACAAGTTTAATAAACGTTTTGTTAGTTACGATTTATGCCATAATTTGTATTATGATTTTTGTCAAAATTGTATGTAATTCTATGTTGAGTTTTTTCACTTTTTAATTTTAGTAGTACTAAATTGTATTTTCAAATAATGTAATTGTAATATTTACTCTCTAAAATCATTACTTAACAAAATATTTTCATTTAAAAAATGGGCTATGTAAAGAATGTCCATGTTAAAACATCAGATACTTGAAGAACTTGAAGATTTTAACAATATAACAAAACTAAATCCTGACATTTTTTTGAACATTGGCGATGATCAACTAACATGGATCAAAAATGTTCTTCACTTTCCTGTATCTAGACCGTAAATTTAAATGTATAACGCATCAGTCACAAATACTTAAAAATAATTATGACCATTTGAATCCAGTTCAGAGTTTTTAATAAAAATTCGAAATTAATTCTGAATAATCAAAAGCTAATGTCTAGTATCCACTTAAGACCTATTCTTACGCATCCTGCGCTCTATCGGTCATGCGCCTGTGCCACCCATCTAGTCACTGTCTACAATTACAGTTCAAAATATTTACCTATATAAGATAATTAGTCGCTTATTCAAATATCGTGAGATGCAGTCTGGTGTGATGTAGGTCACAAAAACATTTTCTTTATCGTGCCAAAGTTTTGATCTTTTATTGAGCCCTGAAGATGATCTCAATAAAAGATCAAAACGTTGGCACGGTAAAGAAAATGTGTTTCTGATACCTACAATCCTACATCACACCAGACCGCATCTCACGATATCTGAATAATTATCCATTAACGGTCACTAATCTCTACACATAATTAGTTGCTTTCAAACATTGACAGACTTCATCCATTGCACACTAAGATATCGCTGGTGTAAGTAAAAACTTATTTTTCCCAAGTGCAAAGATAGGCAAATAGATTATATTGAAAATATTTTATATTATGAATTCTAAAAGTGTTTACTACAAAACATACCAAATTAAAGATTTTTAAAATTATTTTCACGCATAAATTGTACTGACTATTATATAAATTCTTCTGTATGACAAACACAGGTTGAATATGTGTGGAGATTAGTGACCGTTAATCGATAATTATTTAGTTATCGTGAGATGCGGTCAGGTGTGATGTAGGTTTCATGATAATTTAGTCCGCTACAAATAACTTTTTTTCATTACGAAGGTTTTGAAAACAGCTATGACAATCTGTACATATGACGACATTTGGGATTGCTTGTCACAGCTTCCCTTACAGCCATCAATTCTGCACTATATATGGATACGTACTGTGGGTGTGAAAACTTTTCGCTGTAATTCTGCACGGGATCATAAAATACACACCCTACTCGTCCATTTAGGTGTGGCCCGTCGGTGTATATAAGATGGCCGTCTGGAAATCTCGCATATAGGTCACTAAAGTATTTTGAGTCACTTCGGTTTTATTCGAGTCGGTGTACGTTGTGGTTATCTATACGGGAATAAAATATTGTCTAATATGTTCGAAACTTTTATTAAAGTATAGTGTAGCACATGACAGTACTGATAATTTATATTTAGCAAGATTGGTAAAAGCGATTGTTAAAGTGTTTTTTTTTCTTTTTTGATTCATTACTTGTATGTCAATTACTACCAAAATAGAAATGTAAGTGTAGAAAATTAAAAATGTAATATTGACCTTTTGGATGATACTGGTTGATGGCGGGCAATCTACTCTTACAATGAATTGAAAAAGATGAAATTTACCATGAGACCAACGAGAATTGACATAGATCAGGACTGCCGAAGAAAATCAATCCAGTAGTTAATGCCTTATCATATTTTAAAACAACATATAAATAATAATATTGTTATAATTTATATCCAATATTGAGAAATGTGTAGAGATTAGTGACCGTTAATCGATAATTATTCAGATATCGTGAGCTGAGGTCTGGTGCGATGTACGTTTCAGAGAAACATTTTCTTTAAAGAACACACCAGACCGCACCTCATGATATCTGAATAACTATCGATTAACGGTCACTAATCTCTACACATTTCTCAATATTGGATATAAATTATAACAATAATTATCAAATATTGAGGTTTTTTCGTTTAAGTGAAATGTTGACACCACACAATGTTAATAAATAAAATACGATAAATCGAAAGAGTTTTTATAAAAAAATATAATTTGATTTTTTTACTAGATTTTTAATAGAGAACAAGGTCATTTTCTAAACGATTCTAATAACATATTTGTCACTAGGTTAAACAGATTAAGCAGATCTGTATGTATCAGCAATTTGACTGTGACGTGGTTTAGTAAAAAATAAATTAAATATGTGCTTGCTTAATTTCCCACCCTATCTATCTACTGGTGTATTTTTATTAATTGATATCTTACGTTATTTATTGAAACATTTTATCGCAGTGAAGAGTGTGCGGAAATTGAAATTAATTGAAAACGGCGAATCTGGACTTCAAACACAATCCGTCAACCAGATTTGACGTTTCATCCATTTGTCAGCTCTCGTGCATAGATTAATCACAATGACGTCGATACTTCTAAAAAGAGGATTTCTTATTTGCATTTGTTACAAGGGTTGTCAATCTGTTTTATTTCAAGTGACCAACGTTTGTCATGATTTATTGCCATTTTCGAGACAATAAATCCGGATTAATTCGAACACATCACAACTCTCACTAGGAGTATATGTGCTACTATAAAACAAAAAATAAAATGTAACCACTGCGATTTACTAACAATTTATTAACACAATTACACATTCAGAAACACAACATTTTAACAGGAAAAATTTTTACACGCGTATTTATGTTTTCGTATTTTCTAGGATCCTAATGAACAGTTTTAAAATCATCGCAATATTTTCACTAATTTGGAAAAAGGTAAATAAACACATGAATAGCAAAATGGCATTTCTTTCATTTTGTTTAAGTATTATGTAATAAAAAACAAATAAACAAATGAATTATATATTTAATTATTTAAAATGCAATTTATCTACTAGCATCTACTCACAACTAAAAATTTCAGAAAAACATCACATAATGTAGCGTAGGTCAGACACATAATTCACGTTAGTAATGGTGTCCCTTTTATCGTTTTAGAAACAGTGAACAAAACGTCTCCTCTTTTATTTTTTATTTTTTGATATCGAAGCTGGCAAAATTTTCCTCTACTCTGGTGAGTAGAGTGGTGCGTACCTTATTCGAAGAATCCGTGATAAGACGCCTGTCCACTTCCAGTTAGAACTGAAATAATGTTAGTAGACGTATTTCAATAACTTTATTGAAATTATATGCCAATATCTAGCAAATAAAAAAAAATTGATGTAATATTTTATTTTAACTGTTCGGTTTTTATAACTTTTCGTACCCAATCATGTTGTCATTGAAATTGAACTTCTGATTGGAAGTGCTATGCAATTTTCCTGAGGTTTGATTTTTCCTAGAAAAAAAGTTAATAACTTTACCTCCGTTTCCCAATTCAGGCAGAACGTGTTTTTTACGCAGTGGTTGTATTTTCATCTACTTTCATGTTTGTAACATTTGATTTTTTTATTTTATATGCATATTCTTTCATTCCCCAGTGTACTCTGAACTTTATCAACCAAAGATAGACAACCTTTTCGACAGCATGAGATGAATCCCGATGGATCTTTTTATGTACCATGTTGGTCTCGAAACCAGGAGCTACTCAACCTCCCAGTGGGATTATGGACGGTGGTAAGTATGGTCGGTGAAATTAGCCGCAGGTTGAAAATTGAATTGCAGGTAGAGTGCCAGTCAATCTGCTAGGTATGTTTGATACCAGTGATTGCCATCTATTCTTCAATTCTACTGCCTATAACACTCTCAAAAATCTTACTGGCCGTCCATTGATTCATGAAACACGTACTATCTATTTATCGCGTATTTTGCCTCCTTCATTATAAATATGAACAGTAAAAATTTTAGCATTTTTATATTGAGCAGTTTGTAAGTAATTATATATGATATTTGCAATTTCAAACAAACTATTTTATATCATTTAGTCAGTTAGATAATTTGAAAGTCTCTGTAATTCACATTTTACATAACCAAAATAATAAATTTATTTAAAAACATATTCTGACTTTTCAATTCTGATATTATCTAATTTTTTTTGGTAAACCAACACAAAATTTACCACATTATTGATTCTCAAGTATTAGCAAGTTATCAAAATCTAAAAATAACTATTAAATGGTCATACAAAAGACAAAAGCACATCCTAATGGTTGTAATCATCAAATTTTAAATATGTTTGTTGAATTCAGAAAATAAAGAAAATTTAACTAGCTAATTGTGCATAATTAAAAATAAAGATAACACGAAAAATAAATAAATTTAGTTTATTAAAATCTGTACTTTGTAATGAAATATTTTAAAATTGAATTTTTAGTTAAATAATATTTTTAAAATATAATATTATAGTATATAATAAGAAAATAATAATAT
>CM077105.1:20175829-20210012 GCA_039619505.1 Cimex hemipterus | reverse complement strand
AGAGAGAGAGAGAGAGAGAGAGAGAGAGAGAGAGAGAGAGAGAGAGGCAGACAGACAGGAGCAGACAAAGAGAGGAAGAGAGCGAGAAGGTATATAAAAAATAGTGATGAAAGCATGAGAATATCTCTAAACATTTAGAGCTAGACATAAATAATACTTTTAAACTTCAAGTTTAAAATTGGGACGTAATTTGAAATATTTTGTTAAAGAAGTTAAATTAATTTTGGTTTCTATATAATGTGACATTTGGTGCCTCATGAGTTTTATAGGTGAAATTTTTCAAGCACAATTTTTTTGTTTGATTTATCGTTTTATCGGGAACACACGCATCTAAACAGGTATTGTTTGGAAAGTTCACTTTTGATTATGAGGTGGTGTGGATCTGTCAGCCCCAATAGCTCATATGATTGACTTAATCGTTCCAACACCGTCATCCTGCTTCACCTTCAGCTCGAATATTCCACATATTTGACGTTATGCGTATTCAATAGAAGTCAAACATCTTTCCCAGGACCAAATTAAACGGGGGAAACTCTACAGGAGGGGGCCATACCAACCCCAGATAATATCGAAAAGAACTCACTTTTTTGACATTGAAGTCGGCGTTATATCTGGAGATATTATGTACAAACCTCTTCTCTACCCAAAAAAACGTCAAGTTTACCATATAGGTAAACTTCTACTGCTAAAAAATTGAAAAAGACTTGTCAAAAGAGAATAAAACACAAATGCGACTAAAGAAAAATAGACCTGTTTTCCAAAAATAACAAGACCTTTTCCGAAAGTTTAATCTGTTTGGTTCAACAGCGCGTAAAGTTTTCTGATAAACTGCGTTGATTTTATCCATTCTTGTAAGAAAAGTTGTTACATCTCGCTTAAACATCGGATTGAAACTTTCACCAACGTAAACCAGAAGGGATTTCAGAGCCGAGTACATGTAATTGAACACTGTTTAACATTTCGTAAAAAGTCCCTACCATGACGACATTATAAATTCTTACCGTAAATGTGTATTAGAGTGACAAGGACAAATTGAATTTATACATCTTACAATTATGAAAGGAAAATATAACCAATATATAAAATTTATTAGGACAATGAAATAAGTTTCTTCTTCAGAAATAAAAATAAAAAATAAATATATATTGCATTGCCTTAATACAATGCAGCAAAGAAGTGTCATGCTGAAGGCAATCTTATTTAAAAATTGATGTTGACCAGTAAATACCGTTATAAATTGGTACATGGTTGCAATCAAATTAATATAACCAAGATAGAGTAAAATGAGTACAAATAAACAGAAATACAATAATTTAAATAAAAATGTGAAAAAACGGTGTTTTTTTAAATTATGCTTCGACATGCTATAATCGTGGAATGACTGCCTGCATTGAGTGCTGCTGCACATTCCTAGTTTCGATCGAATCATTGTTTGATTTTTAAAATGTTTTTGACATTGCGTTTTTCGTGGATACTTGAACGTACGTGAATACGTATGTTCATAATAGTCTAAATAATACATAATTTGTGGATTTTGAAACGTTGTTCAAAAACATTCAATATCATGTGATGTAGGTTAGCGTAGTAAAAACGCTAGTTGAGAGCTATTGTTTTTCTCTTCTTTTGTACCTGTGGTTAACTGTTAAAACTTAAAAATGTATAATACAACATTTTCGTTTCGTATTATATTTAATACAACTTGAACAATTATCTTAAATGTTAATAAAACAAACAAGAAAAACGTAGCAATTTTAGAAAGCGATCCTCTCCAGCCAGCATTCATTATTTGAAACAAAACGCTGAGGCAATCGGGCAAACTTCGAATTCTCCGCTAATTAGGTATAGCTTACTTGAACGCTAAAATCGGGGAACGATTTCGTAAGCACTTTGTCATTAATTCTACCTTCCGTTGAAGACAACTTTGAATTTAAATACTGTTTTGCCTATTTTTAATAATAATACACCCGGTTACATAAGGTAAAATTATAATTAAATTATTTTGATCCCCAAGTTAAAGCATTCGGTTGTATATTACGAGGTTATTCAACAATATTTATCTAAACTTCCAAGGCATGGCGTAATTCTGAATTGTTTAAGAATATATGCTAATAGGAAACAATTCCAGCAATAATAACTAATGTAAACAGCAAAGATGTACAAATGAAGTTCTTAGAGAAATTGAAAAATTACGCAAGTAATTTATTTACTGTTCAATGAATGAGATAATGTTTATGCTCAAGTGAGGCGGTGTGAAAGATTTATTCAAGAGGGAAACCAGCGTAGATTTTATAACAATACTGTTATCCAACAAAAGTTCGTCTATGCATAATGCAACCTTTCTGATTTGAATAGTTCAAAGCAGTTTATTGGTTTGTTTTATCTTCAAAACACGACGGGTGTATTTTATCTACATATATTAATTGGTAATAATTTTTTATAATAAACATGATGAGATGAAAGATTATAAAAGCAAATACAAGCGCGCTATTCAAAACAGCTAAGTTAATTAAAATTTATTACCGCTGATAAATGTTTAAACGAATTATAAATGCATATTTCTGTATTAAATGTTAAACCTCTTTATTATTTATACGCATTAATAATTCTGTATTAATATTTTATTTATATTTCTGTTTTAAAATTTTATTAATATTTCTAACTTAGCTTTTTACTGTAAGGCACAAATAATCATGTAAGAGCATTTTTTTATTTCATCCCCCATCATCTTCTAGATCTATTAATTTTTTTGACGTATTTTTAAACCGTTTAAACTTTAATTTAAAAGTCGAAATTAAATGGATAACTGAGTAATATATAACGAATATTTTTAAAACTACTTTTTAAAATAATGTACAGAAGGCTGAGATGAAATATTAGTTATCACGACCGGGACGGATGGATGCAATGGATACCAAGGACTGGAGGGGTTCCCTACTGAGCACTGCAGTTGTTCAGCTTATTGTACTATACCCTGGCTCCATATTTTTGGGGGAGGGCTCGCACCACAAAGTGAACTTGAGCCCCCATTGTACTAGTGTTCTAACATAGAAGAAACTCATTTTTGAAGGGGGTCGGGACCAGGTTCAGGGTCGCTGAGATCCGGTCCCGCCCCTTCCATTGATGAGTGCCGTGTCAATTTCTTTTAATTGCGGCCACCGGTCCCCTTAGACGTCAGAAAAATTCCATAGGCGATGGTGGGGTTCGAACCCACGACCGCGGGGTCTACTAGCCGAGAGTCTGACGCCTTAACCACTCGGCTACCGCAGCCCCCCAAATGTGCAGTGTATTGTAAATAGAAATGGGCCAAATATACTTCCGTGAGGAACACCCGCCCTAATGCGTACATGTAGCGGAAATTCAGTTCTCCAACGGATTCGGCAAAATCGGTCGGTCGTATATGAGGGAGGATGTTTTTCAATTTCCAAACCAAGCCCGATTGCCAGACTCGATCGAAAGTTCGATCGAATATCTCTATTTTTCCAACTTATTGCAACATGTCTACCTAAATAATGAAGGTGCATTTGATTATTATAATTATCAGCAGGTAGAATTATCAATTATCAATATTTTATAATAATGTCACAATATTGAAGTTAGGTGACATCGAAGTCAATTTTTTGAACACTCATAGCTAGTTGTTTGTTTATATAGTTTTGAGAATGAAATACATTTTGCATAAATTTTGAAAAAATTAACTTTCTGCAGATTATTGACCTATCGCTAATGAGGTACATTTATATTTTGCATCTGATAACTATTTTCTTATAACTCGAGTGCCGCCAGCACTCTCATTGCCTCTTCAATCTATCTGCTCTCGGCAAACTCAATAGATGCCTCAATAGACTACTGTGACCTAGGTAAGTCAAGATATTAAATCCTTACTGGCTCAACTGACAAACATTACAAAGACTGAGTCCTTAGCGTTATTTATCTGCCTATATATTTTGAAATTAAAGGTTTACGACTATATCACAACAATATCACGACTAAAAATACTATACTATTTCTATTTGATTAATTAAATTTAAAACAACAATTTTTTTCAAGTCAAAACTCGTTTGTTCGTGCCCGAATTTTATGTTGCATTTCCAATTCCAAGGGGTTTGAGATCAGGGTCACTGAGATCTAGTCCCGCCCTTTCCATTGATTAGTGCCGTGTCAATTTCTTTTAATTGCGGCCACCGGTCCCCTAAGGCGTCAGAAAAATTCCAGAGGCGACGGTGGGGATCAAACCAACGACCGCGGGGTCTACTAGCCGAGAGTCTGACGTCTTACCCACTCGGCTATCGCGGACCCCCATCCGGGGGGATGGTCCGAAGCGTCCTATCGTACCAATAATCCAACAAAAACATCATGACCGGGACTCGAACCCACGATCATTAGCCCGGCGCGTCTTCACTTTAGCGCGTCACTTCCGTCCTCGAAACACCAACTCCTTAATGGACTGACTACTGCTGAAATCTTTCCTCTTTTTACGCCATTTTTGAAATATCGTAGCATCATAAAAATGCTCCTGACGTTTTGAATTAGCTAAGGAAATTATTAATAGATAAATAATATAAATATTTGGTAAAAATCTTTCTTATTAAAATTATTTATATAGCGTATGTCATGTTTAGTGACCGTTACTTCATGATCATTTGGAGGTCGTGAGATGCAGACTGGTGTGATGTAGGTGTTCGAAAAGCGTTTTCTTTGTCGTGCCAACGTTTCGATCTTTAATAAGATCATCTTCAGGACCTAGTTTCTACGTTTAGAAACCAACGTCACATCAAACCGCATCTCACGACCATCATCAAGTAACTATCACTAAACACCTCACATTTCTATAGTGGAAGAAGGAAACACATAGGATTCTATGAACAGATTTTAAATAAATAAGGACATCAAGCAAAGAGTGTTCATTAGGACATCGCCAAAAATGAAAGAAACTATCAATCAGAGAACTTTTTTGTTGGAACACACCTGAAGATGATCTCAATAATAGATAACACAGAAAATTTTTTTGAAAATCTGCGTCACACCAGATCACATCCCACGACCTCCAAATAATAATTTATATTACAATGAAAGCTAACACTTACGTAACACAATGCCAGTCATGTGGAAAATAAAATCATTTTACATAAACATTAGAAAAGTCGTTCACAAAATGGAGTATTTTCTCCTCGACCTCATCCCTTCTCCATATTCTTGCGAATAGTATGAGGAAAACGTGCGTGTAAGCCCTCGGAAAGGCTCTTAGTTAGAAAGACCTTCCCTTCTCACGAGGCGTCCTCATAAATTACGCGATTCCGCTGGGACTTTATATGTCTTTATCAAGTTGAATGAAGCCACCACTCAGAGGAGCCCAACCGCCCGGAACCTAAAATTTCAACATACTAGTGATTCATTAAAGCCGGATTTATTATTCGTAGCGTAAAGCCTTCTCAAGCGCTGTCGTGCTGGGTAGTAAATGTTTGAGAATGTCGATCGCCAAGGGCCATTATTAACCTGAAGCCGAACTCTTTAAAACCTTCAAACTCAGGTAGCTAATCTCACTGTCAAACCGAATTCAGTACTCTGAACGCAGAATCATCAATCGTTCCTACTTACTGGTTTAGAACAATCTTATACCCTTGTTCGGTCGTGTTGAACCTTGGATGACATGCCCTTGGAAAGCATTCATATATTGGTCACTCGTTGGCCAAGCCTTAGATTGTGCATTTATCTGATGACAAGCCGTAGAATGATTTTATGGTTTAATAATTAGCATTTTGCACAGAAGGTTATACTCCTTTTCGCAATTTTCGCTCTTTATAATATTTTATTTAGATGCTGATTCCTTATAAGCCGTTCAGTTTGTCAATCAAGTTAAGTTGTTTAATTAAATTTCTTATAATCCCGTCCTAAATGACCTTCATATCAACGTTTTTAATTAAAATCATACCGCAAAATTAAATAATGCTTCGAATTAAGACATTACAAATTTACAATTACTGCTCTTATTGGCATGTATTGTCTATGTGTTTGTACGTAGAATGTTAATATTAGCCTTGTCTTGACTATACGGTGATAATATTTTGATAAATGTATCCTAATGCTGGCTGCAGACGGAATTAGATATTGAACAATGTGCCTTACCTGTTCATGAATATTCAAAACTAGCCTTGTTGCGTTTATCTCGAAGCACTCAGAGTACAATTTCAATCAACGTGCTAAAACAACTTAAATATTAATAAAAATAACATCGACAAATTAACAATAATCCTTGTTGTTGTTTAATGCGATCTTCCAGCTTTAGAAAAGCATGAAATAAAGGAGGGTGTTAGAATGTTTATTGGATCTCATATTTTAAGTTCTAATCATCTAAAGAAGCAGCTTTTTACGTTGTTTTAAAGCTAGTATGATACTTTACGAAATAGTAAATTGAGGTTTTATTTGCGATTACTTATTCTTAATGATTATCAACTCTTTTATAGTACTAGGCTTTATAAAAAAAAAGTAATTAAAGCAGTTTTCACGTTTCTGTATTAAATCTCTTATAGAAAATACATGTTTTTCAATGAAATGTTTACCAGTATGGTGTTGCGATTAAAAATGCATATTTTCTTGTGTAAAAGTTTAATCATGCTCATTATATCAGGTTTATATTTTTATAAGGTATATATAATATTTGAAATCACAATAATTTCACCAATTAGCCTTCCAGCTGTCTTTTTTCCAGTTCTTGGCAATCAAGTTTTTTTAAAGTTCAAGTTTCAAGTTTTTATGTTTTTGAAGTTCTTGCCATAGATATTTAGACAATGAAGTAAATTAAAAAAAAAATCGTATGTGTTCATCAATTATATCAGATAGTCAAGCATCTTTACAAGTTTCCAAGCCTATGAGAACAATTTAAAAACAAGGTAGAAACTGTTTGAACGTGCAATATGATTTTTAATTCACTATTTTCGTGGTCCGCTCGACCAATTAATTTATGACAATAATTACGGTTTTTAGTTGAGATGAGAAAAAGTTAATGGCACGAGAGCGATTCGAACCCACGAAGATGGGGTGTTGATGACCGGGAGGATCGAGTTCACGATAGCTCAGGTGGTAGAGCAACGGCGTATCTAGCCGAAGGTCGTGGGTTCAAATCCCTCTTGTGCCATTAACTTTTTTTTTCATTTCAACTAAAAACCGTAATTAATTGTCATACAATAATTGTTCGAGCGACCATGAAAATAGTGAATTAATGATTAGCTCAGGTGGTAGAGCAGCGGCGTATCTAGCCGAAGGTCGTGGGTTCGAATCCCTTTTGTGCCATTAACTTTTTTTTCATTTCAACTAAAAACCGAATTAATTGTCATACATTAATTGGTCGAGCGACCACGAAAATAGTGAATTAATGATTAGCTCAGGTGGTAGAGCAGCGGCGTATCTAGCCGAAGGTCGTGGGTTCGATCCCTCACGTGGCATTAACTTTTTTCAGCTCAACCAAAACCGTAATTAATACAATTTTTTCCGATCATTTTCATCTGATCCTCGGTCTTTTCGTCTGCCATACAAATTTCGTCATTTTCAGTGTATCTGTGAAGTCGAGCTGTTGGCCTGAGTGCCGTTTTGACCGTTTTGCACCGAGACCATTGTGAAATGCAGGAAGTCCGACGGACAACTGTACTGCAAAGAACACAGACATTATAAATTTATCAATAATAACAAAATAAATGCGTTGATTTGTTAATGTGTTATTGCAGTGAGGCAACGTTAAGCCGGAAAAGATTGATTCAAGATGAAAGCCTGACCAACAAATACTGAGATTTTTGTAAGGCGATGTAGCAAAAGGGCAGGACACAATTGATAAAAAGCGCAAAGTGAACTACTTGAGATAATAAAATGCCGCCTTCCATATCACATATTACAACAGTGATTCTCTTGGGAAAAACATTAGGCTTTGTCATATTTTTTAATACTTAATCTGATATAAATGTGTCTTAATAATTAAAGGACAAATGAAATATTGATAACGTATGCCAAGCTGAGAAGCGAAACTCGGAAAAGAGTCCAATGGAAGAAGAAGGATTCTCAAGGGAAAGGAACTAAAATTCTTGACAGGTATATTACCAGGGCGTTTTACAATGAAATGTCACTTTACAAAAATTGGACTATGAGCAGATAAGCAATGTCTACTGTCAAATATACCAAGTGAAAAGAAAGAGAGAGAGAGAGAGGAGAGAAAGAGAGAGAGAGAGAGAGAGAGAGAGAGAGAGAGAGAGATGCAAGACAACGGAGTATGCTATTTACAATCCATACGAATCCGGCAAGAAAATACAACTAACGAAAAAAATCGTGTAAGGGGGAAAATGAGTGATTAATTTAAACTTTTATTTCCCTGTATGTAGTGTGTACATTAAATAACGTATTTTTTTTTTTTTTTACTGGGGCTTTCGACATCTTGGCCATTTCAGCCCCACACTAGGTCTATATTCTATGCACGTTCACACACATCATTGATACGAATAAATACGTTCATACAATTAACCACATTCACACAGCACACTCATTCCGTTTGGTCGGTGGAGTACTTGATATTCCTCCACCGACCTACAATTAAACTAAGCTAGAAAGGGATCGATGGGGTACTTTTATTAATATTCCGCCATCGACCCCGCACACACACTCACTCGCTTTCATCGTTCGAGGGGCGATGGTGACGTTCTATTCACCCTCACCCCTCGCCATTCACACCAATAAATACTTGCACACAGACAAAACACAAAGACACATAACACATACTATATACAATAAAAAACCCCAATTTCCCGTAAAAAGCGGAACAGGGGACTCAGAAACTCGCTACCGTGTTCGAGGACTCTTCTTAAATCCGGCGGCATGCCTGCACGCTCCCTGTAAGGAGCCAAGGCATGACACGCCTCTATTATGTGGGACACATCGAGCAACCTTTAAATAACGTATTGACAATATATGTCGAATAACACAAAGCCCGAAAAAATTAAGTTACAAATGTCGATTGAATTGGGTGAATGCTTTGATTTGCTGCTTTCTGGGTGCTGGCGTTTAAATACGAATGGGGAAAAAAAAATAAACAACCGTTGGCTAGATTAATGAAGTTGATCCTAAATACAATTTCAGCAACGAAAAGACAAAGTGAGAGTGATGCTTTTTATGATGTTTTTGCTTTCACATAAAACGTTTTTATTATTTAAACGGACGATTTTAACCTCTATCCGAGATAATAAAAAATAAAAGACTTAATTAAGAACAACAATGTAAATGTTTGATTTTTTCTATTTAGGTTTTAAAGCGCTATTTTTTTAGTTTACTAATAATATTACTAATTGTTGTTTTTTGTTTTTACATTATAATCGATGGTTTTTTAATTAAATACTAACTTACTTATACTTTTAAACTTCCGTATATTTTTAGATACTTTTAAATCTGACGTATCTTCGTAAATTAAAAGGTTAATAACATAGTTTAAACGAGGTCTAAAATTAAATAATCAAACTGTGTTACTACTTCATACAAAAAAACTGTTTGTTAAATATGGAACAATATTAAGAAAACAAAAATAAAAATGTGAAATGAATATTTGTTGAGTTTATCGTTTTAAAATTTTCTATTAACGTCTGTCTGAGATAATAAAAAAATAAAAGACTTAAGACTTAATTTAGTGCAACATGTAAATATTTGATTTTTCCATTTTAGTTTTTTAGTGTTATTTTTTGTTTACTCAAAATATTATTAATTGTTGTTAAAGAATATTCCTTGGTTTCTAATCATTTTTAATTAAATGTTAATTTACTTATACTTTCAAACATCCTTATATTTTTTAGATACTTTTAAATATGTCGTATCGTGGTAAATTAAAACAAATATTATTAACATAGTTTAAATGAGCTCCAAAATTAAATAATCAACCTGTTTTACTATTGGGTTGTCCGGAAAATAATGCAGGATTTTAAGTTTTCATTAAAAAAAATCTATATAAAATATTCTGTTTACGTTTACAGGATTACTCATTTGTATGAATGTCAACACTTATTAATCCTCTTCCAAATGATATTGTTTGTTTACCTCTGTAGCATTCCGCTACTTGGAAATAATTCAGTCATCCTTATAATGTCAAAGCGAGAATTTCGTACGATTTTCTTTTACGAGTTTAAACTCGGCCGAAGCGGAGCCCAAACGGCTAGAAACATTAACCAAGTCTGGGGCGAGGGTTGTGTTAATGAGTGCACTGTGCAAAGGTGGTTTAAAAAATTTCGGGAGGGAGATTTCAGCCTTGAAGATGAAGAAGGTCGTGGAAGGCCTTCCTCTCTTAATGATGATGTTCTGCGATCAGTGGTGGAAGAAAACCCCAAAACAACTGTTCGAGAACTTGCAGAGCAACTCAAAGTCAGTAAAACGACCGTCGCTGACCACCTCAAGGCGATTGGAAACGATCGCCAAAAAAATCAGCGCTTTGATGTTTGTGCATCACTTCTTTGTCGAAACAAAAATGACCCATTTCTGGCCAGAATTGTTACATGTGACGAAAAGTGGATTCTCTACGATAACACTAGACGTTCTGGACAGTGGCTCGACAAAGGAGAAGCTCCAATACATTTTCCAAAGCCCCCAACTCATCAAAAAAAGGTAATGGTTACGGTATGGTGGGCTTCATTTGGTTTAATACACTACAGCTTCTTAAATCCTGGCGAAACCATCAATGCTGAATCATACTGTAACCAAATTAATACCATGCATCAGAAATTGGCAGTAATGAAGCCCTCTTTGGTCAATCGGAAAGGGCCCATTTTGTTGCATGACAACGCTCGACCACATGTGTCACGTGTAACGTCACAAAAATTATTGGAGCTTGGCTATGAAACTTTGCCTCACCCACCCTACTCTCCGGACCTCTCGCCTACTGACTACCATTTTTTTAGACACCTGGACCACTACTTACAACACATAATATTCAAAAATCAAACGGAACTGGAAAATGCATTTATTGACTTTATCAATTCTAAAAATTCTGAATTCTACTCAGACGGAATTAATAAGTTACCAACACGTTGGGAGAAATGTATTGACAGTATGGGAAATTATTTTGATTAAAGAACATTGCTTTAAAGTAACTAGTTTCTTTTTTTTTTGTTTAATACCAAAATCCTGCATTATTTTCCGGACAACCCAATACTTCATACAAAAATTTGTTTGTGAGATACGGAGCAATATTAAAAAACAAAAATTAAAATGTGAAATTAATATTTGTTGGGTTTATAGTGTTAAAATAATTATTAATTGTCCATCTTTTGGACATTTCAACTTGTTCAAGTATGAAAACCGGGGGCACTAAGAAGCCTTTGCTGTCAACATCATGGTGAACTTCTTGTCTCAACTTGGTTTACCATTAGTGGACAAATCATATCAACTCGGTTCCTCCCAGTTGCGCTCCCCAGCCTCCTCGGTTGCTTACCAATCCCAAATTCAATTTTCTATCTGACTTCCATGGAGTTTTTCTCTATGTACTACAATCATTGTCCCATCGCTTCGGATTCTGCTTCGAACCGTCTTTTGGGATAAAGTCAATATTTGATACGCCCTCGGGCCACGATAACAAGAGAAGCGTATACAAGTTGGTGTTCCAAGTTATTAACTAAACAATTTATCAATTTGTTTAATGATAGCAGAACAATTGATTAATTGAGAACCCTCTTTAAAATAATTTGATTACAGTTATTTCTAACTTTCATTATTTAATTTGTTTATAAAAGTAACTTTGTGATTTTATTATTGATGAACAAAAAAATTATATATTCTACAAAATTATTGTAAAATTAATGTTTGGTCTAATAAGACCAGCTTTAGTAAAAATTTAATTTAAAAAAAAAAAACTTCTACAAAATGATTTCTGTGGATTCCGTTGGTTCGATACGAATCTCTTTCCAAGTGTGAAAAAGTACTTTATTCTAATATTTAAGTGATAGGTAGGAAACGTTATTAGGTGAAAGTGTCCCAAGTCGACGGGCATTAATGGGAAATTTCCGAGTTAAAATTAGTAAGAAAAAAATTGTTTGTGCAACAAATTCAATTTAAGTGTCAAACTCGCTGAGCAATTTGAAGTTTCTAAGAGGGAGTCGACAAAAGGTGAAATTGTAAAGAAATCGCTTTCTCATCACTCTTGACCAATCTCTGTCCACTAAGTTTTCGTTTAAAACATTTTTACATTCGGTTAATATCTTATTCTTGTATATGTTAGGAAATTTGTAAAAAATGGATAGAAACTATTGGAATTTAACAAACTGATATTTTTCAAAAAACATTATAATTCATTATCACTATTTTTAAATACAGTAATTTAAAAAAAACTTAAAAATGCATTAAAAGGCTATGCACAAATTAAGCCTCGCATCTGACTCATTTCCCTATGATACAATTTACTATAATAAATCACGTAGCCCCAATGGATTATTGTAGAAATAAGTGCACTCTGAATATTTCAATTGAGCGAACATTTCAACAGCTATACACCGGAGATACATAATCAAATCAATTTTCCTCGCGATATTCGGAATATAGAATTACACCGTCGGCCCTCACCCTTTCAACATAAATCTCAATTTCCTGAGAAAAATCTTTCCATCCTATTTAACTAAAGGATTCCTTCGTTCTACGCCGATTCCGCAGGAAAGCAATGGAATAACGGGCCATAGTCCACGCTGATGAGGGACAATAATTCAATAAATATTACCTCCAAATCGAGAATATAGTATTTATTGTGATACTAAAAAATCAGTATAAAGAGATCATTGTTATAACAATATTTTCAAAAACGGAAGCTTATCTCAAAGGATAAGCTAATCCCCTACAGCAGGATCGGGGAGTGTGAGTTGAGATATCAAAGGACGAGGAAGCACTGTCTCTCTTTTTTTAATCGAACAACCTGCTGTATTTTCAATTTTATGGGCAAGGAGTTGGTATCGTATGTTTTTACTTGTCACATATTTTTATTTAGCAACAAAGTATCTGAATATATTATTTTTCAAGACCTTAGTTTTTTGTGGCACAAAAATTCCTTTTTATTTATTTTTTTTGGTATTGCGTATATTTTTTCTTATTTTTTATTTTTACACAATTCAGGAAATTTATATGCATCGAGTGAAAGGGATTCACCAAAGATCGTTATACTGTAAATAACACATTTTTAATTTTAACTTTTGAGTACACTTACTTTATTATTTATAAACCACTGGGAAGACCAGCAAATCTAGGTTCTGTATCCACCTGTATATTTGCGTTATGCAATCATATAAAGGATTATTATTTTATTCGACTACTTAATTCAATAGTTTTTACTTCCAGCTTTATCAGATTCGACGGTTTTTTGGAACTAAAAATTGCATAGTTAAAAATAAACGAACAATTTTTTTTGTAACGAAAATGGCGTCCCAACATAACCACCGTGATCCGGTTCCTTGACAAATGCAATAAAAACATAATTACAAGGAAGTGTCCGCCGGATCAGAAAACCAGCTCGCGAGCAAAAACGAGCACTGTCCGCTCTCCGAGGATCTGAATCGTAAAAAAGGGTTGTCCCTGATTGACAGACGAACAAATTATTTTAAGTCAAGGCCCGGGCATTTTTCCGGCATGTAGGCTCGGTCTGTTCCATCTGTTTGAAGGGTGTAATTATTTGGTTCTATATAGAGAGCGCGTAAGAACGTCACCCAGAACGACGGCGAGTATCTGGGTTCCTTTATTCGATTTGTGGAGGTAACAGGGTTAATACAAAATTTAGCTTGTGTTGTCCCTAGCGTGTGTTGACGGGGAAAGTATTTATTGCTGTGAATGTTAATTCATTGACCTTCCCACCATAGGTTAGTATATAAAATACATGTAAAGGGGCAGTATTGAGCAAAAATTAGTCATGTTTGATGATTAATGATTGATTACTCACACTGTTAGTCATGATTGGTAGTAAATGACTAATTTATTCATTAGTCTCCATACGTAATTGACGTCTAAATTACTCATGACAAGTAATTAAATACGAAGCATGACTAATTTAATCACAACATAGTTACTCATGACTAAATTTCGATAAATCATGTTCAAATGAGTCCTTAAAAAATAAAAAATACACAATTTCATGACTTTTAAAATATTTTCTGACAGAAATTTATTTCATCAAAACGAAAATCCTTCAACACTTTATTTAACAAAAATCAATCTTCCAATTATAATAAAAACTACGTCATTATGAAAAGCAAAAAATAATTATGCTGATACTACTACTAATAATAATGAAATTAAAAAAGCCTAGAACAAGCTACGCTTTGAAAAGTAAATCAATGGAAAAAATATTTCTTTGGATTAAAATTTATTCCACTTGAAAGAAGATATTTCTACATTAATTGGAAAATAAACCATCTAGGGGTCTTGATTGTAATAAAATAGACATCTAGAATAATTATGTAACTTTGGTTTTCGTTGATGAAAACAATTTTTGAAACCTGGCTTTGAGCATCACTCTCATGTCAAAATTTTTATCCGGAGTCTGTTGGATTTTGGTGAGTTGGGCAAAATCGAACTAGCTCAGGCCCAGCTCTGTAAAGGGGGATGAAGTAATATTTAGTTACTCCATCGCCCTGAATGAAAGGAACCTAAATAAGAAAACTTATTGAAATTGAGTGTAAAAGAGTTTGGATTTAGGAACGGATTCTTTTGGGGGATGAAATGACCTAGCAGTTAGCTGGCAGTCAAGAAGCCCAACCTCGGAGTCTGGTCGGACGAGGTTTTTTCACACCCTTGGTAGAGGGTTCTCAAGGCAGGCCTACTTCATTGGAAATTAAAATAGCTGAAGTTGTAAACTGCAAGCAGGTAGGCGGCGTGTGTGCTATTTCTGCTGTCGACACCTTCTAATACAGAAATTACTGAAGGAAAAAAAGGAGGTCGCTGAAAGGTTTCAGATTGACATTAAAGAGTTCTTTCCACAAACGGAAAATAAATGACAAACTGCCTTAAAAAGTGTAGCAATTGAAAAATGGCAAACTGGCATTTTTTTTAATAACCCGAGTCATTGTGAGCTGCATTCAATAAAAGCTGATTACTAAAGAAAAATGTAATAGGTTATGACACAATTATTCAGTTGCAGTGTAATGTTTAAACAATTTACTTACTTCCAATATAATAAATTATTTGAATTCAATTAAACCTAGTTAAAATGTACATTTGACCCTTTTGAAGGGAATTTAATTCTCAACTGGTCCCAGAGGGACATGACGACCAATTAACATTCCATTATATCTTCTCTAGTGACAACCCTATGCTTCTGATGAGAGGACACGAACCAAACGGGAAATTCGTTTTACATCACAGATACACAGGAATATTTTACCGATTTGATGAATATGGTTGAAAAAATCCTTTTAAAATTCAAATTCGGATATTCACTATTCTACCGTTCTATATCTGCTATTAAAATCTCTGACGGTTGTGCAACGTTTTGAGTCGGAACAATGTTTTTCCCAAGGAAAAGCCTTGGGTCATCGGGATATTACAAATAGCATAAAAGAGGAAGATGTCTGAATAAATTTCTTTCTCTCAGCCGAAAACTGATTGCATAATTTCCGACTGGCATTCACCCCAAACTGGCATACAAAAACAGATATTCACACTTGGACGACTACTAAATCCGACAAGTAAACGCGTGAACTATGTCTACAAATATACTAATTTTTTATGGATGAATAAAACTTATAATAAAACGCAATCAAGAACTTCAAACTCTTAATATATACATAAGTTGATAAATTCACGCTTAAATTTTGCTTACAAATATGCCAATTGTGTAATTGATGAATAAATATGAATAAAAATTAAAACAAAATGCAACCAAGAACATAAAAGACATAATCTACACATAAACTGATAAATAAAAGTTTGAAGTATGTCTAAAAATATGCAGATTTTCTTACGGATGAATAAATATGAATACGAAAGTAAAGTAAAATCCATTCATGAACGTAAAATCCTTAATTTCTTTATATAAGCTACACGTACACAAAACAATATAATTTATTTCCGTTATTGTTAGCCCATTCATTGCGATCTAATATATTTGTGTTAAATCTTGGTTACATCATACATAGCGCATGCGGTCAAGCATACACGTGTAATAAATAGGGCGCAAATATTTAGGGCATAGGCATACTAAGCTAGTCACGCAAATAAATACATTCTTCCAAGTAAAACCTTTCCAACTCTATGTATTAAAAATTAGAAAGAGTCACCGAGGCATTTTGCAGTACGGCACGCATGAAAATAAATAAATGTATATACTTTATTATATGATCATATACGTTTATCGATTTTAAATATCCAACAAGCTTATCCGATCAGCCCAGCATACATAAAAAACGCAAAGAAAACGTTAAGTTGAAGTGAATGTCAAATCCGTTGGGACAATATGACCAACTTTCCGTCAAAGTAGTGAAACCGAAAAAAAAAAAACCTTGGTCCTGGAAAAAATAGAGAAGATAAACTTCATACATATTGAAGATTGGGCACACGAGGCTGGCGCATGGCCACCTCTTAATTGGAAAGAGACACAGGGTATGTCCTCGGTGTGGTGCAGTTGTGATAGTGAAGCACATCCTAGAAGAATGCGAACAGCTGGCACGACACAAAGAGAGGTGCTCAAAAATTTTAAGGCATAACAGCGACCAAAAACATAACTTAAGACATATTTAAAATCAATAAACGCTTACAGTCGCATAAAAACCCCACATCTTATTCACGTATTTATTAGCGTGAGTGGATTAGCATGCATGGGTGCGTCTGTGGCTGATAATCGCCTAACTCACAGGCCCACCGATTTAGTTAGCGATAATACATTTGTAGTATGATTGTGGGAAGGGTCGACGGCGTCTTGGTTGTAGTAATACTGCATTGATGCTGCGTCCTTTGTAAATGATCGTATTTATTAGCTTGAGAGGTTACGTGTAAATGGACGTGGCTGTAGAAAAATATCGAGTGATCTATAGGCCTTTAGGATTAGAAAAACCTTAGGATTAGTTTTATGGACGACTGAAATTTGTACATACCGGTTGAATGTATTTATTCGCGAGAATGGAAGGAAGCCGGCTGGATTAGAACCACCTTACCGACCTCCATTTTAGTTGTAATCTTAGGAAACTAGATTTATTAATATAAATGTGTATTATGAATATGTAAATGGTCAATTTACGAGATGTGAAGGGATACAAAGAGAAATACAAAAAAACCGTAAGGTCCGAGTTAGAATTAAGTTATCAGTAGAAAGGCTGACCGAAATTAAAGAATGACCGAAGCAGTTAGCCAAAAAACAAGCTTATCTTTATAAAAACTGTTGTGCTTTAACACTTTTATTATCTTTGCAACAAATATTGTAGGACTAATAAACATTCACATTTTTACAAAATTTACTCACTTTCGGTCGGCTGTCAGTCGGTGTGTCGTACTCCTAATTGTGTGAGAATAATTCCATCTTTTTTTAGATTTTCGGGACCAAAGTTTCCCTGATTTCAGCTTTCCTGTCACGGCAGTCAGCGAATTTCCAAGTCCTTCAGCGGTTATTCGTTGTGAAAATGACTGAAGTTAATTGATTAAGTACAAGTAACATCATTAAAGAAATTACAGCTTAAACTTTTCATTTTACCTGTCTAAGCTGGCATTACTTAGGTGTTGATTTTATTATAATTTGTACTAAAGTACTACTTATTATTTATATCTCTTTAGTACAATCACTTTAGTCGATTGCTAAAACTTTTTTTTATTAATCACAGCACAGTGTACAATTAAAGAATCCAAAAGAAACATTAAAAATGAATTCGTAGCTAAATCAATAGAATTTAAAATGTGTAGAGATTAGTGACCATTAACGGATAATTATTCAAATATCGTGAGATGCGGTCTGGTGTGATGTAGGTATCAGAAAAACATTTTTTTTTAAAAACAAGCACGATAAAGAAAATGTTTTTCTGATACCTACATCACACCAGACCGCATCTCACGATATTTGAATAAGAATTTAAAATGCAAATTTTAGAGTTAATTCACTGTTTTTGTCTTGTCATATTAACCAAGATCCATCACGTATTCCAAACTTCCAAAACAAACGAATATTAATTCATCAATTTAGGAGAATATGTGAGTCTTACATATAATAATAAAATGAAAACGTTGTTTTTCGTTTTGGCTTTTAACCTAAATTTTATATTGATTTACTTGAAAAGGGAGTGCCAGATGGTAAACTTTGTGAATTCCAGAAGCAGAAAGAAATCAACTTTAGTGCTGAAAGTACCACCCATTTATCAGATACCTGTCCAATGGCGTTGATATTTCTTTAAAAAGGAAACTTAACTCATCAATTATTTTTTTGCTGTCAGCCGAGGTCAATATTTAAATTACACGTGGCTGGGAAGATAAATTGAATTATTTTAATTGAATTTTTGCTATTTTCTGACGGTTTTTATACTTTGTTTCTTAAATATCTTCTATTATATTTAAAGCATAATTAAAATATTAAAATATATCTAAAATCATATTGAATAGGGTTTTAATAAATAATTAGCCATTCTGAATGTAAAAATAACCACTTTATTGAACATGTATAATAATATATATTTATGATAATAAAACTTGTTTGAATGTTGGGTGAGTACAACTACAGCGGTGTTCAGATCTTCGGATTATATTTTCTTCAGTCGTCCTCAGCATCAGACAGCAACTCATTTCCCTGCAGATCCCAGCCAATCTCCTGAACACAGAGAAAAAAAAAAGACATAAGTTTAAAAACAAATGTTTGTTAATTTCCCAGAGGGTTTTTAACATTCGTATGAAAACTGAAACGTTTTCAACCTAACAATTTTACGAACTAGGCGGGGTTGTTGCAGTTAAGAAGGTTGGAATAGCAAGACTAACAAACAATTTGAAAGCGAGCTCATAGGTTACATTCCTAATACGTGAAATTCTTGGTAATTTGATTAACAAACATGGCGATTAGTTAATAATAATAAATAATTTCAAATTACGATGAGCACAACTTAAAATTTAAATAATTCCAAGTAGAAGGGGCATCATAACTAGTAAGGCAATTTACAGGTTAACAATTAATCCATTAAGATTTATTGAAATCATTCAACTGTTGTCAGTCGAATGATGATTGGGACCTATCACTCAGGAACTTGATTCTAATCAAACTGTTGAAATGAAGCTTTGGAACTCAATTAACTTACGATTCGCTCTGTGAACCTATGTAAGTGTATACAAATAACGGGCACAATGTTTAAACAATCCCGAACTGCAATTACGATTAAACCTGATATTGCATTATTTCAAAGAACAGCTGGTAATGAATTTCCCGATCGGTTTCATCATGGGATAGTGGTAAACGAATTAAACAGGTTTCAACCGGTTTACAATATATTAACATGCCTGCGGCTACATTCGTTACAACCCGACCCTCCTCGGGGGAAAATATTTTTCAGAAATAATCAATTTAACAATTATCTGTGCAGAAATGAAATGAATTGTACCGCATTTTGTTTTCGTGGGCGTAAATGGCATGTAGGGGTAGATAGCAATGCGGGAGGGCGGTGAGGTCCTTCCTTGCGACCTTTCGCTTGTTTCTCAAGGTGGGAGGCGACACACTACAATGTAACAACTACAACTTACTAACTACTAAAGAACAAATTGGTAAACCCATAAATCCTGCATCCGTAAGGACCAAAACGAGTTTTTTTCCCACTTGCCCTTTCCGAATAGGTGGGTCGAAATCAATGCGCCCGACAGTGAGCTCAAAGGGCTGACACGAGTTCCTCTGTAGATGGAACTGTAATTTTATCATGAGGGAATCGACTAGCGTAAGGACATCCAAATAATCTTCCGGCTAAGTTTGCAAATTTAAGTGGAATTACCGACCATCCATTGAATAGCGACGAACGGCACAACCTGACGATTGAATCATCATAAATATTCCCCAGGAGTTCAACCACAAACCCAACCGCCATTGCAAGCGATTGCGCTTGGAAAACTGCGCCCGTAGTTTAGTTCATGTATTCCATCCTTTCAGACAGAACCAGGTTCACCTGTCCGCTAATGGGACTGATAGAACAACCGCCGTGATGTGACGATGACTATGCTACACCCCTGGATCGACTGGATGCCACGCGACTTTTGCTTCAGAATGCTTACCACGTACTCTAGGCTACATTGTTATTTATTCCTAGAAACACACATCCATCCAAAATTGAGAATACGATTGTGGGTAAGTCCCAGAAAAGAATTTAAGCAATATATTTGGCTGTTTTCAAAGCAACACGAGAGCTTTATTCAAAGGGATCACCAACAACTACGTCTCAGTTTTCAAGAGCAAGCAGAGAAAACAAGAATCCATCCTTTCTTTATATGGTCAAATAACTAAAACAAAGAAAACAATTTTAAAATTTATTATTCGATAATCGAGATGCGGTCTGATGTGATGTATGTTTCAGAAAAACATTTTCTTTATCGTTCCAACGCTTCGATTTTTAATGATGATATTTTTTTTTACCTCAAACGCGCCGACTCCTTATACAAAAAAGCCTTCTATGCCGACTTCTCTTCCCCACTCCTTAAAAATCCAACGTATATAAACATAAAACAGCAATCTCACTGGCACTCTCAACCCGACATACAAGAATGACAGAACTGCACAGAAAATAAACATTGAGTGAGTAGAAATCCGTTAATGGAATATAAAAAACAAATACTTTTTGCATTGTATGAATTCACTTTTTTCCACATCCTACAAGTAGATGAATTTAAACAATGTTTGTAAATTCCAGGCCCTGAAGATGAGCTCAATAAAGTTCGAAACGTTGGCACGATATAGAAATGTTTTCCTGAAATAATATATAATGTATGCGGGTGGGTGTATGAATGTATGTATTTCTGTATGTATATATGTGTAATACATGTTATGTGTGTGTGTATGTCACGGGTACAGTGAATATGTGGTGATTATGTACAATGACCGGACAAAACGAATAATGACAACAAATACTAGACAAAGCCACAAATAAACTTAATTTGATCATATTGGTATGTATGTAATACTAGTTAATTTTTTTTGGACAGATAACTCTCTCATATTTGCTGTATGGGAATGGTCTCATTTTTTGGTAAAATGTATTTTTTTGTCATTAACCTTCAATCTCACTTCAATAGCTTCATCAAACGGATGCATCTGTCACTATCCTACATCTTTGATCAATTTAGATATTAGCAGTTGATTTTGTTATTGAATACAATTTTATATAAAATAATAATGTATGTAAAATAGAATGTACATTTTTTATAAATTTTTCACCGGGTTTGATGCCAAAATTTTCTTTTTAAAGAAAAAATATTAAAAATATTCATTATTAGGATGAAATTTGACAAATAGGATATCATTTTGCTCATTTGTTTGGAATGAGTGGATAATGGGCAAAAATATAATAACATGAAATTAACATTAAATTAATTATAATTTATATAAATAATTGATTAATTAATTAATATATTTAACTATTTTACCCATAAATATAATTTTTATTTAGATTTCACTTTTCAAAAGCTCAATTGATCAATTGGTCAATCAATTGAAACCTATTTATTCAATTTATTTATTGATTTGATTTTTTTATTGGACGTGTGTAAATATTGATTAGATAAAATTACATAATAAAGTTTTTATTGGCAAACAATGGATAATAGAATTTTGTACCGATCGCAATTGTAGCGGTTAAATGAATTTGCGACGTGCCGGAGGTTCAAAGGACGACCTGAGTGGTCCTCTACCAAACAAAACAAGCTTATAACAAAATAACTTGGGAAGGACCAGCCACTTTATGTGCTTACAATAATGGCTTTAGAGTTATGTTAGATAACAAAAACGGCTATAGTGACTAGCTTTCTATTTTTTTTTTTTTTTTTTGTACACATATTACAACAAAAATAACAAAAACTGCGCGACAATATGTAATTTTTGCATAGCAATTCCAAACGATACATTTGATAAAATCTAATGTACTAGTTAATTTTAGTCTTTAAATCTTTCCATATATTTTTCTATTTAGCTCATCTTCATTTAAAGTGAACACGGCGCTTCCCGCATACTAAACCTTCACGACTTACAGGTCTTGAAAAACAGACCAACTGTGCCCCTTGAAATGTATAAATCTACAATTATTCAATTAATTGTAACGTATTACAAATATTGATGCAATTTTAAATTTTAATTTATTTCACACATGAAGTTAAAATAAACATTTATATTAAAGTATTAAGTGGAAATCCTATGAGCAAGGTAAAATTACTATCGTCCTCATACTATTTAATTAAAGCATATGGTATACATCATACAAAAATAACCCCCCCGTCAATTTGTTAGTAACAAAGTAATTCAGGTTTTACATTGTAATAAAAGTTTAATGTATTGATGGGAAGTAGTGATGAAGCCCACTGAGTGGCAATAAAAGTTAATTGTGAATTCGCAACTCTCAACATTAAATCACCGATAAATAGTCGAAAGCAATTCATTTCAGGTGAAATTGTTCAAACACCGCGGTTTTAAATGAAACTTCTCTAGAAGCTTGAAAACAATTAACTCTTTTGTAGACGTGGTTATACTGAAATTTTCCATTGTTCATTTTTAGACGTTGGTCAGGGCACAAACCTTTTCTGATTTATGTAACGATCCGTGCCTGGAAGCGTTCATTAAACGTACGGCGGCTTTTACAAAAGTCAAAAGACACCGGGGTCAATCAGCGGGTCCGAAACGAAAACAAACACAATTTCGATGACTTTATTAGATGCGAGATTTTTAAAAACATGACCTACGATCGAGGGATTAGGAATTTGAGAATTAAAGACTTACTTAACTTTAATAATAGAAAAACTCAGTTTCAAGCTGGTTCGTTATAATCGCCCTATTTGCGTAAAAAGTGTCCTTAAGTTTTCAATTATGACTTCTATAAACAACACAGAAAATGAATAGTATAAAAATAACCTTATTTAAAAATGTGCGAACACATTAACAATATACTAATCAATTAATTATTCAGATATCGTGAGATGCGGTCTGTGTGATGTAGGTATCAGAAAAACATTTCTTTATCGTGCCATCGTTTCGATCTTTTATTGAGATCATCTTCAGGGCTCAAAGTGTTTGTCTTCTGTGTAATTGTGCCATGTCGTGTTGAGAGGATACTAATCAATAAACAAATCTTGATTTTTTTTCCTAAGTCGCATAATATTACATTTTTTTTGTAAAAGTAATAATTTGTCATCCCTTGTGTACTTTGTAATCGAACCAAAGGCCACTGTCGCCCCATTTTTCATGCTGTAAAGTAAGAGTAAATATTGGAAGCTCAATTTCTTGATGGTTCTCCTGAGGTGAACCATTTTTCCAGTAAAACATTATCTGAATTATTGCAGCTATATTCATAGTTTGGAAATATTGTTTATAACATTTTTAAAACATTAATTTAAAAATAATCTTTGTTTACGTAAATGAAAAATCAATAAGAACCTTTTATTTAAGTGTGTACTATTGTCCTTCTTGACATATTTATTGATTTTTGATATAATTTTATCAGCCATAAATATGTTTAAAAATTTTTGTTGCGATTGTACGTAAAAAAACAGTTTGTCAAAACATTTATTTCTAATTCAATGTAAGAATGGTAAAATAACTTTTTAATGTTTTTAATTTTAACATTTCCAAAATAATAACATAAAAACCAAATCATAAAAATTTGAACGCAAATGCTGTGAAATGTAAACAATTGCTATTCTCTTTCTGGTTTCTCCAACTGTAGGATGTTTAGATCAAACTGACGCCCCGTCTTAAGGAATATTAATGTTGGCAAAGCATACTTATATCACAGATTATAGCATAAATTATTATGTACAGACTGCCTCCACTTCTACTCATAAATTTGTTCCTCTTAGCTCCGCAGTGCTCACTGCTGGCCAAAATATGAAAATATTTTGTGATTGGGTTTGAAGTTTATTATGTATTAATATTTTCTTTTGTAAACTGAAGAATTTCGTACCTTTTCAGAACGAGGACTGTTATTTTTTTGCACCAGCGCCCACGAGGGTCTGTTTATTTCACCTTTCCAAAAACAACTTTCAGAAATCAATTCACGAAAGTTGAACCATAAAATAAAAAATATGTTAACATGGTTGGTTTATATTCTAAATAAACGTATATGTGTAAAGAACAATTCGAAGCCAAATGGTTTTTAAAAATAAAAATTCATTTAGAGGATTAACAATGGCTGTAAGTATTTGTGTATTCAGTCCGTCGCAATTTATTTTTTAAATGATAAATATAAATATCCCCTAAAAGTTAAACTTTTTAATGGTGCTTCAACGTTAATTAATTTACTCTTATCAGATTTGTTTATTACTTCTGCGAATACGATGAGGTATAAAATATGAAATTATAATTATTTACATTGAATTGCATACAGTTTCTAGAGGACTGGTGCCTCGTATACAAAACAGAAAATGTCTTAAAGATTTTAAAATATTATGTTTCCCACTTTACTAAAATTACAATGGTAGTGTATTTAGCCGAGAATTATTCTCCTTTTCCAACTGGAACCGTTCCGCGAGTAATCCGAGCTGGATTTTTATTTTGGCACTGAAGCTTGTCCCTAATAAGTCTTTGAGTTAAAAAGGCCAAGTAGAGAGTTACTCCAAATCAATTTAGAACCTTTTCCATTAGCTCACTTCGTTTTCGTTCTTGAAACGGGTTCTTGTGGACGTATGCGTGTCATGCGTGACAATACCGATATGTGCTGATGCAGGATTTTTCTTCTTCCATTTCTTTTTCTTCTCCTATAAAATCTATAATATTTTAATATTTATAACTTTGGTACAATTTTGATCAGTCGTATTCAAAGTTCTGTTTCACGTCAAGAACATCATATCTTTAAACCGGCTAATGGAATTTTTTTTATTGATTTTGGTATTGAAGCAAGTAAAACCGTAAAAAAACTACCTAAACTTTGTTTGTATAAAACAGAGATTGGAAAAATGTATTATACCACAGTGGTTTACTTGATCAAGAAATAACACACATTTTGGAGAAATTCTCTCGTTCTGATCTTCATTTTTGTAAAAGATTTACAATTTTTTAAATGGATGACAATCGTAAACGTTCTATTTGCTCTTCTCTGAGCAACTTGTTGAAGTTCTATCTGAATCGGGCCAGGTCGTTTTCATGTGGGTTTCGCGGTTAAATCCGGCTAATCCATAATTGATGCTCTCTTTGATCCCTCTGATTACTAATTTCCTAAGTCAAGAACTAATTAATCTCGGAATAAAGCGATTGTTGGGATACGTGAAATTCAAAAAGTCAAATGCTCCAGTCAGTTCTAGTGATATTTGCTGTCACAGATTAATTGCATTTTTTATATTATATTACAACCACATTTAATTGGGTAACAAGAAACAGTGAGTGTATAAAATAAAATAAATAAAAAGAGTGGTTATATTTCCTATTGGTACACCTAAGGGTGATTGGTCTTCTCCCCTTGATTGAGGTCAGTTTGCGGAATGAGAACTTTTCTATTTGAGGATTTATAGTGGCTGGGAAGTTTGTATAAAATTGGTGGTAACGGTAGTGGATTATATCATAGACAAAAGGAACACTTAGGCCTTTATGGGTAGTTTACTTGTTTATATAAAAGAAAGAATCAAGGATTTTTCTAAGGATTATGGATTGGATTATTTGGATATGGGTGACATGTTTGGACGAACTTACACTTCTCGCCCGTTTGTTCATGTCGGCTTCACGCTGGTTGTGTAAAGCTGCATTTGGTTTAAGGTAGGTAAGTTAGAGCGTTTATCAAGACGTCGTTAAACAACTCTGTAATATTTCATCACTTTTTATCGTGACGTCGCTTTATTCCACCAATATATTGGCCTAGAATCCGCACCTCGTCCGGAGTTGAGAGAGGTAGTAGATTGAAGTTTAGCGTTTTACGGAGAGTTAAGGTTATGTGAGTGGATTTTTCTGGGCCACACTTTTTTTTTAACCATGACTCCACATGGATGCGGTTCTTTTATGTTGTTCATTCATATTATCAAATATTCATACACTGCTCAAAAACTAAAGGGATATTGCCAATTTTGCAGAATTTACTTTCTCTAGAATTTTATTTTTATTTTAAATTGCGTACAAATTTGTTATAAACTAGTAAAATTTTACTAAAGGAAACCTTAATGGAGATTTTGAAAAATAATAAAATCAATGGTTTTAATTCTATAGATTTGCTTATTGGATGCAATTTTTTAAACAGTTAATACGGTGCGTAATGTCGTATTTTAGATAAAACTGATTGTAATGGCCTCTTGAAGCTACCGCTAGATGCCACTACGATCCGTAGAATGTCTCGACCTCCATTCTGCAGCCAATAAGAATAGAGCACTTCCCTATATAAGCCTATAGAGCCTCGCTAGAACAGACTCGTCCATGAGACGAGGTCTCAAACATCACTAATAGACAACATAAGGAGACTCGTCCACAAGAGCCAACGGCGCCACTCATACGGTCACGGCCTCGATCCGTCGTCATGGCTTCAACAAACTCAACACCGGCCCTTCTCAGGGCCACAAAACTCCCAGTCACTAAACTGATGTTCACCTGTTAGGCATTCGCGTCGTCCCTAATTTCATAAGAAAATTCACTTGAAAGATGTTGCCACGCTGCACTCAGTTGTTACAGATCAATTGACTGCGGATTGTGTTCAAAAATGCTTTTCTGCAACGCATCCCAAAAATGCTCAATGGGATTGGGCCCTTGAGGCAGTGGGGGAAGAGGCAACTACAAAGATTTTTTAAATATTGATGAACAAGCCTCTATGAAGTCTGGCATTATCATTCACAAATCGAAAATACTGTCAGTCAATTAGAACCCTGGTTTGACGATGCATTCCTCAATAATTTCATGGAAATAACGTAGTGCCTTCAGCAGTATGGAGTCCACATCGTCTTCCAGTGTAAATCCCAGCCCAGACCATTCTAAACAGCACTGAAAGCAGCACTAATAAAGGAACTAGGGAGTTATGCATCCCTTGTTCTCTGTAGATACAAAGACGCCTGCTGCCATTATGCAGGCAAAAATGCGGCGACTCATTAGTAAAAACATAACAGAATTCCACTTGGTGTTCTCTTCTATGCGCTCGGTGCATCATATTCTGCTGAGTTGCTGTCGGGCTGTTGTTGAAGGTCGTCTCAGAGAGGCATACAATGTAAGGCCAACTTCTCACAAAAGATGACGAATCGTTTGTGTTAATAAAGGTACCTTTTGTATTGCATTTAGTATCTGACACTATGGAATAGGTTCCATTATTATTTCTAATCCAACAATTCTATCTTATCTATGCGTGGTAATGCGCTGAGATCCACTATCAGGACTTCTGTTGGCACTGGAAACTCTGAAACTGGCTAAAGTCCGGGAGACCACGCTCTGACCAACGCTTCTCTAATATCATCTTGCCGATGACCTCGACTCATTTCCATAAAAATATTGCGACTATCTTCTGGTACAAGATGATTTCTTTTCATGCTTAAAGAGAACACAACTGGTTTAAAATGGACAAAAGAGGAGAAACGTGATTGGTAACAAAATGAGTAACCTTCATGATCACTATTAAGTAAATCCGTTATTAAAAATAAGGGTTAACATTTGCTTGTTTTTGGTATGTATTTTCTATTTTTTATTATCCAACTAACAAAAATGTATCAGTTAATTCAATTAAAATTAATAGTAAAATAATAAATTGCAAATATCCCTATTCGTTTTGACCAGTTTCCAAGAGTTAGATCAGAGTCATTTAAAAATATCGCTGTATCATTTGCAAACGACAGGATGGTTTGAGGATGTAAGGGAATGTCAAAACCTGGTGCGGTGGTACACCGTCAAATGTAGGGTAGATTGGGGGTTAATGAGGCTGCATTGAAGGATAAAGTAGGAGATAAAGAATGTCCTTGTTGATCGAAAACCGAGACCACGTCAAGAAAAGGAATTGAAATTGGAGTAATAATATACTAATGTTTACTTTGTAGGTTTCTACTAATCTTTCCTCCCTCTCTGTCTCTCTGTTTCTCTGTATCTATGTCTTCCTCTCACACACTCTCTCTTTCTCATTCCTTCCACATCAGCTCACCCTCTCTAGAGATAGACATATCATCCGATTTGCCTATTTACAAGTCATGTCGGATTTTCCATTCGCACAAGCAGAACGCACAAATCCCCATTTCTCCAACTTTCCAAATACGAGTTGCAGTCCAGTGTTCTGCCTGGTGACTGGATTTAACATAAATCATTTATCTCGGTACAGTAAAGTTAGTTCAACCCAAGTTGTGGCCGTCCCATGGCCTGTGTGTTAATCACTTTTGCAGGTGTTTTGTGACAATGGAAGTTAATTTTCGCGGTAAAATAACAACCAAGATGGCCATAATGTAAAGGGACTATAGCTCAAAATTAACTGAACACGGTTTAGTTTAAAACCGATATAAAAGCTTCACTCAATTTAGTTAGCCGTCTCTCATATATAATCAAATAGATTGTGGAGTTAATAAAAGATCATGTTTCACGGATCCATTTCACATTCTTCACGCATAAAGGGCTAAAGTGGGTTGCCACAGTCCATGAAACTCAATTTTCTATCAAAAAACCGTTATCCATTATCAGTGAATAATTATTTATTTTTTATATTTTCTCAATCTTTCCGCCTTGTACTGGACAGAAATTATATTATGGACCTTATTAATGACACAGTAGCACACTGACTTAGTTTGGGTCTCACGCTGGGCTGATGATTTATCGAAAAGAAACTACTGTCAGATCCAGTGCTCCTTAGCCGTGAGGAACAATCTGCATGTTCCGGAATTTAAAAATGGATCAATGATATAAAAAAAAAATCATACATACTTATTACAGTTTCCTTAGTTTAATTTTAGCACTATTGAAGTTTTCATTGTAATATATAATATACAACGTTATGCACTGCAAGCTTGTTTTCACATTCAAAAGTTTACATTGAATTAAAATATTTTCAAAATTTACAACATTGATTATGGTTATGTTATTTTCTTTACTTCCATTTCTAATGAATGGATTTTAATTTTGATGCGCGATGAATTGCCAAACGTCTGTACCGTTGGGATTAGCACCAACCTCTAAAATTCTACAATATTTTGCAGCGAAATTTAGTTGCTCATACAGAACCCAAACATTTTCCATTTTTAGTGCTATTTTGTAAGTGAGTATATTGCTGAGCCGTAGTATATAATTTTGGGATATTTGGTGACATTACGTAATAGAAAATATCGACGAAAATATTAACCTATAATAAAATCTTTCAATAAATTTAAAAAAAAACTGCATGTATAAAAGCATTTTAAGATTTGATCAAAGAAATTGATTGAGTTTTGCTTTGAGAAACGAAATGAAATTTTAATAACGACGGCATAATGTGATTAAAAAAATTGTATTACCCAAAATGATTAAACATCTCAAATAAATTAATTTAAATACGTACTATTTTCTTATTTTATCAAAATCTAATCCGATAATAGCAATATTTTTTTGAATTTTTATATACTGCAAATTCTTAGCTAGCGATTTACCAAAATAGCAAATCGTTATTTATTAGCAACAGCTTAGAATTCTGCCAAAATTTTACACGTTGTATTTAACAATAAAATAATTTTATTTGCTATTGGGTATTTTTCTTTTTAAAACTGCTCGCTACGATTTTTTGGCTATCATTGTCTTACAAAATCAAAACGATTCGTAATCAATATGGCGCAATGGTTTGGAGAAAATTGTAAAACCTAAACGGGAGAAAATGCAAAAATTTTTCAGAAGAAGCTATTTTCCTATAGAGGTCGAATCTTTCCCTTTACCTGAACTATTTACGAATATATATACACCGATCCCACTTGCGAGGAAAAGTTGATTGATGCTGTTTCAGATGAAACGATATTTTCTGACGCACAATATACAAAAAAAGACGTGAGTATTCAGAAAGTGTATGTGGTAGTGACTTACAAGTTCATTAAAGCATGATACAACTGAGATCTTGAATGGCAACTTTCAAAGAAATGTTTGAACCACTTTAAACATTGGAATCTCAAAGGAACAGTTTTATTCTGTGTATCAAAGTTTGTAAAAGTTAACGGAATATGTCTGTGAGTCGTAAACACAAAATGAATCATTGAACCGGCATTGGTCAATCAATGGGTCCGTCTACACTCGCGGTTTTCTTGTTGCTCAAATGAGTTTACGCTCTATGCTGTTTTCAATGAGGAACTCTCCTCGAGTACTAATTGAATAGTAGAACCCAATGAGAAGCGCAGTACTAGTTCAACATGAAACATATGTGAATTAATAATTTTCAAAAATATATAAAAAATGCATTTCTAAGTTCAAATAACAGTCGCTTCCTAGCGTTGTAAGGTAAGGAAAAAGATATCTAGCAGGTGCTTTCTTTTAAATTTTCAATAACAAAGCACCAAGTGAATGTTGGCATTTGGCTAGATTTTAATGCTGCAAATCTAATGAATCAAAAATCATAAGACTTAAGATATTGTAAAACAACAGATGGGAAAACTTTTCAGAAGTATTCAGTTCTTAGCGTCAAAATTCAACTAACTCTATACGAGACATGACAGCGACAAGTTTGGGCATATAGAGTGAAACTGTGGAATTCCACCAAGCCAATCTGTCCAATCAACAGTCCTCGGACTAATTTTCAAAGCTCCTAACTCGTCACTAACTTTACTATCCGCAACGACCTCAACATTCCTTTCGTCAAAGATCCGATTCACCTTCTGCAAGTTCCGCGCCAAGCTCTCAGACAATCCTAATTCTAAGGCGCAAGCTTTATCTCACTTTCTTTCACGACTCAAGACATTCGAGCCCTTAATCTGGGCGTCGCACACTGGGACAAAGGCGGAAAATCGTTTTCCTTAAACTTAAATTTTGATAAGATTTTTTTATTAGAAGTAGTATTTAAGCCAGAAAATTAGACTGTAATTATGGTTTTACGGTATAAAATTGGTCAAAACCAATAATCACTGCTGAAACTTGAAAATAATAAATTTTTCAAAATATACGTCTATTTTCTGAACATTACCCCAACCCAGCGATTCCTTGCAAAAACTCGGTCACCCCTAATTTCCTTTTGCGTACGTACTCAAGTATGAAATAAAGGCGAAAATCAAAATGAGAAAAGGAATCAGGTGGGTTACTTGAAGGAAAACGAGCAATATTAGAGAGATATTTGATTTTTTAGAGGTCTATCCATCAAAAAGCAATTTAATGACTTTTCCACGTATTTGAGATCAGCTTTAAATTTCCTACAAGGTTAGAACATTTCAAAATTGTGTTTCAACAGTCTGAGAATAATTGTGAATGAATTCATCTGAGTTAATACACCCGATTATTTTTGTGCAACATCTAGCAGTCTTTCAACTGACGTCCATGGTTTTGGACGATTTACTACGATCTAATCGATTCGAGATCAGGTTCATTGAATTCAGCATACAGGAAAATATAAAAAATGATACCCATGATGATTATTGGAGATATTTTTTCTAGTTTATGGGTCACAATTTTGGACTATTTGTCGTGATCTAATTATTTAGTTTTGAACGGTTTTGCTGCAGTTTAAACGTTTAACTGATTTGAACATTTAATTGATTTGAAAAAATGTTCAATGGAATCAGCGCACCTAAAAACCTAAATAAATTATATTTGTTAAACAAACCACAAATAGCCTGGGTGCCGTCTGAATTTTTCCCGCTTTTTAGCTCTTTGGCCCCACTGTGCTCCGTAGTGCTAGCCTTGTAAAATTAAGATATGCGCAAACATTTGTAGCATCTGTTTTAATATACTTATTTAAATTGTTATTATGGTCAAAATACTCAATATTTTTATGACATGTAAAAAAAATATTTTAAACAGCAATTTGATATAACAAATACTTCTGATAATTTCATGTCTTCCAGGGTAAGCTAACAGTGTTAGTGCTGAGAAAAGTAAATCATCTATGTATAAATTCATATTTTATTTTTGTAACAAGACCACAAGCAAATTTTTATTATCAAAAATCAATAAATCTTTTAAAAGAAAATAAATTGTATTGAATGTGTATACTTTTCGTTCGGTTTTTCGAAATGATTTAATTTCTTACAATTATGTAACAAAAATCGGAATCTAATAACAGAATAATTTAAAATTGAAAAGGAAAACTTGTATAATTATTTTAATACTAATAAATTGCAGTTTTTAGTATTTTTTACGAGGGTTCGCAACAGCAGAGGTCATATAAAACCCCAGGATGCCGGTATTTTTGAAAAAAAGCCCATTTGTAAGTGTGTCGGGTTCGAATGGAGGGCCGCTGAATTCGAACTCGGGACCTTTACTTTACAGTGATGAGCGCCGTGTCAAAGACTAAACCTTGCGGCCACCGACGCCCCCTTTTAGTATTAAATATACATCATCCGTTAGGATTAAATTAAGTTTTATTATATTATTAATGTGTGATGATTAATGACCGTTGTTCGATGATTATTCAGAAATCGTGTGAGGCGATCTGGTGTGATGTAGGTTTTTCGTTTTCAACATTTTTTGTATCGTGCGCACGTTTCGACCTTTACTGAGGTCATCTTCGGGGCCTGGGATTCACAAACATTGTTTGAAATTAAAAACAAAATCATATTGGAGGTGAAAAAAGTGAATTTATACAGTTTGTATTCAATATTCGTTTTGGATCCTTTCGCCATAATCTTTCCTTCCACTTATACTACATATCCGTTGCAAACGAGATTAGAAATTGATTTTCTATTTATGCACTCATTTGGTCAAAAAAGTGTGCTTCTATATTGCTTTTATATAACTCCCATACCATACTGATCCATGTTTAAATGGCTTATGTTTTTATTCATAAAAATTTAATTGTTTTTTTTTTTCATCAAAAAAGAAACAGAACGTTCCGATATTATTTCCCCAAATTGTTTTAACCATCTTAAACAATAAATAAAACATATTCATTTATTACATTATGTGTTTTCATTCTTTCCAGTATGCGTCCATGCATTTTGTAGCTCTGTCACTCGGAATCAGTTAGCTCTGTTTGAGGCGGGAAAACGGGTTTAACTGAAGAGGCAATAGTCCTTGAATTTTTCACAGGCTTGCTCGTAAAGAAAAAATAAGGAGTCAATTACTGTCTTTCTAAAGAGAAGATTAATGGATAGTTGATCTATTTCCTTGGTAGTTTGTATTGATTATTCTTTAGGCAATTATTTATTATTATATCCTTGTTAATGTCTTAACCGAAAGGATATAATAAATTTTGATGGCTATTTAGAATGCGATTTAAAAAATAGCAATAATACTAAAGAAAGACAGCTAGCAACATTATCTCAAACAAAGTTGATTATATTTTAACTGTATTACTGAATTAATATGTAAAACCGAACTGTTGTGAACAAATTTCTCGAAAAAATTAGTTGGAATTGAGTCTGTTGTGCTAAAACATAACAAAAAAGATGGCTCCATTGCTCTAATAGGAATTATTTGCCGGAAGCACGCGTGTTATGAAAACAAATCTTTTTTTTACATGTTTATTGGTCGCAAAAACATCCGTATTGAATAATTTTTTTTCATTAACGCGATGATTGGGCGTCTGGTGCCATGTATTCGTTAACGATCGGCCCGTGGCGTTTGCCGAGAAAAACTCACATCATTTCCCAGTACGGTTCACGAAACGCTTGTAATTGGTTGATACGATTATTGACAATGCTCTGGGGACAAATACCTCCTAAATTGCTATAGATACCAACTGAATGTTGGCTCGTAAATCGTCAGTACATAATTAACAATTGGTATGCCATATAGTTGGAAATACGGATGGAGAAAAACCAATATACTATTACACTAATGAAAACAATTAGAGGAAAACATTGGAACGTAAATATTACATGAAACCATAAAAATAATTTATATAAATTATATTTTATTTATTTGTACTATAAATTTGTATAGTACTCTTCTCTCTCTCCCTCCCTCGCTCGCTCTCTCTCTCTCTCTCTCTCTCTCTCTCTCTCTCTCTCTCTCTCT
>CM077105.1:20127135-20170829 GCA_039619505.1 Cimex hemipterus | reverse complement strand
GCTCTCTCTCTCTCTCTCTCTCTCTCTCTCTCTCTCTCTCTCTCTCTCTCCATATATACAGACCTATTAATATCTACTTACATTTATCTACCTATCTCTCTAACTCCGTACCTCACTCTCGCCCATCCAAACAGTAGTAAAATAGTTGTTATCCCCAAAACGTCTTTCAGGGCATTGATGGAATCCGAAAAAAGTTTGACATAATTGCCTATAGGGTAGTAGTCCTTATAGTGTTTAACTGTACAAATATATGGTAATTCTTTTGTTCATGGTATCCAGCCTTATGATTTACTTGGCACAGTCTCCGCCTTAATACAGTGGGACATTGTCCAAGACTGGTATGATTTCCAATTTTTGGTTCGCTCCCATGCGTACCAACTCGTGAACCATATTCGGTCTCAGAGCCTCCCATAAACAAGATATAATCAACCTTAACCTACCCTTTCTCCCAGTCTTTTAATTGGAAATTTATTATAAACTCTAAATTCTGGGATCATGGTGTCAACAGAATCTCCAGATTATTTTCTACCTGATATTCCTCCCCAACTTTTAACTGCTCCTTTAGAATATTGGAGCCAGTTTATCTGTAGGCAGTAGGTCTAATGTATAATCGAATAAACAATAAAATTGTGTAGAGATTAGTGAGTGTTAATAGATAATCATTCAGATGTCGTGAGATGCGGTCTGGTGTGATGTAGGTATCAGAAAAACACTTTCTTTATCGTGCCGACGTTTCGATCTTTTATTGAGATCATCTTCAGAGCTCAAAGTGTTTTACACAGAAGACAAACACTTTGAGCTCTGAAGATGATCTCAATAAAGATCGGAACGTTGGCACGATAAAGAAAGTGTTTTTCTGAAACCTACATCACACCAGACCGCATCTCAAGATATCTGAATAATTAAACAATAAAATTTGTATTAAAGACAATTTTTTAAACTTTTATGTAAAAGGTCAATAATTGTTATACAATAATAATCAAAATAAAATAGTAAATTTGTTGTATGTTAAAAAATAAATAAACATAAAACCAACCACAGACCTAACATGAATCTATGCAATAGCGCTGTGTTACGCTTGGGCAAAACTGACCTAAAAAAAAGAGAAACCAGCACTGGTACATATTTTTTCTTTCACATGTTAATCATGAATAATGCCAAAGGCAGTGGGGACCCACGACCAGCGCTAAAAGCTCCTCTCTGAATCACAGCCTCATCTTTATCCAGGCTGATGGGCGCGGGGGTGGAAGAAGGAGAATAAGAGGGCATTTATTGTGTCTGCCCTCCCTCGTTTTGAAATAGAATATGCAGATCTTTTTCGACTAGACCTTCTTCTTATGATAATCCACCCCAGTCGCAGACTCTCTTACTATGCCGGGCTTGCTGTTACCATCATTTTTAGAGAAAGCATATGTTCTTTTAATAACGTTTATTTATCCGCACTCATTCGATTCGCAAACGAGTGCATCACTTTTAAATTCAGATAAGAGACAGCCTCCTATTCTCATGTTTTATCCAACTGGTTATTACCCTAAATGGACTTGAAATGAATTTGCTTAAAATTCGGTTATAGAAACCCTGACATTATTCACAGTGGTCTATCTGTTCAATATATACATGTTTTTACATTAACATTTTAAAAAATTCTTTCTCTCTTCTCAAAGACAAACATTTTGAGCCCTGAAGATGATTGCCATAATGATCGAAACGTTGGCACGATAAAGAAAATGTTTTTCAGAAACCTACATCACACCAGACCGAATCTCACGATCTCTGAATAATTATCGATTAAGAGTCAATAATCACCACACCTTGATACACACTACGCAAAATCTGCATTTTTAAAAAATATATTTAAAAAAATCGTTAGTCACAGACTGGGAAGTCTGTATAAACATACTTTTCAAAATGTCGCCATATTCGTATGGAAGTTTTTCTCTTATAAATAACTGACCGATATTGAAATAATAAATAGAAAATTATTTATTCCAACAGTCACAATTTAAACGCAATAACGCGCTTCATTGGTTGGACGGTACGGAAAACCCAAACTGATGGACTGGGAAAAGGTTATATGAGTTTAATTTTAGTATTATTCTTTTTGAAAAATTTATGTTTTATAAAATTATTTTCAGTACTAAAATTTCTTTACATGGATGCAGAAACGCACGAATTCCAACACAATCATTTATTTATATTCAAAACACATAAAAATAATATTTCATCAAAATTTCATTCAAAGTTGTTTTATTTTCAATAAGAAATTATTAACGGATTAACAATTAAATAATTAATAATGGATTAATAAGGGATGAATCATTTTTAACGTGGAATTATTACAATTTAAACTGGAATGATACACAGAAGGTAAAACAAAATTTATACAAATTTGATTAATATTTATCGTGAAATATGTACCATTAAAATTTTAACACAAATATACAGTTATTTTTCTCAAACGTACCATTTACTGTTAGAATCAAATACAAAAAAAAATATGCCCGATTGACGATCAATGTGCTTCGTGGAAATATTTATCCTTTCTATAAATTGAGAGATGCTGTATTTCTCATATTACGCCTATGATATTTTTTTTAATGTACGTTTTTAAAGTATGGGAGGTTTAAAATAACTTTGCCTAAACAACAGTACAGAAATATTTTAATCGTACATAAAAATCTACACTTTTTCTTCATGAAGAGAATGTTATTTAAAAATTATTAATTACTAACTTATCTGCAAAGCAATGATCATACATACAAGCGGGTACAGAGTTGAGTCTATCACTTTTTTAATTAAAGTTCGTGTAATTTACAATAAATCTAGGCAGATCTTTAGAAACAGCCATCTCGAGCGTTTGTAGTCGGGGGTTAGACCTATGGCTTATCCATCCAAAACCAAGGTTGGGCCTTAGGGGTAACAACAGCTAGGTCATTTCAGCCCCCAACGCAATCCATTCCTAAATCCCAACTCCTTGCAAACACTCAGTCTATTTTAAACAGATTCTTCCTTATTTAAATACCATTCTCTCAGATAGAGTGATGGAGTACTCGATACTCCTCATCGACCTCACGGCTATTACATATTTATCTAATTGTTGATCGATAAAGTGCACAATATTTTGTCATCGGCCATTTCACATTCGCGCCAATAAATACACTTTCGACACTAGTTCAACAAATCAAGTAGTATTATACTCTTTCCAAAAATCGGACCATACCCAGACACTTTCTGCCGTGCGCAGCACGATTCTTATCTCCGATGGCGTACCTAAACGCTCCATACATGCAGCCGAGGAATCGCACCCTTCAACTAGGAGAAACTCATCGACCAACTTTCTTCTACAAGGCACGTACGTGAGCAATTGCGCGAAAATAAATGTCCGTCGGTCAACCTCGTATGACCTACTCTTAATCAAGAGAGGAAGACCCGTCTTCGAAGAGCCAGATCCTCCAAGGGCAACTCTTATTATTATTTGATTTTTCTACTTTGATTAAATTTGTTTTAAAGTTAAAAGAATACATATATAAATTGTAAATTACCGTAGAATTTACGAGCATCATGTTGATCATAGTTTAATCTTAAATGTATTAGCTACTTTTCAAAAATTTTATATTTTAGCTCTTCGTAAAAAATAAACTTTGATGCCGTTGTAAAAATGCCGACAGTCTAATGAAAGAAAATGATTCAGTCGATTTTCAAAACTTACTTGGTCATCTCTATGCCTCGTTCTCCTTTTGACGATAACAATGAAAATAATGAGGATCACCACCACAGAGACGGCAATAATGACTAGCTTGTAGACTCCGACCGCCTGAAACACACAAACAGACGTCAAACTCCTTTACCTCTTTATGTACACAGTGTATCCCTCCCAGGTTATGAACTCATTTATTCCGTTCTAAATGCAAACAAACCGATGCGAGTTGTCGAGGCTCTCATCAAATCATAACACTATATAAATTTCTTCTTCAGGGTGTTGACTGTCGTTTCAAAGAGAAAAACATACAACGAGACCGTACCTTAATGCAATACAATAATTTGGCGTGTTTTAGTTAATCTGGATCTGTTTTATTTAATCAACTCTTAGAAACATAAGTAAAATGAACATTTACATTTATCTCATTAAATGAATACGGTATTTTATGGTGAACTGTTTACATTATTTTTAATAAACGCATTTAACTTCCCCAATAAAGCAGTTATTTCCAAAACTTTAACTCTATTTATACATATACTGAATATACACAAGGATCAGAATTACATGATTCCAAAGAAAAAATGCAGCACTTGGTTTTGACTGATCGATTTTGCTCTCATCATCAGTAATACCGACAGAATTTTATAGTAGTCAGGACATGCGAGTGTGTATTGAAATAATACTGTTTATGACAAGTCAAAATTACTTATAAAAATAAAGTACAAAATCGAAACTTTGTTTGAAACATATCCGGCAAAATATATTTCGTTAAATCTGGGTTCAATTGATCAATAATGGAGCAACGTTCATTCTGTTACAACGATACACCTGGGAGATATTAAAACGAAAAGTGAACGGCTGTGCTATAACTTATCCAGGTAAAATATATTGTCTTTATGGTTAAAATATTTACTATGTTTATATTCAAAAATACTATAAACATAACAAAAATTAGCTAAGTAGAAGAAAATTTAGTGAAAAAATCGGAAATGGCAAAAAGTATTTAATGGCGAAGACAATGTAAAATAACAAAAATCAAGTTCATTATACGGCTTAATACTACCTTCTAGAAAACCCGACCAAACGTAGTAAAGACAATGATGGCGTTCTACACAAAAGAGATCAAGGTAGATTGGGATAATTGTCTCTTCAATTTCCTTCCAATAATTTTCTTAAATATTTAACAAAAAATGATTATTCTGAGATCGTGAGATGCGGTCTGGTGTGACGTAGGTTTTAGAAAAACATTTTCTTTTTCGTGCCGGCTTTTCAATCTTCATTGAGATCATCTTCAGTGCCTGGGATGAACAAACATTGTTGAAATTTAACAGACACACGTAGCATGTGATAAAAAGTGAATTTATTCAGTGCAAATATTTTTTTAAACATTCAATAAAAGAATTTCTACTCAGTCAGTGTTTGTTTTTTGTATACTGTGCCAATCCTGCGCGTCGTGTTGAGAGTGCCATTGAGATGTTGCTGGTTTATGTTTTTATACGGTGAAGTCTGTCTTGAAAGAAATATTTATGTGAGGAATCGGCTTCTTCGAGGAGAAAGAAGCCGACGATGGGAAAAAAAGGTTCGGCCAGATTATCCTGTCTGGATAAAGACTGATTATTAGGGAAAGGAAAGCCAAATTGTTGAAGAATTAGGCCATATATAAATGTTTTATGTGAGCAATGTAAAGATTGTTCTGTATGATATATTATTTTTTGTGTTATGTTAATTGACATTGAATTTGATTAATGATATTGGCGTAGCTGCGACTTAGTTTACATGTGTCCGTTCTGTAATTGATGCCGTGTTTATCTCTGTTGATGTAAACCATTTCTATAAATTACGTTTATGTTTGTTTTGTTCTGTGCGTAATATTTCTGGATTGTTGAAGTCGAAATTGTGCTCGTAGGATTTTGCCTGGGTTTTTTGCAATCATAGATATGTTGCTTTACTCTCTTGTCTTGTGGCTGGGCAATTAAAACAATCGCTTTTGCAAATAATGTCAGAGTTATTTGTTATGGGTGTGAAATGCATTGATTGTATATAAAAAATATATTAGTGTAGTGATTAGTGACAATTAGGCCATGATTATTCAGAAATCGTGAAATTTAAACAATGTAAATCCCAGGCCCTGAAGATGATCTGAATAAAGATCTAAAGTTGGCACCATAAATAAAATGTTTTTCTCAAATCTACATCACACCAGACCGCAACTGACGATTTTTTAATGATCATAAAAAAATATTTTCTTTTGCATTGTATAAATTCACTTTTTTCCACATCCTTCCTGTATTTGCTAAACTGCAATAGTGTTTGTAAATCCCAGTCCCTGAAGAAGATCTCAATAGAGATCGAAACGTTGGCACGATAAAGAAAATGTTTTTCTCAAATCTACATCACACCAGACCGCAACTCACGATTTTTTAATGATCATAAAAAATATTTTCTTTTGCATTGTATAAATTCACTTTTTTCCACATCCTTCCTGTATTTGGTAAACTGCAATAGTGTTCGTAAATCCCAGTCCCTGAAGAAGATCTCAATAAAGATCGAAACGTTGGCACGATAAATAAAATGTTTTTCTGAAATCTACGCCACCCAGACCGCATCTCACGATTTCCCAATAATCATCGACTAACGGTCACTGATCATCACACATTTAATAAAAGAATAATTATGCTTTCTCTCTTTTTCTCCATAGGGTCGATTTATTTTAACTCAATTAATAAAATTTATTTCCATCTCTTGCATAAAATAATTAGTGATGAGAAATGATCAATTTCCGTTCAGTAAGTACGAAAGTACGTAATTCTTTACCAATGGTATTAACATTATTATATATAATGATTAAATTTAAGGACTGGAACATGGAATATGGAAAAAACTTCTGACAGACACATACAGCGAGGAGAGGTAGACCGAGTCAAAAGTAAAGGTCAAATTACAGGTTCATCTGCTAGCTAACCAAAAGAAATTTCTAGATATTAATTTATAGTGAAGTCTAAATAAAATATACCATTAATGTAAGGTCAATGATAACGAATTTTTAGACTTAAAAAGCAATTAAATTTAATTGAAACCTAACATTACGTTTTATTAAGGTGGAGTTAATTGAAGTGTGTATAATTAAACATATTTTAACAAAATTATGGAAATGTTAAACGTTTTACACATGCTTGGCTCTTATAAATGCGTTTCATTTTTGCTCCAATAGGTTTCCTTTGTTGGTTTTTCTCAAAACATGACATAGTATTAGTCAAAGCAAATGAACAAAATACTAAATTTAATTAACATTTTAATTAAATGTTTCTAAAAACTTTTTATGGATGTATCCTTTTATCGCTCGATAACAAAGTTTCAATACACATTTTTTTTTTACTCTGCCCTATGCTTTGGTACCTGACCTGTTTGGACTGTAAATAAAATAAAAACTACCGATATCTATTCATTTGAAATGCAAACTCACTCAAAATACATAGCCATCAATTTAGAAAATAGACAGACACGTGAAATTCTCACATAAGTCTCTACCAGCAATAGACAACGTAGAAAATTACAAATATTACTAGGTATGTGTAGAGATTAGTGACCATTAATAGATAATTATTTAGATATCGTGAGATGCGGTCTGGTGTGATGTAGGTATCGGAAAACATTTTCTATATCATGCCAACGTTTCGATCTTTTATTGAGATCATCTTCAGGGCCTGGGATTGACAAAGTTTCCATTTAGAAAATACATGTAGGATGTGAAAAAGCGAAGATGATCTCAATAAAAGATCGAAACGTTGGCACAATAAAGAAAATGTTTTTCTGATACCTACATCACACCAGACCGCATCTCACGATATCTAAATAATAATACTACTAGGATTGAAATCATCAAGTTTTAATCCTAATCACTAATTCGGCTTTAGTCGCCGAACTCATCGAGTTATAGATATTATTGCCACTGCTCACCAGCTGAAACAGTACTGCCCTGGTTCGTGGACAGATCTCACGCTTAATAAAACGGCACGGGACCGAGGCTTCTGTGGAAGCTCAGAGGTATCCTACCATCGACTATATTCCTGATGCCAAATACGAAAATCGTACATCACAGGCCGTAACGTTCAAACTGTTCAAAACACTTCTTTCTCCCTTATGTTCTAATTATCTAGTAGGGATTCCACAACGTACTCGCTCCCCTTCTTTACACAATCTACACGGCTGATCTACCGCTCATTACATTTTTACCTTTGCCGATCAATAGTCACCTTCGATAAAAATCATTTTTACACATTCGAATATTGGATCCGCCAATGGAGAATCAAGTGTGATGAAACTAACTCAATACATTGCTTTCATTCTTAAAAAAAAAAAAAACTCTCTCCTTTCTATTTCAACAATCTCCCCATCCCTGTTGCGAACGACGATATGTGGTCTGTACCTCGTCAAATATATAATTCCCCACATGAGATTCAAACGTAAAAATTAAAATAGAAAATTCAGATTGCTAAAAATACCACATGTTTAGTGATTCAAACTTGCAGTAACAAAAAAAAAAGGCTATACAGCCCTACACTGGAACTTGAACAGTACGGAACCGGGGAGCGATCCAGTCTTAACAGACTACAAACCCTCTAATATCAAATTATTTGACCAATAGTGTATGCTCCCTTTTATTTTATTCACATAATCCATACCCGCATAAAAATCCCTTTCATATCCAACCTTGTCTAATTTCGTTTCAAACATTTTCGTTAGGCGTCACAAACGGGATCGAACACACGACCTTCGGCTCAATAGGCCGCTGCTCTGACCACTTGACTATGGACACCAACCCCGCCACCTCAATGTACAACCCTTCGCATTTTAAATCTTTTTGTCACGCCGTATAATCAGGATTCGATTTTCGGCGACTTATGAAAATGGCCTCGGCGAGCTGTTAGTTAAGTGATTAGTTAGTGAAATTTTTATCCGAACTTGCCTAATTTTGTTACAAAAAGTATCATTCTATATTAACCGATCACTCAAAGCCTTACATGCCCTTTTATGAGTCTGTGCACACAATCTTTTGTGCACGTTCACTCGATATAATAACAATTTTTGCGTTTCTGCTTGTTGCATATTTAAAGTGTATTTACAAATAAATAAATGAAGTTGTACTGAAATGAGATATGACTGTAATAAGCAAACTAACGATTTACAAAATGTTAATTTCGACCGATTTGAACACAAGGAGCTGTGGGGTACTTTCATGCCTTCTGATATCCAACTAATCCAAACATTCCAATCAAAGTCCTTAAAAGAATTCTTCAGATTCCTTTTTACCTCTCTAACCTTATTTTCCAAAATAGCATTAACATCCTTCGTTAAAGAATTGTTACGTACCCGCTCTTTAATTTTCACTGTAATTCATCCATTTATGTTTAATGGAACAATTTACCATATTAATTATTTCTATTAATTATTCGTTTTATGGAAGGTCTTAGCAGGGACGAAAACATTAGTGTCACGAGCGGGATTCGAACCCACGACATACTGCTCAATACGCCGCTGATGTAACCACTTCGCTCTACTCTGACTCCAATTCCCTATCTCAACCTACAACCTTTCGAATTTTCACTCATTTTTACCATTTTTCAAATGTCGTGTAATAAGGATTTGATTCTCAGCTTATTAAAACGGCCACGGCGAGCGGTTAGTGAAGTGATTACTTAATTATTTATTAGATTAATCCATTGATGCCCGGAAACAATCTTCACGACCTCCTACAAAATCTCAACAGACTACAAAGGAGAGGAAGAACACAGGAGAACATCGGATACAATGATATGGTATACGGATGGCTCCAAAACAACTGAAGGAACCGTAGCAGGTGTTTTCTGTACAAGCCCAAAATATGAGCAATCAAACTCACTAGGGAAGTACATCTCGGTCTTTCAAACAGAAACACATGCTATCAATGCTTGTGCTCTGGAAAATCTTAAAATAGGTTACACTGACAAAAAAATCCTCATAAGATCAGACAGACAAGCAGCTATCAAAGCACTGGCATGTACAAGAATCACATCAAAATTAGTCAGTGAATGCATCCAAAATCTCCAAAACCTGGGAAAACACAACAAGGTAACGGTATCCTGGGTGCCAGGGCACAGGGGAATTTTGGGTAATGAAGAAGCAGACAGACTGGCCAGAGGAGGATCCACAAGACCATACATAGGCCCCGAGCCTATCCTTGGGATATCCAAAACAAACGTAGAATCCTCCATCGCAGAATGGATCTAAATAAAACAAAGAGAAAAATGGATAAACTCTAGCAGTGCTACACACAGTAAACTCATGAGAAAACAACCCTCATCAAAACTGGCAAAAACACTGCTACAACTGGAGAGGGCAAATCTCAGAGGAGTGGTAGGGCTACTAACCGGCCACTGGCATCTAAGAAAACATCTACAAAACATGGGCATATGTAATAGTGATCCAATTTGAAGACTATGTAATGAGGAGGAGGAAACAGCCACTCATATCATCTTCGAATGCGGAGCAACGGCTCAATGGAGGTTCAATCTGACGCACAAAAATGACTCAGAGAACCACATAGAAGCAATAACAGTCAATGACTTGATACTCCTGAGAAAAAGGATCTAGTCTATTGACTAAACTAAAGAACTAGGAAGGTACAATAAGCCAGAAGGCTGCAGTGCCTGGGGCACACAAACCCCACCTCCTAGTACCTTTGCTACCATTCCATTCCAATCCATTGATGTTAAGTGGACTACATTAATTATTTCAATTAATTATTTTTTTATGTAAAGTCTTGGCTGAGGTCACTATAATCTTTCACTCTAACCATAAATCTCAAGCCCTCTCTACTAATTCCCATAATAAAAGCACGTGTCTTCCTGCGTACCGCTGGTTATAGTGTTCGGGAATTTTTATAGCATAAAGAACAATTTACATTGTGTATAATTCATGTACAGGATAAAAATAACTATTAAAAAATTATTATCTACTGTTTGCAGTATTTAGCTTATACGTATCGAAAACGTAAATTGTCTATCAAGTATATAATATAATGGCCAAAATAAGACAAGCACAAGTGGAAAAAGAATGCTGAAAAGTACGCTCGCTTTTGATAAATTGTTGGCTCTCTCTGCTTATATCTTAGCGGCCACGATATGGTTTTTTGTAAATTACAATCTTGAATGTACAATGATGAATTCTACTCACAAGTTTGTTTACAACGTGCGGTTTTCGGGCAATGGAAGCTCATCAATCATCAGGTTGAAGTTACAACCAAGTCTCGTCTAGATATTCATAATATTCCAATGGGAAGCAGGTTTTTAATGCGGCTCAATTTTGATTCGTTCGAGAAAACGTTAATTACAGCAGAAGTAAATATTATTCTAATAAATACTGTAAAAAATAATTTTAAATTAATGTTTTATTTATATTAAATTAAGCAATAAAAATAAACAGACTATGTAAGGGATTGAGTGTGTATGAGAGGGAACAAGAGAGGTAGAATAATTATTCGTGAGAAAAGAATAAAGAGGAAATACAGAGACAATCCTGTACCATTTTTATTTTCATTACATACTGATGAACTGTGATAAAATAAGAAGAGGGCATTACTGTAGTGGTGAAAGTACTGAAGGTTCATTAAATCGGTCCAAGAGACGCGGTAAACAACCCCTGATGGTGCCATGAACTTGATCGCCAGTATCGTAATTCGTTAGGGTTTTGTGGGGGATAATGTAATAAAATAACAAATCGGCCTGTTTATGGAGAAAGTGGACTGCAAATGGCTTTTCCCAGATCTATTTTAAGAGACTGTCTAGGACGAAGTGAATAAAACCGAAATAACAGTTTTCACTCAAATCACACCATAATAAAACCGAAGTAGACTCTCAAAATTAATCTAGTAGGATAATACTAATCTAGTTTAGGTAATTTTCCTAGACTCGAGTCATTCAGGAAGACATAGAGGAACTAAACGATGATCGCGTGATAATGAAGCAATCAAATCGTAGACAACATTTGATAATTAGGTAACAAAATTAATTAGAAAATTAAGAACACATAAAACTAATTTATTCTAATATAATTTTATTGTTTAGTACTTTGTTAAATTTATTCCGGGAAGTATTTCATGAATTATAAAAAAAATATATGAGTGAGTAGAAATGCTTTGATTGAATATAAAATATATTTTACATTATTCAAATATCGTGAGATGCGGTCTGGTGTGATGTAGGTATCAGAAAAACATTTTCTTTATCGTGCCAACGTTTCGATCTTTTATTGAGATCATCTTCAGGGCTCAAAGTGTTTGTAATAATAATAATATAATAATAACAATAAGTTTATTGCACACAAGAAGAAAAGAAAAAAAAATTACATATAATTCAAACAGTAAAATAAACTTAATACGGCAAGGTAACCGTCTGCCGGAGTTTGGGTTAATTATTGACTAATCCTGTAAAATAAACGTACAAATGCATTAAACAAAGTCCATGCTAAGTGTAACATCTATAACAAAATAGCAACTTAAAAGGACAAAAAACTTGGAATTAAAAATCAATGAGCGGAGCTAAGACCGGAGAAACAGAAACACCAAACCTCAAGGGAAAGAATGAGGGCAAGAGAAAAACGAAAATAAAAAGTAAAAAGGGAGTAAAAGAGAAAAGAATTACTGATTAAATATTAAATTCGTTTATTATTAGCCTTCGATAGGCCCAGGCCGCTTTAGCATAATTCACCAAGTCTGTCCAATCTGGTCCGTTGAGCAATTTGATGCATCCGTCCATTGACAGGGTTCTTTCGCCTAACGCAGATAATCGGTAGGGGGACAGAATGGGGCATTCTGCGACAAAGTGGTATATGTCTTCCTTTACCCGGTAATTACACAACTCACACTCCTGTTGGGTGAGGAGGTCATACGGCTTATGTCGCAGGTTCAGCAATTCTCCCCTCAGTTTTAAGACCCAACGTATATCCGTAGTTTTCTTATTTGGCCTTTGGTCCCCAACCAAGCTGGCACATCTGACTCCGTGATCCAGCATCCTATATATATGGTATCGACGGGAAGCCTGCGCTCTCTCTATGTTGCTCACCATAAAACTATCTTTCAGTCGACTAATAATTGACTGGAGTTGAAGAGAGAGAGCCTTACTCTCGGGTTGCAAAAAGGACAAACCCACTCCCACCCTGTCCGACAGTCTACCCCAGTCAGCAGCCCAAGATATCCCCAGCCTGATGATCTCTTCAGCCACCATACGGGGGAATCTGGTGTGGTCCATTCGGAGCACTTTAACCAGATAACGACCATTCAAAGTCAACGTGAATAAAAAGACTGGGTGATGGCCGGTTTCAATGTGAAGTATGTAAACTGGAGTGTAGTTTGGAAGACTGAACAGTTTTCGTATGAAGAACCATAGCACCCTCTCCACCTCCACAAATTCCTCTGATCCCCATACTTGTGCAGCATAGCACAGAATTGAGCGTGAGACCGCGTTAAAGATATGCAGCTTAGCCTTTAGCGGGATCTGGGGTTGCATCATTGCTCCTCTCCAAACAGAATTGAGGGCAAACTTGGCCGAACATGATCTCTCCGAGAAGTGTGGTTTCCAAGAAAGTTGAGAAGTCAGTTGTACTCCTAGGTATGTATAACGATTTACCACTTCTATATCCTGGCCTTTGTATTTCCAACGTTCTTTCGAGCCAAGCCTACCTCCCCTGCGGAAAACAACTATCTTCGACTTTTCCAGATTTACCCTAAGATTCCATGTATCACAGTATTCCTCTAGTTTGGTAATATTCTTTTGTAAGCCACGTGGATTGTCAGCAAGAATTACAATGTCGTCAGCGTACATAAGTGCTTTTATGTCTTCGCCTCCCACTGACACTCCCGTCACCAAAATGTCCTCAAAATCGTTCAGAAATAACGCGAATAGGAGGGGGCTTAGTAGACAGCCTTGCCTCACACCACTGCCAATTTTAAAGGCTTCTGTTCTTCCAAACGGTGTCCACACTGACGAGGTTGATTCAGAGTACAGGTTTCGTATGACCGCTATGAAACGAGAAGATATACCTGTATTAAACAGTTTTAGGAACAACGCATCTCTATCCACGGTATCAAAAGCAGCTTTTAAGTCAACAAAAAACGCGTAAAGTTTTCTTCCTTTTCTGTGTAATCGCATTTTGATGATATTAACCAAAACGAATATGCAATCGACCCGATTCAGGGCTCAAAGTGTTTGTCTTCTGTGTAATTGTGCCATGTCGTGTTGAGAGTTTTTCTGATACCTACATCACACCAGACCGCATCTCACGATATTTGAATAATTATCCGTTAACGGTCACTAATCTCTATATATTTTACATTGTATAAATTCACTTTTCCACATCCTAAATATATTTTTTAAATGTAAACAATGCTTGTAAATCCCAGGGGCAGGATTTACTATTTTATTTTGATTATTATTGTATAATAATTATTGACCTTTTACATAAAAGTTTAAAAAATTGTCTTTAATACATCTTTTATTGTTTAATTATTCAGATATCGCGAGATGCGGTCTGGTGTGATGTAGGTATCAAAAACACCTTTTCTTTATCGTGCCGACGTTTCGATCTTTTATTGAGATCAACTTCAGGGCTCAAAGTGTATTACACAGAAGACAAACATTTTGACCCCTGAAGATGATCTCAGTAAAAGATCGAAACGTTGGCACTATAAAGATAACGTTTTGCTGAAACCTACATCACACCAGACCGCATCTCACGATATCTGAAAAATTATCGATTAACGGTCACTAATCTCTACATATATTTAATGAATGTTGAAACTGCCAGTTCGATATGAAAATTATTTTTAATTTAATTACGGTTTCAGCTTTGTGACATCATGACCTCTTCGGTTCAGGTACATTATCAATTATTTATATGTATTAGTTAGTAATGAAAACACATATAAATACATAAGTATTGTTAATAATATGTATTTGTTAGGTAGATACCGTAAAATGTGCAACCTTTCATTGTGTAATTTACCTCTAAGTTTATCAATTATGTCATCGCAACTTTAATTTAGTTAAACTTTTACATTTTGTTGTACAGGGTGTCCTTTCTAGTTGGTCCTGCTGAATTTCTCTTTAGTTTAGTTTCAAATTTTTACCTTTTTTCGGATAAAAATTAAACAAAGTATCTCAGGCCCGGTTCAACTTCAAAACAGAAAGTACGATATTATACATCCTGGCACATTTTAAACAATTTTTATTCCGGGGATCAGGACATTTGCACGACGGAAAACCACTATAAAAAAAAATCTGTCGTACATATTGACTCGCTTTCGGCCGGAAAACTGTCCTCTTCTGTTCATTTTGAATGGAACACTGAATTTAGCGAATTCGAGTTTGACAAACAATGACAGAATGTAAACAATAAAGACAATAAATGTTTACTTTAGTGAAGGAGCGAATTATTGGAATTAACAACGAAACAAAGGAAATGCCTTTGTTCAAACATTTTGTCAAAAACTTTGTCATACTTGACCAATTTAAAATCCGATTGCACCATCGTTTTCAGGCTAAAAAACGTTTAGAATTATGTGTCAGCATGTACAGGGTCATTTTGACGTTGAAGTGGCCCTGAAATACCCTGTATAGTTTTTCTACAAAAAAAAGTAAAAATACAAAAAATATTAAAAAGCAATTTTGTTTTGTTTTTATAGGGTCATTGCTTCAAGAGAAATTTAGACGGACCATCTAAAAAAAAAAAAAAAAAAAAAAAAAACACCCTGTATATCTGTATATATCTTGCACATAAATTTTTGTGTGTATTGATTTTTTTTTAACAAGAGTTCGCAACAGCAGAGGTCATGTAAACCCTCAGGGTGCCGGTATTTTAGAACAAACAGCCCATTTGTAAGTATGTCGGGTTCTAATGCAGGGCCGCCGGATTCGAACCCGGGACCTTTACCTTGCAGTCACGAGCGCCGTGTCAAAGACTAAACCTTGCGGCCACCGACGTCCCTAATATTTAAGTATTCTTTTTCTAACCAATTGTATCAATCTGGTCTTATATTCATTAAGATATTTTTACGTTTGTCAAATGAATATCATTTTGTTAATGTTTTATGTATTATGCAAGACCTGTGACGACATTATTCATTTTTATAACTCACTTTTTTACTTTTCTCTTTTTTACAGCTCACACTTACATTACGGTTTGTATAGTGAGACTATTTGTCACGGAGGCTTTTAAATGACGGTTACGTAGTTCAGTAAAGCAATAAAATTATCATCTCTACGTACCCAGGCCGCAGTATATGCCCGAATAAGATTTCGATTTAAAATCATGCTTTCAAAAAAATATTATTTCTTTATGCACATTTTTTGTTCCATCAAAGAAAACAATTTTTAAAAATTTACTCAATTAACAAGTTAGATCAGGGAAGGATGAAATTGGACGTATTTTCTTTATTTTAAATCTGAAGGCTGTAGAATGATCATCAAGACTATAAACGTAAAGAACACGTTAATGTTGTATTTACGCAATCAAATTTATTGTTTCTAGTATAGGTATAATGGTTATATGTGATAATTAGTAACCATTCGTCGAGGACAACTCAGAAACCGTGAGATGCTGTCTGATGTCTGAACATTATCTTTGTCGTGCCAACGTTTCGATCTTTATTCAGATCATCTTCAGGGCGTGGGATTTAGAAACATTGGTTACATTTAACAAATACATGTAGGATGTGGAAAAAAGTAAATTTATACAATGCAAAATATATTTTTTATATTAAATCGAAGTATTTCTTCTCACTCAAAGAGTTAATTTTGTTTGCATTTTGCTATTCTTGGGTGTCGTGTTTAAAGTGCCAGAGAGATATTGCTGTTTTAGTTTTTATATAAGTTGGATTTTGAAGGGGAGGGGAAGGAATTCGGTATAAAAAAGACATTTTTGTATAAGGCGTCGGCTTCTTTGATGTGAAAATAGCCCAAGAAGGAAAAACGTTGGTATTCGTTCGGCCAGATTATATTACTAACATTAGTAAACATTTATGACATATCTAAATTTATTAGCACATAAGTTCACATAGCTCTATTGAATGTTTACGTCATATTATATAAACCAATTAATTAAAATGCTTAGTTGAGACAAAAAAGTCAGTGTCACGAGCGGGATTCGAACCCCACGACCTTCGGCCAGATACGCCGGCTACTCTACCACTTGAGCCATCCTGGCTTCGATCCACTGGGACACTAACATCCCATCTCAACCCCACCTTTTAAATTTTCCCTCCTTTTTTATATCTCAACTAAAAACATTAATTAATTGAAAGATAATTAATTGGTCCAGCGGACCACGAAAACTAGTGAATATGGTAGAAATTTTATATGCCGATAATTAATCCTTCCTTCGATTAAATCACCAATAATAATAATTGGTGGTACGCTTTCTAATATTTCGCAGAAATCTACCATGTTTCAAAATTCGAAATGTATGAATAATGGATCTCCTAACTCCGGTACATTAGGGTCCCCATCCGTTAAAAGGGTATTCTCATTTGTCCTTTAATCCCGTGTCGGACCAATTCTACGACTTGGCGATTTCATACCCCGCGGGGAGGGGACAAAAACCGATTTAGGAGAAAATATCAAAATGAGGAATAAAAATCAAATTAGGGCTGAACAATGGGACGATGTCCTTCCGAGGATCGATTTAGCCCCGAGTTAACCATGAAGTCATTCGGGAGCGCTTTTGTAACCGAGTTACCATCATAACAAGATTATTGAAAGATTACTTCGTTACCTCAGTCGTAACTGGTTTCCTAATAAAAAAAATTTATACTATTGATAATTTGATTATTTTCATTTCATTGAGAAAATATTAATAATTTCATAACGTAGTGAACAATTGGATGTAACTGACCATATATCGTATTTTAAATGAACGAATTTGAGTTTTTAGGTTGAATTTTTCATTTTTGTTTCTTTATTTGCAATATAATATATAATCTTGTAATTATACAATATACATTGAAATAAAGTTGTATATTTCTTTTTTTGCAAGTGGAAAGGAAAATGATTTTTGTTCACAATAGCACGGACACCTTAACTTTTCATTTAAGTGTTTGCTTAAAGCAATTGTAAATACGATTCAAACTTGATTGAATAGCAAACAAATCGACATCTTTAATATCAGAATCCATTTGTTTCCCAGCGGAGAAAATAAGAAATTACGCAAGGAGATAAATCAGAAAATTGCTTCTCGCCTGTGAAAGAATGGAGATGAACTGGTCTGGAAAGGGAGAGGGGAAATGTAAGAATGAATAAGAAAGAGAAAAACCGACAGAATAAATTCAGTATTATGAGACGAAATGTCCCGCATCTAAAATCATTAGCCAGCAAGTTAAACCGTGCATATAAGTCGAATTCCAGCCAATTTTCACGACAAGATGAAAATCACGGTAATTCTCCGTTATATTCAAATTTAGCTTTGTACATTTTTCACTAGGGAGATCCCCCACTAATTTACACGCAGTGTAATATGAATATTCAATTCCTAGCGGGCGGCTTTTTCTGTTTTTACGCAATGAACCATTTTTTCTCCCTTGGGATGAGAATTGTTCACAACGATATACATTCTGACCGGCAAACCCCTCATTTAAGAACCCATTCACTCCATCCCGAGAGGCCTCCTTAGCCCATTCCCAATTTGTGGAATTCATATCTAACTAGAAAAAACTAGACAAACACCACCTTAGTGACAATAAATGCAAGGTTCTCTTAAATCTCCTCGACGTTTCGTTCCAATACAAACTTCCTTCCTTTGACTTCATTACAAAATGTAAATACAGCTCAAAATCGTCGTTGAACAAAGCAACAAAGCCTAAGCCCAAGTTGTAAGCCAATATTTGATGGACGCCGTGTTATTGCAAGAAAGAAATTCGTGTCCGAATCGAGTAAAAAAATAGATAAGATCACTATCTATGTGACCTCTAGTTTTTATCTCTCTACCCTTACTAACAATGTATTTCATATTTTTGTATCTCTCATTCTCTCTCTCTCTCTCTCTCTCTCTCTCTCTCCTCTCCTCTCCTCTCTCCTCTCTCTCTCTCTCTCACCCCATACTCTCTTCCATAATAAAATTATTAAAGAAGTTCATGTGATATGTATAATATTTAATATTGTGTAAATCAGATCGTTAGTTGGAATATGAGTTAACCGTACAGATAATAATCTTTCTAAGCAGTTTTACACATATTAAATTACGTCCGTGTGGATAATCATTATTGTGATAAGATTTCAATTTTGATGTCTGCGGGGTAGAGAGAACTCAGTTTGGTCGATTCCCACCATTTTATACCTCCCTTTCATCCTGCCATACCAAACCTTCCGATTTGTAAAGTTTGTATTTATCTGGCTCACGATTTTTCAACGGTTCGTAGTACTTTGAACATTTGGTTTCAAAAAGGGTCTTGATTGGCGATCAATGCTAAGTTTCTATCTAAGTTAAATGAGTCTCCACCCTCACTCTCTCTCACTCTCTCTTTCTTTTTCTCCTTTTACTTCATCTTATTCATCCTCTCACTATATCTCTCTCATTCAAAGTTAAGAAACTTACTAGAAAGTATACGAGAAGAGTTGTTCAAAGAGCAAGAAACAATCTTTATTCGAATAATTAGAATGCATTAGCATTTATAATTATTCATTTTCTTGCTCTTCTGAACTGATAAAATGTTGTCTGAAGATGAAACCCTCAATGACAGACGACCTAATGGAGAATATGACAGAAAAAGAATTCCTAAAACCACTTTAAATACCCACCTTGTTAAAAATAACAGGACATCTCAAGATAATGGCCCTTTTCAGAAAAATTGCTCTTAGAAAAAGACGAGCAAGAGGAAACTTGAAACTATGTAAACCTACTGATGTTACCACTCAATGTAAACAAATATAAATATATTCAAATGAGGGAAAATTCAATAAAAATTGTATTGGGTTGTCCGGAAAATAATGCAGGATTTTGGTATTAAACAAAAAAAAAGAAACTAGTTACTTTAAAGCAATGTTCTTTAATCAAAATAATTTCCCATACTCTCAATACATTTCTCCCAACGTGTTGGTAACTTATTAATTCCGTCTGAGTAGAATTCAGAATTTTTAGAATTGATAAAGTCAATAAATGCATTTTCCAGTTCCGTTTGATTTTTGAATATTATGTGTAAGTAGTGGTCCAGGTGTCTAAAAAAATGGTAGTCAGTAGGCGAGAGGTCCGGAGAGTTGGGTGGGTGAGGCAAAGTTTCATAGCCAAGCTCCAATAATTTTTGTGACGTTACACGTGACACATGTGGTCGAGCGTTGCCATTGTTCAGTAGCTGTTTTTAAAGTGGTAAAATTTTGTCTCGCTTGTCTTGGCATTGTAATAACGAATGTGTTTAGAAATCTGAATATTTAAAAATAATGTATGGGATAAGAAGATGGATGAAACAGCAAGTTTAATTTGGTTGGTTTTACTATACGCACACACAAAAAATACAAATACAGGTTAGAAATGTGCAGTACGAACTGGATAATAATCTAACCAGAAGAATGAAGTATTCCCATGTCATACACCAAATGTGTTGTTTTCCACAGTGTAGTCATTACGCCAAACGTACGTATCGATATGTAACGTTTTATTTAAAGAGAACGTACAAAAAAAGGATCGGAAAAGAGAAAGAAAAAGAGAGAGAGAGAGAGAGAGAGAGAAACAAACAACAAACATACAGACATAAAAGAGAAAAAATAAGCAGGTTAGAGAGGTAAATATTCAATACGTAGAAAGAGCAGGGAGTGAAGAGCGGGAAAATGGGATAGCTGTAAAAGTGACCGACGAACGAACGGATATTTTATTACCGTTAGCTTTCAGATAAGTGTAGAATATTTGGAAAAAATCGAATAAATTTTTATTGGAGCACTGGATCAAACGATGTGAAGATAAGAATTGCTTGTAGGGCTCATATTTTTCCCCTATCGAAAAACGTAGGTCAAGCGTGACGCTTACCAACCTTATTCGATATAAGTGATATATTGTCTAAATCCCTTTAATAAACCCCACTTTTATCAGTGTTGATGGTCTGTTACGAAAAAATAGGCACATCCTCCATACTGTAACTACATTTCCATAATATTTTTATGGAATAATTATGTTTACGTCAGGATACAGATGAATAGTAACATGAAAAATAATATACAACACGAACACGAAATTATATACTAATATCTGACTGTTCGACCATTTCATATACAGACGCACAGAGAGAGGGGGGAGAGAGAGAGAGAGAGAGAGAGAGAGAGAGAGAGAGAGAGAGAGAGAGAGAGAGAGGAAAAATAATGGTGATAATGGTGCAGCCTTAAGAATGTGACGAACTCTCACGAGCTGGCGTTTGTTGCTTGGCGCGCATGGTCACCTTAAACATCTTCTGATACATTTAGAAGACAGGACCAAGAAGTGTATAACCATAAGTATTTTCGTTCGGACTAGCACTGACTGAGTGGTGAGAACCCTGGCGGGCTCCTAGAGAAGAGGCTGTGTTTCATTCGTGACTGTGGACCGTCGTAGAACTTGCGTATAGCCTCCGAATTACCTCCCGATCTCGTGAGAATCGGATGGATCGCATTGCGTTGAGTGTATAGCCAGCGAGGAGCTATGACTACGCTAATGGCGTCGCTCGAATGCGTGAGGAATGGTGAAAGAGAGCGGGTGTTGTCGGTGGCGGTCGTCAGAGCAGTCTTTACCGTAGGCATGGTCTGTTCTAGGGGGTGGTTAGAGACTAAAATCGCAACCGCGGCCGGAGCTTATCTGGAAGTTTCGACGCTAGCAGATCCCCTACTCAAATCGAGATACAGTTGTCTTCTCTATCGAGGAAGAGCGTAGAAGACATGGCCAATGCATTTTGACCACCTTTTGGGTATCCCTTTACGCGCGCGATCAACGTTAACCCACCCCCTCGGAAGGGGCAAGAGGGAAAAGTCGACATATCGGCAGTTTGCTGCAGAATGATGTGGGCTTCTACACCGAACCTCTCGGAAGCAGCAGATTTACCGTGCGCAGTGGTGAGTCGCTCCTAACTTGAGAATCTAAAATGTGTGATAAGGCCTAATCAGCCAGGTGCGCACGCTAAAGAACCTCAGTGTTACATGAAATTACGACCCAAGTGAGTGTAAAGATCTTCCAAACTCAGTTACACTTGGATTCGAAATGGTACGTACCGGGCGGGTACTTAGGGAGGTGCGGCAATGAACGTTGTGCCGTTCATCGCAAACATTTAACGGAAGGCTACTCTTCCCTAGTAGTGGTTGTCATTTCACTTTAACCTAAAGTCGTTGCCGGCAGGTTATCCGGAAGTCCTTGAAAGGTTTCTCCACCCAGGGGTAATAAAACTGCAATTCTATCTACAGAAAAACACCGAGATCTGCGGGCAGATCTCTTTTCAACCCTATGAGCTTCTTGCTTCGGTAATTATATGTATTAACCGATCCCTTCTAAGGGGCAAGTAAGGAAGAAACTAGTATTGGTCCTTAAGTATTAGTATTAGTCGTATTAGTCCAAGTGTTTTTCTGCACCGGATTTCAGATTTTAATACTAACCACACGTAATTAGAAGAGTAGTGGCTTCCACCTTGAGAAACAAACTGATTGTTGCCGAGTGCCAAGTGCGGTTGAAAAAAACCGGTGAAGAGACGCCTGTTTGTCCGGTTTAGTTTTGTTTCTGTGCCATTATTCATTGATTGTGTTTGTGTTGTTTATGTTTTTAGTTGATTTTATTTTACATGAGAAGTACTTTTTAAAGTTTTTAGTTTGCTCGTTATGCATTCATTGCTGTCATTTTGTGATGGATTAGGGTTATTTGAGTCAGAGTCATCAGTTGCGGATGGTTTTTGATAGAGCTGTAGATTTATGTCTGTAGATCTATTTGTAAATTTTATTTATTGTTGTAGTATATGGTTTGCTCGGAAATGGCCTAACAGGTTCATCACTCGCAAAGTCCAACAGGAAATTTCAAAAAGAAACTACACAAGGCAAATAAACAAATCCCGAGAGCGTAAGTTGTATTTAAAATAAATTAATACTACATCACTTGATCAGAAGGAGCATAAAAGAAATTGATATCTGTCAATGTATCAAGTCACAATTATTTTGTTAAATTACTAAAACAATGGTTACTTTAATCATTTCTTTGTGTCAACGTTGATGAAAGGTTTATTGTAAAAAAAACAGAAGCACAGTCGTAAAACATGAGAATTAGTGTCTTTTGAGAACCGACGTCGATTGCTAAGCTTAACTAAAGGAAAATTGGCGTTGAGAATTGTAGTGGTAAGAGCGAGAGGCTTCAGTGGGAAAGCTAATGAGTCGTTCTAAGGGTACACCCCTTAATGAGGACAACACCACCCTTATCGTTACCGGACGAGACAGACTCAGACGTGGCACCATTGTACCTACCCTCAACCTTATACCGCAAAATCTGCAACCGCACACCGCACCCGTTATCCATAATGTGGTGAAACGTGCTAAAGATGTTTAATTGCGTTTACTTCCCAGTGTTATCTTAATGGGATAAACGCTTTGTAACAAATTTATTATTATATACAAACAAAGGCGATAAAATCATTTTTTTTTTAATTTAAGTTAAATTTTTATATATGACCAACGAATAGGCTCAGAGGTAATTAACTTTAAACATGACAATTAATTTATATGATTTTCCCTATACGTGCTGACTTGTTTTCTAGAGAGATTAATTTCTGTCAATTAAAGCATTTTGTTCATTACAAAAATTGTATGTAAATATATCTTAATAAATTTGTGAATATATTCCAACGAACTATAAAGTAGGAAAAAATAATGATTAAAATAAATATGCAGTATTGCAATATGAATATCAAGAATAAACATCTTGTAGACAAATAATAATAATAATAGACATAAGTAATTATTTATTTTTTGCAAGAAATTTTGAAACTGGCGGAGCGGAAAAAAGAAATAAAAGAAAAAAATTGCGTTGTAATAAATTACAATAATTAATTAATAATTCATCTTTAATTAAGGTTTCGACGGAGATAAAAAGTCAGTGTCACGTGCGGGATTCGAACCCACGATCTTTCCCTCCTTTTTCCCATTTTTCAATTGTCGTGTATTCTAATTGATTTTCGGGACAAATGAAATGGGTACGGAGAGCTTTAGTGAAGTGTGCTTATTGCATCTTTTTTTTACGAGGGTTCGCAACTGGTCAGAGAGGTCGTATAAACCCTCAGGGTGCCGGTGTTTTTTTTTTTAAAAGAAGCCAATTGTAAGTATGTCGGGTTCGAATGCAGGGCCGCTGGACCTTACAGTGATGAGCGCCGTGTCAAAGACTACACATTGCGACCACCGACGACCCTATTACATCTATTAAGTTTCGTGGTCCGATTTACCAATTAAATTTTTTTCAAACAATTAATCTTTAGTTAAAGTTTTGGTCGGGATAAAAAAGTCAGTGGCACGAGCGGGATTCGAACTCACGACCTTCGGCTAAATATGCCCTATTAAATGTTATGGAATGATATGATCTTAGCCGTTAAAACTCCCTTAAAAATTAATTATAATAATAATGTAAGTAATAAAATAATATGATGATCAAGTTTCCTAAAAGTATATTAAACAGTCCAAATATCTCCATCAATAGCCCGTTTGTATAATAGATATAAAAATGAAATAGAATTCAACACCAACCGAAGCACCGATGTACCATTTATTAGACGCTTAGGCCGATTGATAGCAGATGAAGGGCTCTCGGAGATTTCTAAAAAACTGTCATATTTCTGACTTTTTTATTTAATTCAATATTGATAACAACACAGGTTCCCATAAAATTAAAACTACTACATAAAAATGATCTCAAGCCAAATAAATTTGTAAACACATCATGTTACGGAGTTAGCTTTCGTTCCTTATCTGCTATGCGCAAAATTAATTCACAAAGAATTAACTCTATTCATAGATCTTATATCTTACAGACCATTAATTCGGCTTTCGAGCTCATCATTACACTCCTCAACACCTTCAGAGGGTTTCACATTATATTACGCAACGTCTAGAGCGCACAATGGACCTGGAATGGTAGGCCTTTAGGTTCTACGATAGTTTACGTCATGAGGCAGTTTTATAAAAAAAAATTAAATTATTTCTACCCAGGCCTATTATTTAAGTATTTGATTGATACGATGCATTAAGTCAAGCAAAGATTTTTCGCGCTGTACCAAGAATCAAACTTCCGAGATAAAAGAAGCGCTAGTCTCCGTGCCTCAGAGGTCATTACTCGCTCCGCTGTTGTGCTTAGTTTAAACTTCTGACATCACCACATGAAAATGCTCTCACGCCTACAGGCACATGTAACCCATCTTCTACACTAACAATCCTTATGTTCTTATGTTATCCTTAAAAATTGACGGTTTTTTTTTTTTTTTTGGAATATAAAGTTTAACTCTGAAAGTCACAACTCGTCACTTTTAAACTCCGACTTTGTGCGTCCTACCATAAAACACGAGCCTGTTCTTCAATTCCGCAAAGAATATTTGTCTATGAGTTACATTTGATAGGAGACCTTGGAAACCGCACACACAATTAAAATCATAAAATCATATTCACATTAAAAAACGGTTTAAAATTTGTGTCGTTGTACCAAAAGAAATATTTTAATTGATAAATCCAAATAGCGTCAAAAAATTTTCTCCGTCTTTATTTCCACGAAATGTAAATTCACGGCAAACTTAAATTGAACCTCGTGTTGTATTTTTGTTATTATTGTAAAAATGGACGAGAGTAAACTTTGGATGAAATGTCAGGTTTAACTTTCATCTCGTTAACGTGGCGGTGACGTATTTCCAAAAATTCCCAAATAAACCTTTTACCGAGATATAACACTCAGATATGACACAAATATTTTAAATTAAAAATCATTATTTATATTCTGAACTATTATTGCGAGAAAATTTGCCAAAATCAAATTGAAGGAATCAAAAACAAAAATCAGATTTGTTGTGTATTTGCTCATGGAAGGTAAAACATATGCGGGTAATTTCCATTCTGATTCTATTGCGATTTTTTAATTACGAAATCAAAATCATCTGTAAGTACTCTGGTTTTAAATAAATGGTCGCTCAGATTCGAACCCTGGATCTCCACAGTAATAAGTTATCGTGTCAACATTCAAAAAAATTATAACACATATATCACCTAACATTTTCATAGAAAAATAATTGTAAACAAATTTTTATAATCATTATATTTAATGAATCAATTAATAAATGCGATAATATCAACTGGTTATATATCATATTCCACAATTCATTGATAAATTCACTGTTTGAAACCAAAGGTTTCAGTACTGTAAGTAGATATTTTTAGTTCTTAACCTTGTGAATAATTGTTTCAATGTGATAGAGTGCTATTCCTTAAAATCTGAAAGGAATGTGTGTTTTCTTTGCTTTCAAGTTGGCGTTATCTCTCATCTACATTACAAATTCATATATTTTGAAAAGTTTTTTCCCCATTTGTTCAGTACAAAGAGAATATTTGTTTTAAGGGACATTTCTCTGTGATTTATATTGTCTTGCACTTAAGCAAAAAAGTTCGAAAATTATAAACAATCTTTTCTTCCTTGGTTATTCATGCTCTTCAAAGAAATAACAAATGACAATCTGTACACATTCCTTCAAAGAATTTTCGGGCTGGAATTTCATCAGGTTTTTTTTAATATTTGATGACAAAACTTATCAAAAATGAAAAACAGGTCGTTTTTAGATTTGTTTTACATTTGGCAATTTCTTTTATTAATTTTTCTTACATTTTTATTATTTGATGTTATAGTTTTTTAAAGGTTTCCTATTTGTTGAAGTTTATTTTTCGAAATTAAGAATAATTAAAACATGTAATTAAAATTTTTTTAAATAATTTTTCTTGTCATTAAGTCTGACTATGACTCGACTTTTATCAATTTACAAAGAATCGCCAACGGTTTACAAATCACTTTTATTCAGTTTTATCTATTAAAAAATGAAAAATTGTTGGAGTTTCAAACAATTTAAGGCAGAAGTTTCTCTAGTTGGACCTTTAATTCCTTAAGAATTTATGTAAAAAGATAACATATTCTTTAATATTTTACTATTTGACAAATGGGTTTTGCGGTTTAAAAAACCGGAAGTTACAAATTGTTCAAAAGTGGTGAGAAGCCAGACCGCATAATAAAAATAAAGGTTTCTGAATAATATTTATTTAACTTACCCAGTAGTTTTTCTACATAGAAGAGTAAAGAAAACACAACTTGTCAAAATAATTAAAAGAATGTGTAGTTTAGTTAGTCGATGATTAATCAGAAATCGTGAGATGCGGTCTGGTGTGATGTAGGTTTCAGAAAAACATTTTTTATTTTATCGTGCCAACGTTTCGATCTATATTGAGATCACGTTTAGGGCTCAAACCGCATCTTTCGATTTAATGAATTATTGACTAACGGTCACTAATCACCTCACAAAAGTTACAAACTTCATTTAAAGAAAAATTCAAAAGATATCATCAACCTTACCTATGGATATTCTTCTTTTACAGGTTTGCCGTAATGATGTAATAGATAATTTTATGTACTATAATATATTTTTTTAGACGATGACGTTGGTAATATTAAAATATAAAGAATGACGATAAATAATATTGGTACTTTTATAAACATGTACTAAGTCAAAACCTGGGAACGTCACATCCAAAATAATCAGTAATTACAACGAAATCTTGGGTGCTAGGGAACAAAGGAATTTTGCGTAATGAACTAGTAGGCAAACTTGCCAGAGGAAGAGCAAGAACGATAATAGTCCATGAAATTATAAATGGAATAACAAGATCAAACCAATGACTTCTCGATCTCAGAATGAGTCCACTCAATCGAATCGAAAAAAAAAATGGTCAAAAAAATCTAGAGCTGCCTGGAATCACATTTCTACAGTTAGAACGGGGTAAATCGCACAGAAGTGATAGAGTTATGTACCGGTAAAGGGGACCTGAGGAATCTATTACACAAATGGGTCGTTTCAATGATCACCCATGCAGTCAGGAGTATGAAATTGCCACCTATAATCATGCTAAGCAACGGCCCAAAGGAGACAAAGCCAGGGGTGTTAAGCTGACCACAAAAAAAAAAACACAAGGTATCACTTGTTGAAAGATAGATCGAGTCAACTGAACTATAGAACTAAAAAAATTAGAATAACCAAAAAGCTGCAGGCTTAGTATGAAATGCAAAGCCCTCATTTTCTATTGCCCTAAGAATCATCAACATCAATATCATTATCACGCTCATCCTATACAATTGTGCATGTGTTGTTTGTGTGCGGGAAAATATTTTATTCTATTTTCTTAGGCCACTGTCATCAACAATTCATCGAAGAAATGTATGAAAAAAAAGTGTTTTATCAATAGCGGCATCCAATTTTCCTACACAGCAGACGTACTTATCTGCCTTTTCCTGATTTTCGCATCGCACGGCAATCTTGCCTTCGATATATCGCTAACCTTATTTATCTGCAGATTGGCTTGAAAAAGCTGCAAGATAAACTGGTAAATATAAGAAAAATATAAAACGCTCAGGAAATTACGTTATCAAAAATGAGACAGAATATTTATTAGATTTTCTTATAATTTCGCGAATTGTACGAAATAGCAATAATTGAAGTTTTTCCTGCGCATCTTTTTACAACCATCATAAATAAATCTACAGTTTCTAAATATCTTGCTTCAATAAAAAAAAATATCTCGTTATTTATAATTATTTGTTGTAAATAATATTTTAGTAAGTGTATTTTGTGATATGTTGAATCAATTAATTTGCAAATGTTTCATTTACAGGATTTATGTTATATAAATTACAATAAATAAAATTGAACATTTGAAAATGATAAAAATACAAAATTGTCCAAGATTTTTTTTTTTTTTTTTTTTTTTTTTTGTAAAAAGAGTGTGGACAAGTTTTATATTTCATTCATTACACATCAATAAATCCACACATTTTGGGGGAGTTACGCACCTATTAGAAAGAATTCTTCCAATTCTTATTTTTCAAATTATAACTTTTGGCCATACATTTCATTTATCCTAATAATTTGCAGATCTTTCTTGTCTCTTCCTTGAGTTGAGGTTGTACATTTGTGCGGCTTGTTGATCTAAAGCAAGGTTTTTATCGAGCTTAGCATCCCGGATTGCGGTTCATACTCGAGGGAATCCTTCCCACCATCTTCATACTTCACTGTTACCTCACTGACATTGCAGACGATTCCCTCTCTGCATATTTAACTAAAAAGTTTGGTATTCCTCTGACCTCCGCACTTTATTTTGTTTTGTATGATATGTTGAAACAACTGTGCAAATATATGTTCATAATGCGTGATCATTTTAGACCCTGATGATGACATTAAAACGGGTCGGGCAGTAACAATTGAATTTGTTTTTTTCATTATGGTCATCCAGATTATGCGTGAGAAAAAAATGGACAGTACATCTACAATACATTATTTACCAGTTCACAGCTGACATGCCATACCATCTCCAAACTAACAGTCATATATCAGTAGACATAGAGATAAATCGAATAAATCTGACCCTGTTAATTCCACCCGAAATCATCAACAAGGTCTCTTACCCTATTGGAATCGTTGTGTGAATTGAAAACAATACAATTTATCTCAGAAAAATCCTCCTTCACTCTTCGAAAAGGCGCATAAGTAGGTGCATCGACAAAGGTTTGACATGGACCATATGAGGACATGTGACCAAAAGGTATCTCACTGAGAATAAAAGCGGATAAATGAAAAGAAATGTCATTGTGCTTTGGTTTTTTTATAGTTAAGTAGCAATAGTTTATTTATAGTATTTCAACGGAAGAATAAAAGGATAACGATGAGCCTATACTCGTGATGAGACTGTTGCTAATCTGACTCCATTATTATTTTATTGGCCATACAAATCTATGGGAAAGGTTTAAATTATGGAGCCAAAATTCGAAATTATACATAAAGAACTGGAATAAATTGTACAATTTAAACTGGGCTTTTGCATGCACTTAGCCTTCCAAATTAAGTATTTTTAAAGGCTAAATTAAAGCTTTGGATGGCAATAAGATAGATTAGTTTATGAGTGAATGTTTGGCGTCGGAACTTCAAAACCCTCATCCCAATGATTTCCTTCAAACTATCCTTGCCGATAAAAAGGCAAGTGACGCGGAACCTCCTATTCAGTGACCCTTACTCAAGACTTAAACAGATTACATTTTAGTACATTGGAATATTGCCAAAGACTAGTTTCTCCAATTTTTCTTTTAATTTTAAAATGATTATAATTTTATAATACTACAAATTATAAAAACAACATCTTCAACACTGATTAGGAAAGCATCAAGTAATAACAAGAAAGAATTTTTTTTGGCAAAAAAACGTTTTAACTACTGTAAAAAATAGATATGATTGGTAGAGTGTGGTTTAATAAAATAAAATTAAAAAGATTTAACATAAATATATTTTAAATTAAATGATTTTGTATATATAATATTAAGAAGTTGGGTTGAAGTTATTAAAGGTGTGGGCAGTATAATACTTATATATTTAGGGATTGATATAAAGCTTGGGGTTTAGCAGACTTCAATTAAAATTCATCAATTTACTTACATGGCAAAGGTGGTCGCCACTGGCTGAAGAGAGCAACACAAATGGCCAATAATCTGTTTTTCTGCTCGAGCTCAACTTCCACTAGGTGGTGGGAAAAGGTAATCGGCTGATGCTACGCTTTGGAAAAACCGTAACATTCTAACCATATTTTGTTGCCTAACAGATTTCGCCCTCTTCATGGGTCTTTTTCTCCCTTTAGCGCTGTACCCACATATCACCGCTGTAGCCTAATTACCCGGCGATAAGCCATGCGCGTTTTCCCATTTACAATGTGGGAAATGGGCTTTACAAAGGTGTGTTTTATCTCGAATGATGGAATATGTTTTATCAGAAAATCCAAATATTTCATTTTATTTGTTTGTATGTTATCTAATTTATTATATTTCTTGGTCTGGCTGACCGAATAATTTCATTCAATTAATTAATCTTTATGTGAGGTATTGGTTGAAATGAAAAAGTCAATGGCACGAGTGTGGTTCGAACCCACGACCTTGCGCTTGATGCGCCGCTGCTTTACCCCTTGAGCTATCGTGACATCGATCCACTAGGACTCCAACTTCCCATCTCACGCAACCTAACGTATCTCAACCAATACCCTACATAAATTTTTGCATTCTATAAATTCACTTCTTTCCACATCCTACATGTATTTGTCAAATTTAAACAATGTTTGTAAACCCCAGGCACTGAAGATGATTTCAATAAAGATCGAAACGTTGGCACGATAAGGAAAATGTTTTCCTGAAATCTTCATCAAACCGACGGCATCTCACGATTTCTGAATAACCATCGACTAGCGGTCACTAATCACTATCCACCATACAGTAAATAAAGAAATTATTTATTCATGTATTTATGTACCGATTTATTCTAAGATATATATATATATATATATATATTTTATAGGGACTCATACATAGTCTTATTAATTTTTATTCAGCAGTGTAATACATACGAGAACCCATGGCAAATAAGTTAAAGGTATTGTCCTGGGGTCACTGAATTTAATCAGTGAATACAATTTGTTTTTTAAAATAAAATAAATGACAAAAAAATCACAAATGCTAACTCTCAAAGTAACTATCCAATTTCATTACAACATACTTCGAGTAGAAACTGTGAAAAGGTAAATTAAAAAAACAAAACATTAAAAAACATTTACTGGCGAATTGATTAGTGAAGGAGTCGAGGTTATTAAAAAAATTAACATCAGAAATTAAGGTATATTAAAAGACTTTACAAGCAAACTTTTAACCTAATGCATCTATTGTTACTTTTGTAGAAGTGCTTAACAAGATCAATAATATTTTATTTTTAAATAATATGATTATGGTCTTCAAATCATTACTTATGAAAACACCTAAGGTGATATAGATGTAGAAAGCATAAGCTACACATACAGCAAAATATAGTTTGTTTTATAGAAAAACACTGGGAGCAAATGTTGAAATATTTGAATCGAAGAATAGCGAGGAAATAAACTTTATGAAAATGTGATTGAACGGTAGTGATACGTCGTTGTGATCGTGTTTGAGTCAACCAATAGGGGAGAGTCAATTTCCCTCAATGGGGTACGTGCCTCGTCTCGACTGCTACAAATCCTTAAGAACCACCTTATATTCTTCGTTTCGCTTTATGCCTTTCAGCCGATTCTTTTGGCATTCCTCGAAACCCTAACCACTTTTTTACACCTGAAAGCATCGACTGGCTTTTCACGAATAAAAAATACGCAATTCGGGAAAAGGTAAATTGTTATAATAATTTTTTTAAACGTTTCGCAGCTCTAAAAAAGTGTCTATTCCGTCCGACAGAATTACAATTATTTGAAGAACAATCTTGAGTCTCGAGATCTTGTCAAAGGTTCAGCGTCAGGCAGAATCGAAGTCTGGGAGCGCTCTTCGTGTAATTGAAATCGACCCAGCAAACTAGTCTATCTGTCATTTCAAGCGCACCAGACCACAAAGAAAAACACTGGCTCATCAATTTAAAAAAAAAACCTCGAAGGCCTTAGAATGCGATCCTTGGCCAAATCGAGATGTCCCTCATACTGAATTGTAAATTTTCTCAAGTTTGGTATTATTTGGGTTAAAAACGAATCAGAAATGGGGAAACTAAAGAGACAGTGATGAGTATCATCCATCATTCAACAAAACTGGACAGTATGATCAAGAAACATTTTCCCCCAAACTTCTTAATCCAATAACAAAAAGTCATGTTTAATACGATTTAGTAGACTTACAGCAAAACTAAAAATAAAGGTTTCTTAATAGTATTTATTTAACTTACTCAGTAGTTTTTCTACATAGCAGAGTAGAGAAAACTATGTTTAAAAAAATACAACTTGTCAAAATAATCAAAAGAATGTGTGGTTTAGTTAGTCGATGATTAATCAGAAATCGTGAGGTGCGGTCTGGTGTGACGTAGGTTTCAGAAAAATATTTTCTTAATCGTGCCAACGTTTCGACCTTTATTGAGATCATTTCAGGGCCTGGGATTTAGAAACTTTTTTCCCCACATCTACATGTTTTTCTTGAATTTAAACAATGTTTGTAAAACCAGAACGCATCTCACGATTTCTGAATAATAATCAACAGAATACTAATCGGTCAAAACATACCTCATAGTAATTCCGGTTTAGTCTCGAAAATTACTAGTTTGATGGAATTTTCTAGCTCCCCCGTATCAAAAGAACTGTTTTAAATAGTACAAGAGAGAATAACTAAAAGAATGCAAATCGCCCAAAGCAATTAGTCCAATTGCAATTAAAATAATTGTTTACATTTCTAAGTTTTGAAGCATATTAAACCTCCTTTAAGAAGTTAATTACTGAGTAAACGGAATTTATACCATTACTGGGTCCGTATAATTCGTCAGATAAAAAAGAAACTAACAAGGGTATACTACGAATTTGCGATCATCTATTTCAATTAAACTTTTTTTTGGTGAAAATAGTTCGAAAAATATCAAAAACGCACTCGACTTCTCTCTTGGCAATGCTCCTAACGATCCGAGAATTTTTTTTAAGAAGTAATTCACTTAATTTTGTTTTAAAATATTATTTTCGTTCTTTGGTCTGAAGGTATTTTAACTTTATTTAATATCAGTCAATTTGCTTTTTACACGCGATAAGAAAATAATAAACAAGATCGTATCAAATAAAATATTTAAAATAACTTACAAACTTCCAGTACACAGATTATTATAAATTTTCTTTTTACCAATTCAGATTGATTCTAAGAACTTTTGAACAACATTAAATTTTGGTTTGCACAGTAACAAAAAAGCCATGTTTGGAAAAGGTTCTTAGGTGTTCTTTAAATTTCAGAATTCCTTTGGATTTTATCCTCTCTCGACATTATTACAACCATTGGAAAAGAGAATGACTCCTCTGTGTAAATAACATCAAAGAGACACTTCAAGTTTTTTACTTCATTTTTCTTGTTCTTAGTTATTAATAAGGGTGTCGTTTCTGTCACTAGAACAGTTTATTAGGTCGTAACCTCTGTAAAGTTTTCGTTGGATCGGTGGAATTCGTTCAAATTTATTATACATATTTTGTGTCTAAAAAAAGGTTTCATTCAAAAGGCGAAAAATTAAAGTCGATTTTTCTACAAAAATGTATACTCAGACATTTTTGGTTGTGCTAAAAACGAAGAACATTTTTGTTTTTGGTTAAAAAATATACTAAACTACATATAAGATATTCGCATGCAATTTTGACGTACTGACACTCTGATGTAGCAGGGTTAATATTTTTTTCCGATTTTGCCAATTATATACAAAGGCAGAAAGCATATTTTAAAAATTACTTAAATTATCTATCTTGGCTTAATATTTGGCTCGGTTTAATATTTTCGTCTTAGTGTCACCATAAAACGTTTCATTAAAAGCTGTGATACCACGTTAGTATTTTCCAATATGTACAGTTCCAAAGTGAACAATTTCAAAACGTAATAAAAAAATAATTGACTTTCAAAGCATTTAGTCTAATATAATGAAATTGTTTTTAAATTTTATAGTTTTGGCATACGTTAAGAAAAGTTTAAGATGGAAATTTCTGATTACCCATGAGATTTTATGCCTGCAGTAAAATGAATGGTTCGAGAACTGAAAGCCTGCCAAGTCCGGGGAGAGCGTTTTAAAACTCTTTAGATCGTGTAATGCCAGTAGACGTGAACAAGCTGAGCATAATTGAAAAATCCATAAACCAAAAGGATGAAATTGGGTAGAAACGGATAGCATTAAATCTCTTTGTGTTTAATTATTTTAACTTTAACGGCTGAATAAAAACCCGAGCTCATTAAAGTTAACCCTCGCTTGCCTTTGAAATTGAAATTATCTCTTCATACATTAATGATGTCCACAGTTTGCGATGTACACGTTTGTGAAAGGTTTTATTAAAGTGTAATTAATTATAAGTTAAACAGGTTGTAAAAAAAATGATTTAAGTATATTGTACGTAACACAAAATATTAAACTTGTTAATGTTTTTCTTTTCTTTTTCTAATTGCCGCATTAAACCAAAAGAAAATATGTTTTATACTTAATGTTATACTTAAGATAACTCTATCATTTGATTAATCTTTATGTAAGGTATTGATTGAAATGAAAAGTTCATGTCACAAGCGGGATTCGAACCCACGACCTTCAGCTAAATACTGCTGCTCTACCACTTGAGATATCGTCATTCCTGACTTCATCCACTCGGTCACCAACTTCCAAACCAAATCTCACGCCAGCATTCGAATTTCCCATCCTTTTCTAACTCAACCAATACTTTACATAATGATTAATTAATTGAAAGATGTTATTCGGTCAAGAGGACCATGAAATCTAACGAACTTAAGAGAAATATATATCTTATTATAAAAATATGAAACTTGGAAAAGCTTCAGACAAAAATTGTTTTCATTTCAGCGATAGTAACTTCTATATGAAAAAAATCCTCATAAGATCAGACAGCCAAGCAGCTATCAAAGCACTGGCATGTACAAGGATTACATCAAAATTAGTCAGTGAATGCATCCAAAATCTCCAAAACCTGGGAAAACACAACAAGGTAACGGTATCCTGGGTGCCAGGGCACGGGCGAATTTTGGGTAATGAAGAAGCAGACAGACTGGCTAGAGGAGGATCCGCAAGACCATACATAGGCCCCGAGCCTATCCTTGGGATATCCAAAACAAACGTAGAATCCTCCATCGCAGAATGGATCCGAATAAAACAAAGAGAAAAATGGATAAACTCTAGCAGTGCTAGACACAGTAAACTCATGATAAAACAACCCTCATCAAAACTGGCAAAAACACTGCTACAACTGGAGAGGGCAAATCTCAGAGGAGTGGTAGGGCTACTAACCGGCCACTGGCATCTAAGAAAACATCTACAAAGCATGGGCATATGTAATAGTGATCCCATTTGCGGACTATGTAATGAGGAGGAGGAAACAGCCACTCATATCATCTTCGAATGCGGAGCAACGGTTCAATGGAGGCTCAATCTGACGCACTAAAATGACTCAGAGAACCACAGTGAAGCAATAACAGTCAATGACTTGATACTCCTGAGAAAAAGGATCGAGTCTATTGACTAAACTAAAGAACTAGGAAGGTACCATAAGCCAGAAGGCTGCAGTGCCTGGGGCACACAAACCCCACCTCCTAGTACCTTTGCTACCATTCCATTCCAACTTCTATATGGAAATTGTGTAAATGTATTACAATTAATTAAGGTTTTTCTAAGTCTATGGCACGAGAGGGATTCGAGCCCACGATCTTCGGCGTGATACGCCGCTGCTCTACCACTTTAGCTATTGTGACCTCCACTCGGACCATCACAACCGCACCTTTTGAATTTTCCCTCATTGTTGCCATTTTTCATAAATTTGTCATTTGCCATTAGTTGGTCAAGCGGACCAAGAAATTAGTGAATTTAATGAATTGTGTAAATGTTCAAATTAATTACTGGTAATAATTAATCCATATATGTTTGGCGGTCGTAATTGTCCTCATTATTTTTTCAATTAATTATTTTTTTCTAAGGTCTAGGTCGAGATGAAACAGCTTAGCCGAAGGACGTGGGTTCTAATCCGCTCATGACATTAGCGTCTTCGTCTCAACCAAGGGCTTATATAAAAAGGATAATTAAATGAAAAGTTTAATATTTAAATTAATTGTTTAATTAATTAAGTAATTAAAGTACTATGTTAAAATGTCACTTACAAACAGTTAATTGTTTTTGGTCGATGAGTAATATTTATGAGCCTAGCCTGAAGATGATCTCAATAAAGATTGGAAAGTTGGCACGATAAAGAAAATGGTTTTCTGAAACCCACATCACCCAGACCGCACCTCACGATATCTCAATAATTATCGATTAACGGTTACTAATCTTTACACATTTATGAACCAGTATTTAGTAAATCTCATCAACAACGCTGCTCTTAAAATAAGGTTTAAAATAAAATTAAAGCCTTCTCCCTATCCTCGTCAAAGCTACTGAAAAGCTTCTTCTTTTTCGCCTTCGCACATCATCATCGAACCCCCAAATATTATCCCCAATCGCCAATATGGCTATCGCGAATACCAAAGCCCATCGACTCCATCCCCACCACACTAGATCTTAACTTCCCCGAGTTAATATATTCCTTAACTATTCCAGACCTTTGATCTAGTATGGCGAAAACCGTTAGGCCCAACATTCAACAATTAACACTTAACATTCACTTGGCCACTGATATGGTACAGGGTCCTTCTCTATGTCCTCAACATCCAAGCCTCTCATTACATCCTTAAAACTCTGGCTTCTTCTTCATTATACTTTATCAATCATCGATTAGAATTCGTTCCAAACTGTCTTCTCATTGCAATCCACTAACTGCAACTTACCAAGCTCAACGCTTCCTACAACGATTATTCGGAGATCATGGTTAAGTTTTAGAAAACATTTTCTTTATAATTTATATGCAATGCTTATAAATCCCATGCCCTGAAGATGATCTCAATAAAGTTCGAAACGTTGGTATGACAAAGAAAAAGAAATTTTCTAAACTCAAATCACACCAGACCGCATCTCACGATCTCCATGATCATTGATTAATGGCCACTAAACACCACACACTTCCTACAGCTTATTCTCCCCGAGGGTCGATCTTTGCTCGACTACGATGAAAGGCCCGGAGGGACGTTATTTTTTTAAAATCGCTTATTTGTAAACAACTCATGTTTGAATACTGGGCAATGACACTGTACACTGGCAATCCAGACCTTCACCTATGTAATGGCGCCGTGTCAACACCTAAACAATGACGCTTTGAAGGAGGCTTTAATCTCTGGCGTCTGCTTGTCTGGACTTCACTCCAAATTAAGCGATCACTTCTGAACTCCCTAAGAATCGGAAAAAAAGTCTACAGGAAATGATGGGAATCGAACACACAACCGCCAGGTCAAGTAGCCGAGGCCTGATCACTCCCCAGGGGCGTTCATTCGTTTAGTTCTGTTTATTTGTAAAGTAATTGTGAACGTAAGTAATAAGTAAAAATATTCGTTATGAATATAATTTTCGGTATTTTATTTCCTACAAATGCTAATAATTATATTAATTGGTATAAAAAAGTAAACAACATAATAAATAAAAAACTATATCGGTACACTAAAAATAGTATACTGCATTTGTTTGTCATTTTGCGCTTTTATCGATTTATAGACACCTTTACATAACCGTACCATAAAATTTGCACAGTCATTGGCGTATTACATCATAAAATTTTACGTAATTTGCTACGCCATTGAAATATTGGTGCTTTCTGTCTCTTATCTTTATCACTACTGAATTTTTTTTTACAACGATTTATGTATTTTACGAACGATAAGCTACATATACGGGGGGAGGGGAATATCATCACATTAATTTTCTTTCAAATTATGAATAACACCAAGGGAATTGATAATTTATACAAAATATTTTCCCAAACTAATCCCTTGTCTGAGTCGTTCCTGTGTAAACTAACCTAAGCACCTTAGATTTACAATTAACCAATAAAAGCCTCTATAAGAAAACAAGTGTTAAACCTACGTCGGACTTACCCAAAAGGACTCTGAGGTCCCTTTTATTGGCCTCACTCGGAAATACCTCTCTCTTGCCTTTCCTAAAGAAACAATCGAAGGCCTTGATAAAAAGCAATTCCTTAAAGATTGGAATTTACTACTTGACAAGGCACTATAGAGACTTTATTAAAACCTTAAATCCTTTTAAATTTAAAGCGTAAAGTAAGAAATTTAAAATTGTCAAGCAATTATTTCTTCTTAATATTATTACTTTAAAATACTATAGTAATGGAAGAAGTAAAACATGAATAAAATAAATTTGAAAGAAACAACACTTAGCTCCTTTGTAAAGCCTCGTTTCATCAGGACTTTGTACCGTTTTCTAACCATCTGCAATTTAAGAAAATGGTTAGGATAGCTGATAATGATACGTTTCTGTATATGTATTTATCTTTTTATATATTTTTAAATATTTTATTAATAATATGATACCTGAATATCTAGAGAATAGCAAGGTACAATAAGCACGTGAAAAATATGAAAAATTCAGGGAGAAAGATTTGAGAAAGAAAAATAAAACAGATAATTTCCGTTTTATGGGCAAGGGCTGGGCGAAAATCATTAGAAGTTTGTCAGCCCAATATACATGCTACTACTTCTTTCTGCAGAAATAAAACTTAATCAATCAACGTTGGATTTTAATTTTTAGCAGAATCAACCATAAAATATTTGATATATGATCCAAACATAGTAATAAACAGCAGTATGTTTAAACTGTTTCGTAAATTCTATAATGTGTAGAGATTAGTGACCGTTAACGGATAATTATTCAGATATCGTGAGATGCGGTCTGGTGTGATGTACGTATCAGAAAAATATTTTCTTTATCGTGCCAACGTTTCGATCTTTTATTGAGATCATCTTCAGGGCCTGGGATTTACAAACATAATTTACATTTAGAAAATACATATAGAATTTGGAAAAGTGAATTTATACAATGCAAAAATTATATTTTATATTCTATCATTTCACACATCAACTATTTTTCGCATAGTGTAATTGTCCAACAATCTAATTTTCCTTTTCCCATTTATCCCTTTCTATATAATCCTGAAAGAATAAAGTGGCCGAAACATTACCAACACATTGTTTCCCTTTGTCGGCTCTTTTCACCTCAAAGAAGCCGACGACTTATACAAAATTGTCTCTTCTATACCCACTTCCTTCCCCACCACTTCAAAATCAAACATATATAAACATGAAACAGTAAAATCTCACTGGCACTCTCAACACGACATGGAACAATTACACAGAAGACAAACACTTTGAGTGAGTAGAAATACTTTGATAGAATATAAAATATAATTTTTGCATTGTATAAATTCACTTTTCCAAATTCTATATGTATTTTCTAAATGTAAATTATGTTTGTAAATCCCAGGCCCTGAAGATGATCTCAATAAAAGATCGAAACGTTGGCACGATAAAGAAAATGTTTTTCTGATACCCACATCACACCAGACCGCATCTCACGATATCTGAATAAATTCTATATCTGGTACAAGGATATCTGTCCATCATACAAGGTACTTTTATACTACTAATTAGATAAACAATTTACTATTTATATTGTTTTTAAAGCTTATTAAAATGAAAAGAAAAAATTATATCTTAACCTTTGAAAATTGCAGTTTGAATATTGAAAATTTATGTGAATCTGAGCATGTGATATTATTTATGAAGTGATTCATTTTAATTTCAAGAGCTTTATTCTCCTCTCCTACATATTAAATGAAGAGTAATGGGTGTTTTGAAATTAATAATACATTTAATACTTAAACCTAATCGTTTCTACGTCAGTAAGTATAAAGAAAATTAATTGAAAATGTATGTCCATTAAAAATTATTTTTACCCATTTATCACAATTTATGAATGATTATAAATAAAATCAATTATTTGAACTTAAACTGATTTATATAATTAAATTTTTCCAAAGTGTGCCATAGTTTTATTTTTTCATTAATATCATCATTAATCTGTATCTTCCAGGTGGAAAAACGGCGTGTGAAGGAAAATGTTTTAGTTATTCAAATTTGATCTCCCAACAAATTACTCTCTCAATTTTATTGAATTATATTTGTTAACAGCGATTAATCTGTGAATGAAGCAAACAGAAAGAAGAAACACAAAATAAACAATAAAGAGCAAATTTTCTCTAATGTTTTTATTACCAATAACAGACGTTAAATAATATTGTTATAATGATTATAAATGGTTATAAATAATTCGATAGTTCGGACGGATGGTAATATTTACACCTGTTTCAAGCTGTAATCGTTCATCATCAGTTTATGCAAGTTTTCAATTAATTTTCCGCGCAAGATTGTAGATAGTGGATTGCGGATCCAATAGGAAGGACAAACTGGTCGAAAAACCAAAGAGATACAACAAAATCAAACAAAATCTCTGAATTCGATGACTATTTAAAGTATACTAAAGACCACCTCAATATAAATTCACAACTTCTGAACATTTACAATAAAAGTACAAATTTAAATTGGCTTGAGAAATTTGAAACAGAGAGAGATTAATAGTAAAAAAAGAGAAAAACACATAAATAATATGATTATTTGGATTTGTACCCAAAATTGTATATTCATGCAACCGCATGCCCCATTCTTCACACGAAAGACGTGAACAGGCTAGGGCGTTTACTAAAGCTCTTAGGCTAGCCTAGTTTCTTCTTAACTTCGGATGTGCGATCCATAGGTGCAAGAATATCTGAGCAAAATCAAATCCTGGAAAAAGCTTCAGAGAAGTTAAGGAGAGCTGGGATGACGCTGGGAACGGTACTCCAGCGTACTCGTCCGGAATTTTCTTGCCGTTTTGGCCAAGTTTACTCCGCCATAGCTTTACCAAGCAAGATTCTTGAAACGAGGATTGAGATAAGCCGGTTGTCGCCTCGTCTTCACAATCGTGACTAAGACCGGCGAAGTTATAGCGTGTGCCGAATATATCGAGTGGTCCGTCAACTCTGATTTTGGGAGAGAACAAGGTTTTTTTTGCATACTTAGTCCACTCCCGGGGACAAATATTGGACTTTTATCGTTATATTAATCACCACGTACATATTTTAATGTAAAGCAAATCGAACGAAATCAGAAATCCATGTATAATAAAAATTAGTTAATTATGATGATTTGACATAAAATTCAACAAAACACCGTCAAACCATTTAGTGATAGAACAAATTGTTAGATAAAACATTATAACCTTTATAATACACGATTTTCCGGTTATTTGGTGAATTAAATATTTTTTATTAAAACTCATTTAATTTGGCTTACATTACAATAAATACGAGTGTCTTTTTAGTACATAAATTCCATAAATACTAATTTGTGCTAGGGGTTCTTAGTTCGAATCTCGGCACAACTCATGGGTTTTTAAACGGTAATAATATGTAAAATGGTTTGAACCCACGTCCTATACACCCCAAGCGAAATTGGACGTTAAACCCGTCAGTGTAGTATTATATAATATACTTCCTTTTTTTAAATTCTTGAGAAAATTAAATATTTAAATTTTTAAACGGCCAATTTTATTTATATACAATTCGTAAACTGTGAGAACCAGTGTACGTACATACATAAAACAACGAATACAATTATTATTTATAACCTAACTGGTTATTAATTATTCAACGTAATTGTATTATATTAACGATGTTTTATGTTCGTTTACTTGTTCGGTTTTTAAAGTTTGGCATTATGTTGTTAATTTCTGATTGGTTTGAACATGTAGAACTGTTAAGTAGAACGCGTAAGCAAAGCCAAACAACTTTACAATGTTCCAACTTGGTAAATGCCACCTAAAGTATTAGAGTCACGTTTTACCAAAACAACGACAACTTTTCTAAAGTGTGTTGATTTATGTCTTCTGCCACCTAGGACAATTTGGCAATGTCAAATTTTAATAAATATCTCCTGCCTAAAATGAATATATCCACGTTTGTTAAGCCGTTTGTATACTGACAAATAATATAAAATACGCTCGAGTTACATCCCTGTTTTCTCCGAGTTTTTCCACAAAACTTTCCGCGGGTGAGTTACGGCGATGATTTTGTTTTCGCGTTTTTCCAGGGTCGACGACCAAAAATGTTGAAAGTCAATCAGACTTTCTTGGGCGCAAATGTTTGCTTTGTTGTCAAAACTGCGGTACAACTCACATCTCCCTATATTCATCTGATAAACTAAAATAGATATTTTCCTTCAAAAAGTTTTGTCTAGCAAATATCAAGAAGTCATTTCATTTAAACAATAATCTAAACCCAATTTACTTCTTTCAATCAATTATTCTTTTTACGAAAATTATCGGCGGGAGTTGAAAAAGTTGAAGTCTCGATAGCTCAAGAGGTTAGAGCAGCGGCGTATTCAGCCGAATCACACTTTATCATCTCAATCAAGACTTTTCATGAAAAGAATAAATAATTGAAAGAAATAATTCAAAAGCTATTTAAATTTTCCAAACAAACCAGAAACTTAACACCTTCTGAAAATCGTTTAAATTTTTAGTTAGATTAGTTTAAAATGTGCAATTAAAATCCTCTTTTCATTAATCATTTATGTATTTATTAACCAGTATATTTTGAACTGGAAAACTATACAATTACTTTCATTGAATCAAGTACATGGATCCCTTGAAGAAATAAATCTTTTATAAAACCAGCCAGATTATGAGAATCATTATTTCACCCTTCCTCACGGTCATTTATATCTGGAAGTTTCCAAAAAGTTTTTTTTTTCTCTTCTAAGTTTCCTGCTTCCTTGATAATAAAAAATAATACTTTGAAACTGTGGATCGTTATTTGTCAACAGTGGATGTATTGTGCAAAACACACGTTTGTTTTGATGTTGTTCACTAATCAATAACTGGATTATGGGAAGTTGGTCATTGAAGCAGTTGTTTCATTTATTTATGGCAAATTGAATGTTTCTTGTTTGTATGTGACGTGGGGACTTCATGCCACTACCAGTGATCAGTTTTGATTGTTGCCTTGTCTTGTCAAAGCGAATTTCGTGCCAAGTCTTGTGTATATCCTTTTCACTCCTCTATCCATCTACCAATTGTTATTTATCTGTTTATCTTTTTAACAACCCTCTCACCACTCTCTCTCTCCCTCCCTCCCTCTCTCTCTCTCTCTCTCTCTCTCTCTCTCTCTCTCTC
>CM077105.1:20097579-20112743 GCA_039619505.1 Cimex hemipterus | reverse complement strand
AGTTTACATCGAAAATCCAATTAAGAACTATTTCTATTTATTTATTATATATAAAATATATAATTATTCAAAAATCGTGAGATGCGCTCTGGTGTGATGTAGGTTTCAGAAAAACATTTTCTTTATCTTGCCAACGTTTCGATCTTTATTGAAATTATCTTCAGGGCATGGGATTTACAAACATTGTTTATATTTAAAAATACATTTAGGATGTGGACAAGTAAATTTATACAATGCAAAATATATTTTGTATTCAATCATAGTATTTCTACTCACTCAAAGTGCCTTCTGTGTGATTGTGCCCTTCTTATGTGTCGTGTTGTCTCAACGATAAAGAAAACGTTTTTCTGAAACCTACATCACGCCAGAGCGCATCTCACGATTTCTGAATAATTATCGACTAACGGTCGCAAATCACCGCACATAAAAAACTAGAACTACTATAGAATTTTTTTCCCATGGTACTTAGTAGTCACTGCAAGTATGAAGTAATTGTCCAGTTGCGTGTCATTCAAATTAATTTCATGTATGGATCGCGTGTTTTTTAATTTATTCGCGGATTTCGCAAGATGAATAGCTATTCAAAAAAAAAAACCTGTCATGCCACTTTCCATCTTCCAACTACCTTTGCAATTTCAAATTTTCAAAATCCTAAAAAACCCATTGGTGTCTGTTAAAATAATGTATTTGTAGAGAAGTGTTTTACACAGAAGTTTACAAATTAACAGTTTTTTTTTTTCAGTTTTTTCGAAGGAACAATATTTAAAATGTTATTATAACTACACAGATAAAAAGAGTATATTTGTAAAAACGTTTTTCACATTGTAACTAGATTAATCAACTCTTAATTGATCAGAATAAACTTAATTTGAGATTTAATTAACAACTGGTACACTCAATATTCTTATTGAGAAAACAGCTAGTATACAAGGACTTGAGACATTTTTGTCAATTGCTGGCAAATTTACAAATTGTTTAATTAACTTCAAAGGTTTTGTAGGTTTCTAGTTAGTCAGCAAATCTTGTAGTTTTGCTTAAGTTGAACTTCCCTGATGAGCCTGGACTTTAATTACCTTACAATTTATAATATTGGTAATTTTTCTTCCAAAAGGCTATTTTTTTTTAAATGATCAGTTCTGAAAAATTTTGGTTGAAAAGTAACTTCAGGTTTTAAGATAGGACACTTTTCGTTCAGCAGCCCAACGTTGATTGGAATGAAAGTGGAGTTAAGTTGAAAAAGGTCTATCACGTTGCATCCGTGATCTACACCCCACGTCCGACCACGATTGCTACTTCACCAGTAATTTCGTCTTTAGGAAATCGTCTCGTCTACGCCCAGATTGGGAGCTGCTTTCCAAGCACTAGGCCCGTCCCTTTAGGTGAAGAAAGCCGTAACAGACGGCCGATAGTAAAATTCACTTCCTCGAGACGTGCCCAAACCCTCGAGGCTTTGCCTTCCCAAATTACGCCTCATTTCTTAAACGCCTATTATGCTGTATGGTAAAAACCGCACAACGGCACAACAAATAATCCGCTTTCCACTGGATGGCCAAGCGGTTTTTTGAAGAAAGGAAGGATTGTGCGGCAAGAGTTGAGTCACCGCGGGCTTTTCGCTCTGTAATGTGAAATTTAATTTTTCTAGACGTATCGACACGCAGTAAACTTTAAAAAGCTTTCCATTTATTTAATATACGATGATTCAGCTTATTATCTACATGTAAGACATTAACTTAATTACTTACAAAATTATTAAAAATAATAATTATTAATTGCACAAATTTGACGTTTAGTGTTCAACCAAAAAATCATAAACTAAAATCCCTTTTCTCTTATTTACATCTAAAACTTTAATCAATTTTGAATATGGTTATTCCAAACGCAAAGCCAACCGAAGACTGTCAAAATTAATACTAAAAAACTACAAATTCAAAAAGCAATCAAGCCAAAAAAATATAAATTCGGTGTCCACCTGATCACAGGACTTTCTTCTGCAAAATAAAAAGTGAAATATCAATGAAATTCTATTTTTTTATCCTACAGTAATTCAGGAATACATAGAAATTTGAAAGTTAACTTTCCATGGCACAAATATCATTGGAAATCCGTTTATATTTCTTATACTATACAGTGTCCAACATTTTTTTTTTATTAATTATTCTCACAATCATTTCAAATTAAATTCAAATTAAAAAATGAAATAATTCCTATAAGCATGCACGACCAACGCAACAATGATTTTCGGTATTTAAAAATTAGTTGGCAAATTTCCGGAATTGGAAATACAACATAAAATTTGGGCACGAACAAACGAGTTTTGACTTGAAAATAATTGTTGTTTTAAATTTAATTAATCAAATAGAAATAGTATAGTATCTTTAGTCGTGATATTAATGAATTCAAATTATTACTTATAAAATGTTGTTAATCGTAGTCTTAGTTACCCTCTCGTAAACCTTTAATTTCAAAATATATAGGCAGATAAATAATGCTAAGGACACAGTCTTTGTAATGTTTGTCAGTTGACCCATTAAGGATTTAATATCTTGACTTACCTAGGTCACAGTAGTCTATTGAGGCATCTATTGAGTCTGCCGAGAGCAGATAGATTGAAGAGGCAATGAGAGTGTTGGCGGCACTCGAGTTATAAGAAAATAGTTATCAGATGCAAAATATAAATGTACCTCATTAGCGATAGGTCAATGATCTGCAGAAAGTTAATTTTTTCAAAATTTATGCAAAATGTATTTCATTCTCAAAACTATATAAACAAACAACTAGCTATGAGTGTTCAAAAAATTGACTTCGATGTCACCTAACTTCAATATTGTGATATTATTATAAAATATGGAAGACAAACGACAAATTGATAATTCTACCTGCTGATAATTATAATAATCAAATCCACCTTCATTATTTAGGTAGACATGTTGCAATAAGTTGGAAAAATAGAGATATTCGAACGAACTTTCGATCGAGTCTGGCAATCGGGCTTGGTTGGGAAATTGAAAAACATCCTCCCTCATATACGACCGACCGATTTTGCCGAATCCGTTGGAGAACTGAATTTCCGCTACATGTACGCATTAGGGCGGGTGTTCCTCACGGAAGTATACTTGGCCCATTTCTATTTACAATACACTGCACATTTGGGGGGCCGCGGTAACCGAGTGGTTAAGGCGTCAGACAATCGACTAGTAGACCCCGCGGTCGTGGGTTCGATCCCCACCATCGCCTCTGGAATTTTTCTGACCCCTAAGGGGACCGGTGGCCGCAATTAAAAGAAATTGACACGGCACTCATCAATGGACGGGGCGGGGCCGGATCTCAGCGACCCTGAACCTGGTCCCGACCCCCTTCAAAAATGAGTTTCTTCGATGGAAGAACACTGGTACAATGGGGGCTCAAGTTCACTTTGTGTGTGAGCCCTCCCCCAAAAATGGAGCCAGGGTATAGTACAATAAGCTGTACAGCTGCAGTGCTCAGGAGGGAACTCCTCCAGTCCCTGGTATCCATCCATCCATCCACCACATAGTCTCAAGTCAATTTCAACACATATATTCATGAGATGCAGCTATTCTTACATGTAATTTGAACTCCTCCATAAACCAGTAAACACTCATCACTTACCTACACGTACTTGAAAGAATTAACGGTATGGTTCACAAAGTGAAAAATAAAAATAAACCTGACAAAAAGCGTATAGATAAATTATACCCTGCGTAAAATCATCTGTTCTCCAATGAGGTTTAATGGAACCCCATTGCTTACCACTGACATCGTGCGTTATCTTGGGCTTTTCGTCCTTGAACTACTGAATGACTGAAAAGACAAGGAATAAAACTATGTTAGAAATTATTAAAAAGACTGCTTGACTTACGATCAAAATTAGCCATTGAAAACAGCTTTTAATTCACAAGATAGTAATAAGGGGCATCGGTGGCCGCAACGGTTTAGGCGCTTGACATGGAGCTCATCACTGTAAGATGAAAGTCCCGAGTTCGAATCCAGTGGCCCTACGTTCGAACACGACATACTCTCAAATGTTTTTTTTTTTTTTTTTTTTTTTTTTTTTTTTTTTTTTTTCAAAAACGCCCGCCTGAGGGTTTATATGACCTCTGCTATTGCGAACCCTCATAAAAAAAGACCTCTCAGTGACTACTGTTGTGAAGTGTTAGCTGAACTAAGGATTCGAATTACCAACGTCTACAATCAATTCAAAAAGTTCAAGAATATTCAATAATTAACGAATAATACACACATACACACAAACAGAGATACACTATTTTTCTCCTTTATCAAAGGATATTTATTTTTAAACGTTTGTATTTAAAAAGATTATTTCCAAGTCCTAGCAATGATTAGATTTAACCAAGTTCAAATGTTTCCAGTAAAAAGGATATAAGGATATTAAAAAAGGATATAAGGATATTAATTTTGTCTGGAGGTAACGTTGAACCTGTGACATCAGTTAAATAATACTTTGGGGGCAAGAGGTTCATTAAATGTCCTTTCAGTACCAGCAGAATGTAATTACAAAACTACATTGAAAACAGCAGAGTAGAGCTAAATAAATTTTAACGTGCGCCGGTTATTATTTTTCATCTCAAGATTTTAGTGAAAATCCGATTTTGTAAATATTTCTCCAATCTCTCGCCTCCAACCAATTCAGAGATTAAAACAACAAATTCCGCATATTTGAAAATATTTATTTAAAACGATACTTACTTAATACGGTACATTTTGTATAATTGAAAATAAAATAAGGTGTTTACATTTAATCATAGAATTTTATTTTTAATTTGACTACTTTAAACAAAGAATTGCCGCTTTGTATTTTTGAAAATAAGGTCAGATTTGTTTGGATAAACTCCTTCACATCTTAAATATTTTATGAAAAGTGAAGATGATTGTTGGAGATAGTTTAGTCGATTGGCGCTGTAGTTACATCAAGAGAACGCCGAGTGGAGAAAATTGTTTTTAGCACGGTCATTTAACGTTTGATTAATTCGGCAAAAACACTGCGATTCCTTTACAGACTGTTGAACATTCTGTGTGTTAAATGTTTCACGCCGATTTTCCTTACATATTCCTGTTTAGGATATTTCACAATGGTTTGAATGAGTAAGAATGGAAGTTAAATTATCAGTCAACATTCTTTAAACATGCTACAATGGTACATGACTTACATTTAGAAAATACAAAAAGGAAAAAGGAGATGAATACATTTAAAAAATATTCTTATCGTCATAGTAGAAAAGTTTATACTAGAATGTTTTTGTTGTATGTTACTTGCGGTTTTTGTTGAAATCATCATGATGATGACAGATGACTATTAGTTTATGATATAAAAGAAAAGGTCGTCACGCGATTATAATGATGAAACTCTACACTTTCGTTTTGTTTTGGTCTAGCCTAATGGTTGGATTGAAAGTATTTATATTAATGTCTCAAAGAAGCAAAACGTTCAATGACCATAATAAGCATGCAGCTAGGAAGTAAGAATCAAATTACATTTGTTCAGGGTCGGTAGTCCAGGATGTGTATCCAGGACTGTGACAAGTGAATATTCATCAGATAAAACTTCGTGTTGCATTTAACTGCTTTATGTAACTAATTAATTACGAATTCAGGCAGGTAAAATAAGGATATAAAGTCAGTTGAAAAGAAACGTTTGCGATTTTTATGTAAGCAAAAAGCTTGAGGTAAAAACATTTTGAAAGCTGGAAAAAGATTTTTATAATCTGATTTTTTTTCCTTACTTGGTTTTTATAATATAAACTTAGACAATTTCCATTGCTGAAACTATTTTATAAAAAGTAATTTTGTATTCATAATTTTTTCGGCAAATTATGCAATCTTACTTCTTTGCCTTTGTTAGGCTCTGTCAGGTCATCATTTATTAAATGTTATTATTATCGTCCCATTTAAAAAATGATAACATGAAAGACTAAGAGAGTCAAACAAACGCAAAGAAGAAAAACTGCATAATATATAAAATGTTTGTTTTAAGTTCACTATTTTTCGCAATTAATATGATTCAATTAATTAAGGTTTTTAACTTGAGAGACAAAAGTCAGTGTCACGAGCGGGATTCGAACCCACGACCTTCTGCTTGATACGCCGCTACTCTACCTCTTGACGTCGTGGGTTCGAATCCCGCACGTGACTTTTTATCTCAACTTAAAACCTTAATTAATTGAATTTGTTCTAATCTTTAATTAAATGTTTTATTGGAATGATTTTCCTTCATACTACATAGACCTAAAAAATAACCCTAAATCAATGAGGTGTGAACCAGGGTTGAAAAAAATTTACAACATCTTGTAGAAATCTTTCTTTATGCAAACTGGAGATTGCGTATTCTCTTTGCCAAGAAGGCTCGATGCGCTCATTCGTTCATATTGGGCCGGTCCAACGCCTCGCCTCGTCTTGTTACTTTCAACAATTTTTTTTTTTTTTAACAGGACCTTTCTTCAGTATAGTTGCTTAAATAGTGCCGTTACGGTTACTGGTACTTTATTTGATTATTATCAATTATACTTTCTAGCACGGTTCGTTATTCTTTTTTATTGGTTTGGTTAAATAAAAGGAAATTTTACGAAAGTATTATTACCAGTTCAACAGTTTGGATTCCGCTCATTTCATTCGACACTCAACAGATGCATCGTGAACAATCACCTTCCCTCATCTTCTTGAATTATGACAGGCCTTCGATCGAGCCTGCTGGCAACTGGCAATCTTGTTTGCTTTGGAAACTGAAAAACATCCTCCGACCGATTTTGCCGAATCTGTCGAGGAACAGAATTTTCACTATATGTACTCATTGGGGTGTTCCTCAGGGTTGTATACTTGGCCAATTTCTACATAAAATATACTGCAGTCCTAAACATGTCGATTTCAACACTGTTGTAACATTGTTGAATTTAAATAAAATACAATAATATCCGGCGTTTTGAAATGAAACTCCAGACATCAGATAAAAAATTCAACCTGATGATGAGCTAAGAGGCTCGAAATCCGGATCGTGCAGAACAACTTACTGTGAGTAGGAACTATCCTTTTGGAAAGTATTGAACACCACACTCACCCCATCATTTAACATTTCTATCAGATAAAAAATTCTTCCCGGCTTAATCCAGCCTCCTAAATGTCTCAATTTTTTCCTTGAATAAAATTTTTTATTTAAACGCTTTTAAACTGAACTTAAAACGAATCCGATTTTTTATCAATAATTTAAACTTTATTTGAAGCGTTTTTGGTTTTTGTAACGTTTTATATATGTAATCTTATTTAATACGATACTGCTTATTATTTTCATATCCTTCTATGATGATTCACATTTAAGTGCATAAAAATAATTCAATTTTTTTTTCCTGCCTTACTTGAAGCGTTTAGGTTTTTATTTGTTATGGTTATAATACCTCATACTATCCTGAAAATAATCTTCTTACCCGTACGTAACAATACAAAATAAAAAAAATCCACCGGTACACAATAATCTTGAAATACATACACAACAAAAGCAGAAAACCATATTTTCAAAATAATTATGTAAATTATTTAAAATAATTTTTCTTGGACCCTAGGTTTATGGCTTTGGTTCGGTCACGAGTTTAATATTTTTCAATGTAGTTTAGCAATAAAAGTTTCAATGAAATTAATCCATATTTGCTTAGAGGTCATAATTGATCATATTAATTATTTCAATTAATTATCAATTTTATCTAAAGTTTTTGTTTGAGATGAAAAATTAGTATCACGAGCGGGATTCGAACCCACGACCTTCGGCTCAATACGGCGCTTCTCTTACCACAAGGTAGGTCAAGTAGGAGCGGCGTATTTCAGAAGTGTTCGAACCCCGCTCGTGCGACTAATTTTTCATCTCAACCATGAACCTTAGATAAAAGGGATAATTAATTGGCTTAATTAAAATGTGTGATGGCTTCCCCTTTTGGCTGTAGAGGAAGGGGCTGAAAAATTGGGACATCATAACTTCATAAAAATCCGCCCATCTGAAAGTTAATATACCTGGTGATTAAATGAAGGTTGATTAAAATTGGTTTGGCCCAAGCTGTGTGTAATCCGGGGGAATATTTAATAAATAGCACAAACAATTTAAAAACTCGATCTATTCTTTTAAAGATTATTATTAATATAGAAATAGTAGTAGTAGTAGTAACAAATACTAGCGTAAAAATAAACGTACTGATATATTTAAAAAATTCTATAATTAAGTAAAAGTTACTTAGCTCAGGTAAAAAATACTAAACAGGTTTGACAGTAAATAAATTGTCATAAAAACGTAATAAACATATCTCGCTAGAAAAATCAACTTAAAACGTCAATAGAAATTGTCATAAATTAAAACTACGTGAAACATTTCTATAGCAATAGAATGCCCCGTTCTAGGATGCTATTTGCCAATGACGGTGATATGTGAATGATGAATTTTTCAAAACCACTAAGATAAGCACCAAAGTTCCTAATAATCTACTACATCTATCGAATAAATAAAAATCCTAAAGAAGTGGTCTCAAATAATATATACTCTGGTAAAAGGACCTACAAACGACAATTGCTGAAGTATTGCTTTTTGAAATACTAACCATAAAAATTATTCCCATTTTAATAAAAACTTGTTGACATTTTGAATAGAAACAATTTTAAAATTGTCTACACAAAATTTTTGATGTGATGATTTATGTGATAATCATAATTTTTTTAATTTAATTATTTAAATTATTAGATTTCACCGTGTTATCTGAGGGGTATCTGAACTTGGTCGTTACCAATAATTTTGGTTTGCCCACTCCACCCAGTTGGTCGAACGCGTTTTGTTATTTCACAACTGGGTTTTGTCGACCAGTCATGTTCACCACCGAGGGGACCTTGAGAAGAAACTTCAGGCCTGTATAGAGGAAATTGCATTCACGTAGCCGGTGCAGAATTTGCAAGCACGAGGAGGAATCCGCACGTTTCAAGCTGCTTTGAAGGTCTTTAGACTTTGCGGTTTATTCACCTAAACAATGAAAAACAAGGCCTACGACCTCCATTAGATGTCAGCACAGATCTAGCTAATTAAAATCTGGAGCTGGAAAGCGAAACCTAAATATGATTAGAAAAACCCATTTTTAATGATGATTGTCCTAACTTTCGAAACCTCCAAATTAAACATTTTACCCAGATTTGCTCTCATTTCTTGTTTGTACTTTTTTTTGCAAAACTTCGTTAAGTTCTCATTGTTTTTTGTGAAATTATAGCAAATAGTCTTTTTTTATGAAAAAAATATACAAAGTAATATTAAAGACGGTTTAATAAGGACAAACTAAGGGCCTAAACATTACAATCACACTTAATCAAAAAGTAAAATTAAGGTAATGTCCCAACAATTTTATAATACACTCCAAAAACAAGGACAATTGTATTTATTTATTTTTCACAATAACTGGGTAAAATAACTCATAGTTGACTTAAAACGTAAACGGAATATTAATAACTTGTTTTTACTTTTATAGTGTTACTAATCACTTTACTATCTTTAGGTTTAAAAAAAAAGTCACTCAATTTCATCCTTTCAGAGCCAAATTGTCGAGTGAGTTAGGTGAAGTTTTAAATTCTTTTGTTTGATGAAACAATATAATCGATTTTTTTTTCTTAAAAACAATGTTTGAAATCGGGAAGATCTCACCCAGTTAAATTATTTGGCCAACGACGGATGTAAAGTTACATAGCATCTCCTGGGTGAGCCGTGTTCTACCATCCGCGATGGTCTACCGCGGTTTAGGGCCACCCAAAGCCTCAATCGAAGAAGAGAAATTAATGGTCGATTGCGATGTACGATCGTTATGAAATTGGCGAGAGAACGTTGGGTTGTAGGTCCTATTTTAAAGATTTTCGACGGAAAATGCAAAGCAATTTTTCAAACTAAACTTACTTTCCGGAACATGTTCAGAAGAGTCACTCGCATAGCGACCGAAAGGCATATCTTAAAGTGCCCATTTTTGTAGTAAAAGTTTGTCAATTATAGATTCCATTTGAAAAAAAGGTGGGGTTCAGATGGGAAGTTAGTGCCCGAGTGGTTCGAAGTCACGATAGCTCAAGTGGTAGAATAACGGCGTGTCAAGCGGAAGGTCGTGAGTTCGAATCCCGCTCGTGACACTGACTTTTACATCTGAAATAAAAACCTTAATTAATTTAATAATATTAATTGTTCAAGCCGACCACAAAAAATAGTGAATTTTTCAATTATAATGACGTTTGGTGTTATAAATATTCATTCTTCTGAAGAGAAAAAATATGCTGACTATAAAAATAAGAAATTGTATCTACTTAGCGTTCTTTTGTTGATACAGGTTTTTATTTTATTTTTTCTTTACGTTTTCAATTAATTTAGGTCTTCCTTGTTGATTTGTAAAAAGTGACGTTTGAAGCATGTTTTGACGTTTTTGTTTGTAGATAAAACTTTTGAATCGTTTTCGGCAAAATATGAAATACAATTTTGTTTTTGAGATTTCAAAAAAAAAGTCAAACAGTTTTTCTAAAAAAAGAACTTTACAAAACGTCAAAATGTACATTAGTTTTTCTGAATTGCACTGAATCACGTTTGAAGTTAAATAGTTTAATTTTTCTGTCATGTTCTGAGGAGGTGGACCCCAGGATATCTCTATAATCTGTACAAAGAACTCGTTACTTAATATTTGTATGTTGCAAAAATTGAAGGTTAAAAAAACGATGTGGAGAATTAGAAGTTTTAGAAAAAGTATAAAATCAAATTTTTGACAATTTTATAAAACTACATTCACTTTTATCGAACGCTAATAAATTTTGAATTGGCAATCAATACAAAATAAATTCAATTTTAAGGGACGAAAACTTATTGTTGGATTATTTTAGTGAAAGGTTGACTATCCCGTTGGGTATGAAAGAAGTTACTCTAACTTAGATTTGATAAAAAGTTAAAACTTACAGCTTACTTAGTGTTTTTGAAGGAAAACCTTACACATGGTTTTACTGTTCTTATTTTTAGCCCTTTTCAAAAGGTTGTTAAAAATTGACAATTTTTCGGCATATTGCGCCTTTTTCAACTACTCAGCTTATTTACAGAGAATATTTTAATTTTACAATAATACTTTTTCTTAAGTCCTTAATAGATTTTTATAAATATGTTATTATATATTATTAACATTTACTTTAAATAATTGTTTTATTATATTATTTTACTAACTTAAGTCGAAAAATTTAGACTATAAAATCCGTTATGTTTAGTGGTCTGATTGACAAAAATTACTTCTTTCCATTAATTATTATTTTTATATAAGGTCGCGGATGAAATGAGAAAGCTAATGACACGAGCTGGATTCGCACCAGCTTCTGGGTTCGAATCCTGCTCGTGGTGGCTTTTTCATTTCAACCAAGACCTTACATAAAAATAATTAACACTATTGTTTAAATACTAAACTTTTCACGAGGCCAAGTATGATATCGATTGTATGTTCTTTTTTAAGCACTATGTAATTGAAAATTATAAGAAACCGATTTTGTTATGCATGGTAAGCTTACATAATTTTTCACACCTGTAGAAAACAATTAAATTTTTTAAATAATTCCATTTTATTATGGAATCTAAGAATTTCATGCATCCAACGTTACGTTGTTCTATGTCAGTGAAGCTGGCGATAACATCTCTTATGTTGGTTCAATGGAGTTGCATTATTATATCAGGAAGAAAAAAAGAGCGAATGGATATACATAATGATCGAAGCATATCTATTTCGTTTCCTTTAAACTTTAACTCACACAAGCATAATCAAATTTCCTCAGGTGTAGGTTGTTCTGAATCAAAATTAATCAAAAAGCTTGCACCACTTCCGTTTCGGCCATTCAGCAACCTGTTATAAAGCAATTACCAGAGGTGAACGCGCCTTTTGAATTGGGATGATGCTTTTGTTGTTGTAAATGCAGCGTTACGCAACCAGAAATGGGATAGTGGAATGTACGTGCTGCTCCGGCGGCACCATTTTTCCTAATAACAAAGCGAAACTGCCCATGACGTGCTACTCATGTACAAGCGTTTCCACCAGTATGGTTCTTTTTCTGCGTATAATCGCAAAAAAATCATCCTTTTGAGAATTTTAAATAAAATTATGGCATATTTGGGGACAAAGTTTTAAACATAGTTTATGTAGTATAGAACATATTCTATACCTCTTTAGTATATTTCAAAAGCCTACAGACAATGGTCAGAAATCAATTTTGTTTCTTTATTACACAAAGACGTTTTTCATCACTGTTTTGAGAGTGAGTGATAACCAACGACGCTTTTCCCAGGTAGTTCTGTTTAATCTGTTTTTATTCACTGAACAGAAAATAAAATTATATTAAAACGTGAAGTCGTGTAGTACTTTGTCCTAGTTCATGTGTGAATTTTATCATTGTACTTTCCTCGTTTGCTACGGTATTATTTTCCCGACGTGCGTGCTGTTGGTCCGGAGACATTTTCACTTGCTGAGTAATTCTCGCTGGCTGTTACTAATTCTGTCCAAATTTCTTGTACCTACTTTTCTTCAAAACATCCTATATTAGGGCATGCAACTTGTAAAGCAACGTTAATGGATGAGAAATTTTTTATCGTTTGCACACTAAAATATGTTTCTTTTCAAAGCCTGAAAGGAAACTCTTATATTGCCTGAGGTCATGTTTCATATGTTATGTCATATGGTATGTTAGTGACCGTTAATCGATAATTATTCAGATATCGTGAGATGCGGTCTGGTGTGACGTAGGTTTCAGATAAACATCTTCAGGGCCTGGGATTTTCAAACATTGTTTATATTTAAAAAAATATATAAGAAATTCACTCATAGGGTAACCTCTTTATATGAAACAGTTTACATCGAAAATCCAATTAAGAACTATTTCTATTTATTTATTACATATAAAATATATAATTATTCAGAAATCGTGAGATGCGGTCTGGTGTGATGTAGGTTTCAGAAAAACATTTTCTTTATCTTGCCAACGTTTCGACCTTTATTGAAATTATCTTCAGGGCATGGGATTTACAAACATTGTTTATATTTAAAAATACATTTAGGATGTAGAAAAGTGAATTTATACAATGCAAAATATGTTTTATATTCAATCAATGTATTTCTACTCACTCAAAGTGTTTGTCTCCTGTGTAATTGTAATATTCTTCCAGGCCCTGAAGATAATCTCAATAAAAGATCGAAACGTTGGCACGATAAAGAAAATGTTTCTCTGAAACCTACATCACACCAGACCGCATCTCACGATATCTGAATAACTAAAGGTGTACTTGATACTTTATGTACCATCCCGAAAACGTGTTCAAATTTTTCAGTAGTAGTTTCAGTATAGCTCACCTTTTACATATAAGAATATGGCACGATTTTTAGTTTTCTTATCCATTCTAAATCTGTTTTTTAACGGTATTTCACAATTTGCCTTGGTCCAACAAGGCACATTAGTGTGTCTTATTTTCAGTCTTATACATGTAGAAAGGTGTAGAAATTAGTGACCGTTAACGGATAATTATTCAGATATCGTGAGATGCGGTCTGTTGTGATGTAGGTTTCAGAGAAACATTTTCTTTATCGTGCCAACGTTTCGATCTTTTATTAAGATCATCGTCAGGGCTCAAAGTGTTTGTCTTCTGTGTAATTGTGCCATATCGTTTTGGTACTCTCAACACGTTTGCCACCCTGAAGATGTGCTTAAGCATATCAACTGCTTAGCTCATCTTTTGATATTTTTATTAACTATATCTGTACAGAGAGACATCAACAAGTGCTGCATTTTAAAGGGTAAGATCATTCAATTTTTCGTATACACATTTTTATGCTCTTGGTACGTTAAAGAAAAATTAATTAGTTTATTACTTTATAGTCTACTAAAAAACTGTATATTCATACATTTCAATATTAATAAATATTTAAACACAATTTCGAATCTATTATACATACATAATTGTTTATAATTGGAATTAATTTTCTCAATCAATCTTTTAAAAGTTTTCTTGTCATTTTACATAAGATAGGATCAACTTGGTTAATCTGCAAATAAAATTATTGGTATCATTAAAAAAAGTTAATTTTTAATCAATTTAAATAATTATTTCAAAGTTTACCTAGTGGATATATTTCTGGAAAGCTTGACTAAGGAACTCCAACCTTTTTTTGAGTTTAGTATACAAATGTTCAAACTATTAAAAATTAGCATAATCACTGTATAAAAATTGGTATATCATTTCTCTCTAGGAATGTTTACAGATTTCTTATAATTATAGTCTTGTATGAATGAATCCTATGAATAAATTAGTTATGCTGGTCGTTTTTACAGAAAAAATAATAACGAGAAATGGCCCATTTCCGTTCAGCGAGTACGAAAATATAACATTCCGCACCAATTATTTTAATAGAGTGCCTTAACGATATATTTATAAACGGCAGGAATATATAAATTAATTATGTGGGAATTAGTTGAAAAACTTGGAGAAATTATTCATTTATAACGAAAGAGAGTTCGATTGCAATTAATGGTGAAATTTCATTTTTTATTATAGTGTGAAGTAATGAATTTATTTATTTTTTGTCCGTCAGACCCACCCAGGAAGGATAGGCAGTCCGAAATGATCGGTATCGACCAAATTGCAAATTGAATTTTTTATATTCGTTCTCTGGGAAAAATTAGATACTTGATATTCAACAATAATTAATTTTTAAATTGTCTATTCATTTCACAACCAAATATTTTGTATTCAATTATTTATAAATCGTGAGATGCAGCGTGGTGTGATGTAGGTTTGAGAAATACATTTTCTTTATCGTGCCAACGTTTCGATCTTTATTGAGATCATCTTCAGAGCTCAAAGTGGTTGTCTTCTGTGTAATTGTGCCAATCTTGAGTGTCGTGTTTAGAAGCCCAAACGTCGGCACAATAAAGAAAATATTTTTCTAAAGCCTACATCACACCAGACCGCATCTCACGATTTCTAAATAATTAACGATTAACGGTTAATAATGACCATATATTTTGTATTTAGTTAACAAGTACTGGGTTGTCCGGAAAATAATGCAGGATTTTAAGTTTTCATTTAAAAAAATCTATATAAAATATTCTGTTTACGTTTACAGGATTACTCA
>CM077105.1:20085797-20097179 GCA_039619505.1 Cimex hemipterus | reverse complement strand
TTTTGATTAAAGAACATTGCTTTAAAGTAACTAGTTTCTTTTTTTTTTGTTTAATACCAAAATCCTGCATTATTTTCCGGACAACCCAATACTATGCTAAAGAATAACTAGCTCTGTAATCTGTTCAACTTGCAATTCTACTTAATACTTTAATCCACATAAAAACATATTATGATCAGTACTTTTTATAAAGTATTGAACACCACTCTCAGTCCATCATTTATCATTTATACTGTGATCAGGGATGAAACTTCACACATTTTTATTAGTGTATTTATGTTTACAACTGCATATGTATTATGAACAACAAGCAGATTTTATTTAGTTTTGACCAAAAATGGCATTATACAGAAGGCGCTGGATTGCTCATTTAAGAGGTCTCTTATCTTGATGTTATGTACTTTGAAAACATTTGTAATAGGTTTTATTTGGTGAAAACAGTTGAGATGTGAAGATTTCTGTGAATTGTTACACAAGAAAGGGCAGAAACAATTTGGTCGTTAAACCTATGAGAGAATTGGAATTTTCGGCCGCTTCATAATCTTAGCAGCAGTATATCCTGAGGTTTGAGTGAGTGAGTGTATATGTCAAAAGTTTTGATTTTAATGGTAATTTTGATTGACAGTTCAATCCGTACTAAAACATTTTAATTGTTTGATAAGTACATATTTTTTAATGGTGTGTCGAAGTCCAAGTTAGTCTCCTATCAAATATAAGTAACTTTGTGATTGGAGGGTTAAGGTGATGTGTTGTGGCTTAGAAGGGTTCAATTTTACTTTTGAAAGGGTGTCTAGTTAAGGCGGTAAGTGCATGCGAACGTTTTTCTCATTTCTCATACTTGCAAACACTTCCTTTAATTCAGAAGTCTCTGATCCAAGGTTTACTTCAAATTATTACCCATTGAGATATGATTTTGCACAAAATTTGAATACATTTAATCGACAGAATGGTTTATTATTTTAATATTCCACTTTTACAGTTTCGGATGAAAAATGGCTTGAAAAAGTTGTATCACAAAGCCAAAAAATATAATTTCCAAAATTGCATATTACACTAAAATAGCGTGTTGGCCTTTTAAAATAAATTAAAACTATAATAAAGAAAACATTGAAAAGCATGTAAATACCTTTTTTTTAATACCGCAAAGGGAAAAGAGAGTCGAACAATTGCAAACCAAACCGGAACCCTTTGGTTCATGAGATCCTGTGAACACTGTCATTAACAAGCTGAGTATCCTCTCCAGGCGGGACTAATTGGCCACAATAAAAACGGAAAACTGTCTTTCCTCCTTTATTAACACTTTTCCTTTCAATCTGACTCCTTTCTCGCCTACTTACTATCTAATTGACAGGTTATTCCTGTGTAGGATTTAGAGAAGATAAAATTTTGTGTGCATTGTCTTTAATGAGCGATTTGGTCAATCAATACTTTACAATTCGAGTGATTCTAAAATAGTGTAGGGCATTTTGCGTCGTTGAAAAATAACAGTTCGAAATTATTACACAGAAATGAAAATTAAATTAAGCATAAATTAGTGTCAGATTAAACATTGGCCATTGACTGCAATTTCTTTAACAACTAAGCAAATACCCTGTCAAGAAAACTTTTATTTAAGGAAAAAATATATTATTTCTTAAGTCAACATATAATAATTTTAAACTTAGAATATCATTATTTTACTATAACTACTTATTTTGATTAGTTTTTAGACATTCACATTTGTCGCACGTTCATACGTTCACAAAAAGTGAAGTTTTCTGACTCCATCTAGGAAGAGGCGATGTGCCCCTTAGTACTACAGTCAGTATAAATTAATAACTTATAATCAAGTTATTAATTCATATTTTACAATTTTTGGATTATTATTTCACATCAGTGTGCAACCACAGCTAGTATGTATTGTTGCATCCCACAGAAGTCCCTTTCGTTCATTGCGACCCTCGCGTAGCCATCCTCGCCCCAATCGGTCCCCCAAGAGTTCTTGACGAGCCAATAATTATAGCGCTCCTCGGTTCCGAAACCAACCATGACTGATGCATGATTTATATCGGTATTATTGCACGCCGGGTCCTCGTAAATGCCTTGCAAAAAAAAAAATAAACATAATTAAACAAAAGTTTTAACAAGTTTCATGATAAATATGAGAAGATGTTATACCTTAATAACATTTTTATCATTCATTAAAATTTAATGGCTTTAAGAATATTTTTAAAAGGTTTTGCTAATAAAGGTAATGGTTAATAGCGAATGAATTGAATCCTGTTCCTTGGTGAAGTAATACCTTTGTCTTTTTCAGAGATACCTATTTCCATTAATCTTGCACTACAATGCGCGATCCTTTTATTGGCTATTTTCATTTTCTTATTTATTATTACTAGGAAATGTAGTAATATTAGCATAGAACGAGTAAATAGGCGGTCGCGGTGTAAACTAGAATATGTAACTAAATGAAATTTTGATATTCCAAAATTCATTTATCTCAATATTTTTATATACTACGACTAAACAACATTAGACAGCAATGTGTAGAGATTAGTGACCGTTAATCTATAATTATTCGGATATCGTGAGATGCGGTCAGGTGTGATGTAGGTTTCAGAAAAACATTTTCTTTATCGTGCTAACGTTTCGCTTGAATACAAAATATATTTTGCATTGTATAAATTTACTTTTCCACATCCTAAATGTATTTTTAAATATAAACAACGTTTGTAAATCCCAGGCCCTGAAGATGATCTCAATAAAGATCGAAACGGTAGCACGATAAAGAAAATGTTTTTCTGAAACCTACATCCACCGGACCGCATCTCACGATATCTGAATAATTAGACAAGTTCTACATCATAAATATTTTTAAGGTGAACATTAGTAATTTGATATTACTAGAAAGAGTTTTTACCACCGATTTCCTGAAATTTCTTGAAAGGTTTGATGTTTTGTGTAATATCTAACGTTATTTTTCATCTTGTAGAAATTTTTTTAATCCAAAATGACCTATGTTTAATATTTATCAAACGTCCTAATTACTAAAGTTTATAATGCCGTCTTTGGTACCTAACCCTATGTTTACTTCCATTTATTCTCCTATGTTCCTCCGCAACCTTTCTAATTGTATCCTCACTGGTGTTCTCCAAGGGTGCATACTTGTTTGCATGTTTACTTTTCAGCATATAACGTGCAAACATTCCTCAACACCCTAACCCACCTTTAGTTGATTTCGGTACAGCTGTCCTTTCTGCAAGCTCGATCCTGCCCTAGCATTTCATTCCTACAATACCACCTCCTTACCTTAGTATTATGGTTACGTAAATAAGAATAAAAATCAATTAAAACAGATCCGAAAATGTGCCCTTTATTCTTAAACACAAAATACTCCATCCTGTTTATCTGAAACAAATTCTACTTCCTGAGGCAGAACGCGTTAAAATAAAAAACGTTGGCACGGAATTCACATACGCGAAAATGACAGAATTTAACTACAGGTACATGACAACTAAAAATCTGCTTGGCACGTTCATGGCTTACTATTGACAAAAGAAAAAAAAGGTTACAGTGCTTTTCTAGACATAGACTGACGGCCTGGAACGCTGCTAAAGTCAAATCAAGCTGCTGGATCCAATCCCCTCCAGTTAAAAATCCTCCGCGCAATCACAGATCTCTTTCTTTGTTAGTAACAATACCCATCACTCACCGCCTCATCCCCGTTCAAAAATTAAAAGTTGAAATAGGTAGTGAATTGAGTAAAATTATATAAATATTTGGGTGTTTCTTTAACGCCCCCCCTTGAAGTTGATGTCCATTTAAAAGTTAACTTGGCGATGACCAAATTGAGCATAAATAAGTATTTGTCTAATGTCTAAGCCTTAAGTGTTTTTTGACCATAAATACAACTGTTTTCCACACATGATGGCACAAATTATGTACATTTCTTTCCTCATAAAACATTAAAATAGCTTTCAAAACTACTACATACACTACTACACATATTACCTAACAAAACAGTCCATACACTTTTCCTAAGTCAAAGACCCAACAGCAAAAAATCCCATGAAATTTAAAAAAACCAATTGTACGAACTGTCCAGAAAAATTCGTTGGAATTACATCGCAGTATTTAGAAAAACGAAAAAAGCAACACATCTATGTCTGTAAGACAACAAAAACCAATCCCATAGCATTGGCCGCACACCACATTGGAGAACAACACTATACTTTGTTTTCGATAAAATACAAATACTAAATACAGTAAAAAAAAATACAAACGAAACTTTCTCGGAATAGTTTTAACAGAGACACATTGCATTAACTACAAATTCCTTCGTTATCGTCCATAAAATTTAACATCCAATATTGAATACCAAATCGTAAATCCAACCCAGAAAATCCTCATTCTCGAGTTACTTTGAGTTAAATAAAACCGCCTACGATCAAAAAAATATCCCCGATTTACCCCGCCCTCCGCCCTGTTACAATCATATAAAAACAGCAGAACACAAATTCACGGTTCACAACATTTTCACACAAAACCAATATGACACCACCAAAATAATAGTGATTAAGAAATACTCGGTTCAAAAAATATATTTACAACTGTATTGTTTTTTTTTTTTTTTTTTTTCCAATCATCCTATATTTTGTAATTTATCCAGGATCTGAAGTTGGCCAGAATAAAGGTCAAAACGTGGGCAAAAAAATGAAAAAATGTGTATTTCTAACCTTCCTTTTTCTTGGCCGTCCTCAAAACAAGCAATATTAATCCGGTACATGTCGAAATTTAATTATGTGTAGTCACAAACACGTGATTTAAAAAATTACTCAAGCCTGTCTTTTCTGGATAAAGTAAAAGCCAATATTGTTAAAAATAAGATTTTTTTTTAGTTTTTGTCAAGCTTCTTACCGGAAGAGTAGAAAAGGTAGGAGAACGGTGTGGCATCGTAGGCCGTTATGACTGGGCCGTATTTGAAAATGTTTTGTTTTATCGAGTTTGGGTGTACAAAATTACCTCTCGTAATTTTAAAATGTTCTATTTTTTCCTGAGTGCAGTTGTTCACCTAGAGTTTTGGATCTGAAAAAATTTGTTTTACAATTTTCACCGTTTGAAGATTAATCTGTTACCTTCTCCTGGTATGGGTACGACGACTCTGTTGCTAGACCTTTGTTATTTTCGATAAATTCGAACACTGTGATGGGCGATCCTCCGAGGCAAGGATTTTCGTCATTATCGTACTCATTTTTTGCACAATCGAGGAAATTTTGAGCACTGAGTGATACCAATTTCCCCCTTTTCAAAAACAATTGACTCTCCAGAGCGGCTAACTGTAATACAATTGTTAATAAATTCAATAAACTTTATTATCTAATTATATTTCTCTTAATAATAAACAACAAAAAAAAACTTCTTGTGCAAACATCCGCTTATTTTGAAATTGATTGTGTGCTTTCGTCGAATAAAGAGATTCCTTTTACCTTTTACGTTATATGGACATTCACCCCGAAATTTTGTCACTCCCAGATATGCTGACCTTAGTGTCTATACGTAAGGGAGGTCACCCACCCCGTTATGTGACTGGGTCGCTGGTATACCCCTTAAGCCAAATGGCAAAGAGATAATCGCTTCGGGGCTTAGGCTCCGACAGCTAAGTCATTTCAGCCCTAAACGCTTGCAATGCACCATCTAGCCTACTTAATGCTTAAATTTGATATATTATTCACAGAAATAAATACATTCGTACATTGTACCCATACTTATTTGTCGGTGGAGTACCTCCATCAGCCTGTACACATTATTAATAATCTAACCTATATTAGAGTCGATGGGGTATTTTATAAACATTCCACCTTCGACCCTAGACACACACGCATAGATGGAGGGGCGTTAATGACACTATATTTCACCATCACCCCTCACCTCTCCACTCACACTAATAAATACAAGCTCTCAAATAAAAAACATCATCTAAAAAACGGCAAAGGGGACCAAGAAAACGACTGCTGTGCTCGAGAACCGTTCTTAAGTCAGGTGGCATGCCTGCTAGCTCACTGTATGGTGCCAAGGCATGACACGCCTCTATTATTTGTGATAAAATCGAGCAATCTTTTTCTACATTAGGGGCACCTGCGCGGTGCCAACTGTGTATGCCAGTCCTCAATCGGGTATGTACGACCTCACGTGCGGCCCCACCCACTTTCACTGCCATGATTATTTTATCATGTTCTTTACTGATAGCTTGGCTAGGGGCTGATCGCGATGGTCCGGTCAGGGCTTTCGCTGCCTCGTAAGCACGTTCATTACCCTCCAGATCGATGTGTCCGGGAACTCAGACAGCAACCACTTTTTTCCAAGGTACTTGGCCTATTTCTCTAACAAGAGCACGACGAGAGGATTCACAAAAACCTGTCTCATATAGTCCAAACAGCATTCAGAGGACGGTGCACGCCTTCGGTACAACGCTGAGGCCCCTAGGTCCGTATCGCCTCGAGAGCGTGTCAAATCGCATGCAGCTCTGACTGTATACGCTGTAATGGGGGGCAACGACCAGAAGGTGGCCACTCCCTCGATATACACGGCACATGCCACGCCATCGCCGGTCTTGGACGCGTCTGTTAAAACCAGATGAAAACCAACGTATTCCTAAGTATTCCTAACTTTAGGGAACTTTGTGTTGTATATGTATGTCGAGTATAGGATTTCGGTAAGTTCTTCAGATCGTCGCAAACGAGTATGGCCAGAAAAGCGCTGGCGGTGTGGGCCGGTCACCCAGCCGAAGGCTAAGACTTCACACCGAAGTAAATCCGGAGGAGTCGAGTCTGCGATCAAAACTGTCGTAGACAACTCTGTTCGGGCACTGAAGGATCTTCCTACGGAGAGGGTGCCGAATCAAGAATCTCCGAACGCGTAACCGAGAGTAAGCTGTTCTCTCCGACGTTCGGGAAGTAGGATACACCAGCTCGCGGTACAGACTAACTAAAAAATAACTGATAGATAGATAAATGCCACGGAGAAGGAAGCCCCACGTTGTGCATACGTGGGGAAGTATGCAAAAGGTAAATACTAACAATAGGGTAAGAGGGCAGTCAATATTTAGCCAGTAAGACAGATGTATATTTGAGTTGACACTTTGTAGTTGGTCAAGAGTCAGTTACATTTTAGGTTTGTGATATATTTTATGGAATGAGCGAGCCTTGGACGGGAGTGTCTGACTCCGCCTTAGATGCCTCCTTTATGAATTTTAAGCAATTAATAAACGTCGAGTTGAACGCAAGAATGTCACAAGTACACAGAAGACAAACACTTTGAGCCCTGAAGATGAAAGATCGAAACGTTGGCACGGTAAAGAAAACGTTTTTCTGAAACCTACATCACAACAGACCGCATCTCACGGTATCTGAATAATTAGTTTTAGGTGAAATGTGAAGATTTGAATTAAACATTTTTCAATTGGATTTTACCAAAATCGTGTCCTGACATGTTTACGATACTTTTTCAAATTGTTTTTAGTCATGACACATCTGCATTTACTTTTGTTCTTAACAGTAAAAATATTAGACAAGTTCAAAATATTTTAATATTATATGAATGTATTCTAAACGTAAAGAGGTTTCTACAACCTATCAGATTAGAAAAATCAGTTCCAATAAATCAATAAGTTTAAAAAGCTGCAAACATCGCATTGATTCTTTTTTGTGACAAAAATGACTATTTTTCTAAGTTGTTTTTGGAAGATGAAAACATAACAATACTTACACTGCTGAAGATGTAGCAAGAACCACAAAGGCCTTGATCTTTAATTGGTGTTACCGCACCTTTTTTCACCCAGTCAACGTAATCAGGCACCAATTCATCGATACTTTCGTTTGCAACATTCCTCTTTGCTCTTAAATCCCATCTCTTGTCGATAACTTTCATGCTCGCTTTGCCAAAGAGAGCTTTTATTTCATCCGGCGTCTTGAAAATAAAACAGAAAAATTACACTCCATCTTAGATGTGGGAAAAAGGTTGCTCACAAAATCGGCGAAATGGTTGATTTTAAGGCTGTACGTTATGAGGCCTTTTTCGTATTTTGCGTTGTGCTCGTCTATCGCCTTTTTGTTTCTAATGAACACCTCGCGGTGGATGGCTTCGTACTCGTCGTTTTTGTACATCCGATTGTATTTTTTCTGCAATTTTATCCCATCGTAATACAACGGAACAAACCGAAAAACAGCGCAGACGTGCCTACCTTAAACATTTCCCATTCGGAATCAGACTCAGCCAGTATGGATGAAATTACACAAGCAAATATAAACAACTGCATTATTCTGATTTTATAAAAATAATAGAAAAGAAAATAGACTAAAAATCCCTGCAACAGTTTCCGCTGGTGGATCGAAGACTGAACATTCGCAATATTCTGTTATCCTGTACAGAGATAACCTTTATTATCAAAAAGAAAAAAAATCGTAAGCTGTTTATACGCCCTTATTGTAAGACTATTAAACGTTAAAATGTTGTAATATCAAATTAGAACAAATTTATTTAGTCTATTTCAAATCTTTTAATTTCATTATCCATTGCTATATTTATAACTCCAGGCGAACAAAGCCTGACAGAAGTTTTAAGAATATTAAAAAACTACCAAACATTTTATTAAATGTTGCATTCGGTATAAAAATATCTTTTTGTGTCAAACAAGCTTCAGCGATATAAATACATTAATTTATATAAGTCCAGTATTGGTATATTTACGATTAATTATTGATTTATTGTTCTATGTGACACTTTTAGGCATGATATTAGTCTGAGTCGAAACTCAGAGATATTTTCGAGCAAAAGGTTTGCTCTATAAAAAATAATCAAATATATCCCTACATTTTAATATAATTTGTGTAATATCGTAAAAAATTGTTTATTGTACAGATTTGTGTATTTATAAATCAATTTCGATTTAATGTTTAATCTGTGCCCTTTCAATGATTAATGCTAGAAATAGAAATAGACGAAATCTTTATCAAATTAGTTTTTTTCCCTTCTTGAGGTCTCAATATGGCCAACGCTGATAAAAATTGACATATATATGTTTATCTTCATAATGCGATAAATGCCTAAAATAAAATTAATAATTAATTACGGTCCCAATATTCAAAGTTTACAAAGTTTTGAATACAAAATTTTAAGACTAATCGTTTATGCCCCTTTTTACGTAAGCAATAGCGCACATACCAACCATTTGTTCATCCATCAAATCATATAGAAGTTGTCATAGTAAATTACCAAAATCACACTATCACTCAAATATTTTACGATTATTCCAGTCCACTCAATTTCTATGAAAGCAGCTGAAAAGAATAAGGATAAGAGACCTGCTGGTTGTCTATAACATATGTACAGTTGTAGATAAAAATGAATGAAGTTTTCCATTAAACATATTTTTAACTGTTCAAATTTAAGAGTAATTTTTTTAATTAAAAAGGCAAATTCCAACATAATTTTAGAGAAATAAATAATTAACTTTCCACATACCAAAGCTATGTGCTGAATTCTGGACCAACAAAACTATATATCTGGAATAAGCATTAGAAATTGAATGGAAAAAAATCGTATGGTACCGTTTAATTCGTAGTATACAGAAAATTGTGAAATAGAAATTAAACTTCTTCTAGATGGGTCTATGAAAAATACATAAAATTTGCTTTCGGTACGCTTTGTCTTAAAACATAAAAAACTAAAAGATAATACAAAATACTGTATATGACTTTGTGTAAATTGTTGAGTGCATTATGAAATGTGTGCAAATGATGATAAGAACAATATTAAAACGTATTCTTTCAATTAATTAGACTTTATGAAATGTATTGGCCGAGATAAAAAAGTCAGTGTCACGAGCGAGATTCGAACCCACGATCTTCGCCTAAAAACGCTGCTTGAGCTATCGTGATTTCGATCCGCTTGAACGTTAACTTCACCCCACGAATTTTCCCTCCTTTTTGCCATCTTTCATAAAGACGAATTAAATGAAAAACGTTAATTGGTCAATCCGACCACGAAATGGAATGGATTATAACGTATAGTCATAAAGTACATATATATGTAGTAATATATGATTTTAAATTTTCAGGTTCTGCTTGCTTGTGTGCTTTTACTTCAACAAACCTGTACCGGGCAGTTGTTTCCCTTCTCGACTCTGAGGCAGTACATTGACCAAAAGTATGCAGAAAGCGCAACCGAAGAGGTCACGACGAACCCGCCACCACCCGTGGACGATTATAGGTACCTGCAGGAGACGACGATGAGCCAGCCGTCGTTCAGCAACTCCGAGAATCAGGAACTTCGGAGCCCAAAAGACGAAATCAGAGTTGTCCTAGTCACTCCGAGGCCGAAGTACGTTCCACAGAGGCTCGTCCCCGAACCGAACGTGGACCCCAACAACAGTCGGATTCCATCGATTGGATTCACAATGAAAAGCACTCCGATTAGGATATTACCGTTATCAGACGGAGAGTATAGCATGAGCAGTCCGGAAATCACCAATTTGTCTCCGGTCACCTCCGAACCTCTGCAACGTCCCAAGCCTGTTACAAATTTGAAAAAAGAGGAAAAATTGACCGGCACTATCGTGGAAAGCGTTCCTTCTTTGTCAATAACCATACACGAGGGTTTTCATCCTAACAAAGGCATTTTAGACTATTTGGTCCCGCCTAAATTCCCCTCCGTATACGAAAAGCACATAAATCCGACCGAAAATTCAATCTCGGTCGTTTCAAACGAACCGCCGAAACAACCGGTTGGGGCCAAGATTAAAAAAAAGAAAAACAAAAGGAGGAAGAACAACCCGAAAGAGCCTGAAAGGAGCTCCACAAACGAAAGGAGGGTTAGAACACGTCAGAGGCAAAATGTAACAAACTCCTCTAGAGAACCAATTCTACTGAAAGAAACTATGAGCCCAAATTTTCAAATTGTCTTGAGAGATCCGATAGACACCCAGCCTTCAGACACGAAAACAGTTTTTCATAAACAACCCCCTAATCACAAACATCGGCAAGAGGTAAGATTAAAATTTCTGATATTTCAGAACAAAAATTACCGTCAAAACCATAAGTGCATGTTATTTCCAACATATTACACTTCTGTATAATGTCTCTGAAATATCCTTTTCACCCACAATCAGTAACGCATACAAATCTTTCTTCTAGCTTGAGATTCATTCCTTTTTTTTCTTTCTTAGGCTAATGATGTTTTTCTTTTTCACAGTCTCACTGTTTAGACTTTTCATAATTTAGACTAATTTATGCAATGTTTACAGAATGGTTGGTCCATGTTCACCATTTTTTGTTTGTTTCTACATTTTACTTTCTTGTTTACTCTCTCTCTCTCTCTCTCTCTCTCTCTCTCTCTCTCTCTCTCTCT
>CM077105.1:20045657-20070797 GCA_039619505.1 Cimex hemipterus | reverse complement strand
TTTTGATTAAAGAACATTGCTTTAAAGTAACTAGTTTCTTTTTTTTTGTTTAATACCAAAATCCTGCATTATTTTCCGGACAACCCAATATTATAATTCAGTACTCAAAAAACGAACGGGTATTCTTCCTTTTAAATTTTCTGATGAATTGACCAAAAATCTGTATATCTTCTACACAATACATTGTACATTATTAGTTGTTAAATTACTTTTAATAATTGGAATTTTAATGTACATTAAAGGCCATTATGGGAGTGACGAAGATGACGACGACGATGATGATGATGACGACGACGACCATGGTGACAGTGGTGGCCATGATTCTGGTAATAATAAAAGAAAAGAGCAAAATAGAGGCGGCCATGGACACAATCGTGGAGATAGAAATGATCGAAGAAGAAAGAATCAGCGAGGTATATATTGTTAAATCTGGTTCTTAGTAAATAAAACCAAATTGATCCTGGATGGGAAAAATTATCACACTAGATAAATACAATGGAGATGATGAAGACTACGATGACAGCTGGTCTGATCAAAATTCAAAAAATAAGCATTCAGGTTCGGGCAATTCAAGGGACAGACCTTATTTCTCACAAAGAGACAAAGATGATAAAAACCATGGACAAAGGGGTGGGCAAAAGCACGATTTTGGCTACAATCCCATCTCTGCACATCATAGCTACTTTAGCTCAGGGAACAACGGGAATAGCCGTAATAATTCAAACCGGCAACACGGGTCCTCACCATTAGAAGACGTTGAACCTGTATGCTCTATAAATTTCAATATTTCGATGATATTTTACCTTAACTTTTGTTTTGTTATAGTGCATCATACATTGCATGTTCCGGCAGATGAAAATGGTAACTTTTTTATAATTTGAGAGAAAATTGATTTCAAGATTGATTTTTATCATTATCACTACTTCAGGTTAATGACAACTCACATGTCGATAAGGCTAGTGTTATTAACACTCTCACAAGAAGAATAAGAGATCCTGAATTGAAGGAATTTATACAGGATTCTATTCATGAATGTTTTGAAAATTTAGATAGAGGTTGTGAAGACAATTTAGCGATTATTGAACTGATAAAGTAATTAAATATCCAATTTCAGATAGCGGACAATGCGAAACAACAAAAACATTTGCGATGTGTTTAGAAGAAAAAGGAAGAAGGGTAATTCGCACAATACATTACAAATGTTAAACAACTCGACAATACAAATTTATAATTTTTGAAATTTTTAGAATTGCGAAGATTGGAACTTGAACTCCAGACCGGGTCATGGAAATAGAAATAATGGAAGGGATAACATGAATTATTTCTTTCAATCATCTCCTTCAAGGGGTTAAAACAAAAACAAAATGTAATGTCACGATAGATAATTTATTCCATACAGAAATAAATTATTATTTTATTACATTTATTAATAATTATATAAAATCATGTAGAAATATAATTGTTTTTCAAAAATTTATATAAATATTATATTTATGATTATATTTTTTTTTCCATAAAAATATTTATTTTTAATACAAAATATGTTTTCAACAGCTACACACATTTGTATTTATCTAATAGAGGCACTTCGTTAAAAGCAATCTTATGCAATCGTTCTTCGATGCTTTGTAGCAAACTGGAGGCTCCAATTCTAAAAAGACTTGGATCAAGCCAATCATCTCCAAGTTCAGTTTTGACAAGCATGAGCCAGTTGATTGCATCGGTGTTTGTCTTCAATCCACCAGCTGGTTTCAGACCGACCTGAAATAAAAGAGAACTTCTGTTAGAATTGATTGCAACACAGATATATAAATCAACGTACCTTTCTACCAGTTTTCTCAAAATAGTTTCTAATAGCACGACACATAACAATGCCCACGGGGAGAGTGGCATTCACAGATTCCTTGCCTTAAATTAAAATCTTAATATTTATCATTTTTATAACAAATATGTATATTGAATTAACTTGTGTCTTAAATAATTGCAAGAAAACTTAAGGTAGCATTTTACCAGTAGAAGTTTTAATGAAGTCAGATCCTGCTAACATGGCAACCATTGATGCTTTATAAATATTCTCAAATGAGCCGCATTCACCGACTGCCAAAATTGTCTTGAGGTGACTTTGTTGGCATGCGTTTTTCATCTCCTTAACTTCACTGTAGAGTTGATCCCATTTGTGCGCAAGTACGAGGCTCCGATCAAGAACGACGTCTATCTCTTTGGCACCTTGCGCCACACAGAACCTGATCTCATCTAGACGTGTGCTCAACGGATATTGACCACTAGGAAACCCTGTTGCAACTTAAAGGCAACAAAAAAATTACAATTTGGATTGTGGATTTCTATGATGGTTGATTTTTTACCAGAGGCAACGGGCATGTCGACATTGAGACGTTTCAACTGAGAGACAGCATCATCCACTCTAGCGGGATACACGCAAACAGCAGCCGTTTTTATTCTGCTCAAAGATTCATATTCATCGCCAAACTTCTCTGCTAACCCTTGGATTATCTCTTTCGAAATAGGCCTTGTTGCCTGTGTAAATATAAAGATTTCAATCATTCCTAATCATGATTTGAACAATGATATCATACTTTAACACACAGTCTTGAAACGTTTGTTAACGTGTCATCACCGGCGAGTGTTGTCAGATCGACACAGGACACAGCCTTGAGCAGCCAAGCTGCCTCGCATTCTTTCAAAAAAGGTGGAGTGTCTGTAATCTGTTTTACACTGTTTCTGACATAAGTTTCATTTATAAAAACCTTTTGAGTCCACGACCATGAAGTATCTAAACAAAATAATAAACTATAAGCACCGTTCTAATTATAATCTGGATTTGTATATTATACATTTTATTTTTATAAAATGGTATAAGATATTGTAATTGTAGGATTGTAACTACATGCTAAGTTTAAAAAAAATATATATAATCACCCAATATGGTTTCCTTGTTATTTTCGTTTAAATCTTCAATCATTTTTTAGCTGGAAATCATAGATATTGGATTAAAATTCTTATGAATTTTTCAGTTCAGATATCACTCTTATCATCTAGTAAACAGAAAAGAACAAAACATTCCTGAACCAAATCCTAGAGGTCGCCCATAGTGTCTGGCAATTGGAACCACTCACTCTACATTTGTTGACAGTTCCAATTTTTGTACTTTATAGTTATTATTTCAAGCTAAAGTTCACAATGCACAAATTTAATAATAATAAGAATACCAGAAATCAAGCATTAAATGTAAAATTACAACAAGCAGTTCAATGCACAGAGGTTTATAATTTCCACTGGCACAAGTGTACCACTTATTTAGTTAAATTATGTTATTACTTTGAAAATTTAACAAAAAATTATATTGCACGTGATCTAACAGTTAAAATTAATTAAACTGTGTGCAAAAAAAGTAACTTATGACAGACAAATAGAAAGTAATAACATAATTTAGCTAAATAAGTGGTACAATTGTTATTGCTGATGTCAGTGAAATTTACAAACCTCTGTTTGCATTTTATCTTATTATTTTTAAGTCTGTGCATTGTGAACTTTAACTTGAAATAATAGCTGTAAAGTATAATTTAAAAAATCGTACTGGAACTGCCAACAAAGTTGAGTGAGTTGTTACTTTCTATTTGTCTGTCATGAGTTTGTAAGGGTGCAAAATCGGTACACAAATAACCCTGGTTGGGACCTTCTTCCCGGGGAGAAAATGAAAATTGGGTAAGAATGTATATCTATTTTGATTGAAAAATAACATTTTTTGCAATTTTGCTGATATCAGACGGGATCTTTTTTGAGTACATAACTAACCCCCTTTTGGAAGATCCAGCAAGGGAAAAGAGATTGCAGCAATACACAATATGTTCAATGCTAGATTGTACAAATTAGGAAATTTACGTTTTCTCCCATTCCACCAAGGGTGAGTGCATCGGTCCACTAGAAGTTCTGCTATGTACTCAACTTCAAGAATAGCAGAAGCTTTTGGATCTTGGGCCGGTCGCACAATGAAAACTAATTCATTAACTTGCCAAATTTTGGAATTTGATGTGCTTGACTGATTAAACAAAATTTCAGCTGGAGAACTATCAGCCTCTTTGTGAGCACAAACTGGGATTCTTCTTGTTCTTTGAATTGGAGGTCAAGAATGATTCATTGACTTATTGAATCATTTCTTTCCTGGTTCCCAAATAGATGACTTAAGGATTCAACTCAATTTGTCCCTAACAGTATAACTGATTCACTTAAGCCTATTGGAGTATGAAATAATAAATTTAAAAAAAGGAAAATAAATTGACAATAAAAAAGAAATGAGAATCGGAAATAAAAAAGGACATGGACGGAAAAAGGAGTTGAACACACAAGCTTCAATAACAAGTAAATAAGTACATTTGATTCGAGTTCATAGTTTGGCAAGGTAGAGTAGTGAGAATGACTCAAAAATGACGAAAATTAAAATATAAAAGGCCTAAGAAGGTTGATAAATATTTCGGTTTCAGATCAACCGATAACTGCCTGAAGCGAGACTTTAACTAACTTTTGACTTCAAGGTAGACAAAAAGAAAGCCAAACTTAAGTTAACTTAACTTAACTTGTTAAAAATGGTGAAGGGGAACAAATTATTTTCTTCTTTAAGTCCATGATTCCCTGATTCATTAATCCTCTCTACTGTACTATGGACATGAGCTAGCAGAGCTTAATACCTATTTTTTAGTTACACTACAATAGCAATGGCAAAAAAATATTTAAAATAAATTCTAACAAAATCAGCGCAAGTTTGAGATGGGAAATGAATAATAATAATTTTAATTAATTTTTTTTCACCTTAGCCAAGACCTTACTTAAAAAGAATAATTATTAAGGTCAATCATGACCGTTAAACATAGGCAAGTCACTTTTCGACACACCATTCATTACAAATTAGCTTTAGTAGGTTGGGAAGGAAAAGAAACAAAACCAATATTTCTAAAACATTTTTTCCTGGTAAAGTAAAAAAATTAAATAAATGTAACAATCTCCTTTGTTAGCAAACCAAAACTGTTCAAAATCATTATAATAATATAATAATTGTTTGAACAGACCTACGTTTGCTGCAACACAATAGCCTAGTCTATCATAAAACAATGATTGGTTGCAAAAAATACTCTTAAACCTTAATCAAATTAATTTGTGAGTATTTTTTTTAATTTTTACCTTGTATTTTAATAATATTAGTTTTGTTTATTTTCCTTCCAACCTACATTACAAACATGTTTCGTAGTCTGATTGACTAAATAACTTCTTTCAATTAATTCAAGGGCAAACTTTTTAAGTTTATTAGTGACATCGGGATTATGGGTTGTATGTAGAGGGGTATGTAGATTATAGGTTACGATTGGTATTTGGTTTCTGGTAGAATAGAAGTATGTTGGCGGCGGTGCAGCATATTATTTCAAAGCTCCACCGCTGCTCCGTTAAACTGGGTCGGGGCGGAATATCGAGTACCCTCTGACCCGGACTCTAGATAGAGGATATGCATGTGTGATTGGATTTGTATATAGTGGTGTATATATTTATTGTATGAGTGAGTGTGTAAATGACTAGTTTAGGGAACGTAAGGGCGCCGAAATGACAAAAGAAGTCGATGGCGCCCGGCTAGAGCCCAACCAATGAGTCGCTTATGCACCAAGGTGGGTGACTCCCCCTAACCTATCAGGGCGAGGCCAGAGACCTCCTAGGAGGTCTCGCAATTCTAATTCAACTAATTAATCTTTATGTAAGGTATTGGTCGAAATGAAATTGTTTTGTATATATTATGTTTTATTGATTATTCTGATATCGTGAGATGCGGTCTGGTGTGATTTATCGTGCCAACCTTCAGATCTTTATTGAAATCATCTTCAGGGCCTGGGATTTACAAACATTGTTTAAATTTAACAAATACATGTAGGATGTGGAAAAAAGTGGATTTATACGATGCAAAATATATTTTTCATATTCGAAGTATTTCTCCTTTAGGTGATCTCAATGAAGTTTCAAACATTGGCACGATAAAGAAAATGTTTTTATGAAACCTACATCATACTAGAACGCATCTCACGATAGCTCAATAATTTTTTTTGTAAAACCTACATCACACCAGACTGCATCTCACGATTTCGGAATAATTATCGATTAACGGTCACTAACCACGATACACTTTTTTAAATAATGATATATTCAAGTTTGACAATACTGACTATTTAATTGTTTAATTTTTTACTTATACAAGCAAGGAAGAGTGCTGCTTTTCAGTACAGAGAATTGAATTTATATTTTATACAAGGCGCAGTAGCAATGCAGAGGGAGTTACTTGATGAATCATTTCCTCCTCCTGGTGGGTGTAGTCAGGAACTTTCAAGGTTGAACACTTTTGTAGTTTTGTTGGAAATTTCATGTAACCTACTTGTTTACTAACGTGTTTTCTTTGGTTTTAAATGTAATTTAAATTGAGCAACAATTTTAAGTGTGTTTCTGACATTTGTGAGCATTTGATGTACACACAACTACTTGGTTATCAAGGAGTGCATAATCCAGGAAAGAACTGCCGGTAACTGCTACTTTGGATTAAGCTTCTTTGTTTTTATTAAATTATGGCTTGGATTTAAAACAACACTTGCTACGATGGCCGATCACAGTGGTAAACTTGTTCTGTATGCCTGAAATTGACATTAAATAATTGATAAAGTGAGCCAGGGACAAAAGAAATAGTGTGTACATACAGGGCGGTTTCTCTGTTTTGTTCTTTCTCTTAATTAAAGAAAATCAAAGGAAAATGTCACGTTCTGTAATGTCTGGTCCGACAAAGCTTGCCGAGAAGCTCATATTGATCAACGACAGGGGTATCGGAATGCTGACTCGGATCTACAACATTAAGAAAGCATGTGGAGATGCTAAATCCAAGCCAGGCTTCCTTTCCGACAAGAATTTAGAATCTGCTATAAAAAACATTGTCAAAAAATTTCCAAACATTGATGTTAAAAGCCTACAGGCTATCACTGGGATTAAGAATGAGATAGTAAAGTCGTTGTCCCTTTATTATTATACTTTTGTCGATCTTTTGGACTTTAAAGATAATGTGTGCTTGTTGTTGACGACAATGGATACGTGCCAACTACACCTTGATATAACGCTCAATTTTGAGTTGACGAAGGGATATCTCGACCTTTGTGTGACGTATGTTTCTTTGATGGTCTTGCTTTCAAAAGTTGAAGACCGCAAGGCAGTTTTAGGCCTCTTCAATGCCGCTCATGAAATGCTTAACGGCAAGAGCGACCCGAGCTTCCCTAGGCTTGGCCTGATGATCATGGAGTACGATCCACCTCTTAAAAAATTGTCTGAGGAATTTGTTCCTCACACAAAACTTTTATATTCTGCATTGATGTCTCTATCGCCAATTTATACTAACAGGAATTTAACAGCGGATCAGTGGAGGTCAGATCAAAAACTCAGCCTTGTCGGGAACCCAGGCCAGCTGCTCAAGCCGCTGCAGTGCGATACTATGTCGTGTGAATATTTATCATTGGAGTCTATGGATAAGTGGATCATTTTTGGCTTTTTGCTATGTCACCAGTGTCTAAATCAAGAAGCTGCTCGTCAGATGTGGAACAGTGCACTACAATCAAGCTGGGTCATTGCTTTATTTAGAGACGAAGTCATTTATATTCATTCTTACATTCAAACAATGTTTGATTCTATAAAAGGCTACAGTAAGAAAATTTCTGAAGTTAAAGAATATTATAATGTGGCTGTGCAGCAAGCGTCTTACATACACAGTGAAAGAAGGAAGTTTTTAAGAACAGCTTTAAAAGAATTAGGCTTGATTCTGTCTGACCAACCAGGTCTTCTGGGTCCAAAAGCCCTACTTATTTTTATGGGTTTGAGTTATGCAAAAGATGAAATTTACTGGCTTTTGCGACACAATGAAAATCCACCTCTTCAAAAAGTCAAGGGTAAAAACACAGATGACCTTGTCGATCGGCAGCTTGCCGAGTTATTATTTCACATGGAAGAGCTCAGGATCTTGGTTAGAAAATACGGTCAGGTCATTCAAAGATATTACGTGCAATACTTGAGTGGTTACGATGCGATTGCTTTGAACCAGATGATGCAAAATCTTGCCGTCTGCCCAGAAGACGAAAGTACAATTTTGTCCTATTTGTGGAGTACAATTGCAGGACTTTCTATTAAACAGGTTGAGGATGAAGAAGATTTTGATTTTCTTGCCCTAAGAATTGACTGGTTTAGACTACAGGCAACCACTTCCGTTGCAAAAGCTCCTTTATCATTAGTCGAGAAAAGAGAATTAGCCTCGTTACTAGATAATATCATTTTCCATACAAAAATGGTGGACTATTTAGATGAAATGTTAGTTGAAACATCGGACCTTTCAATCTTTTGCTTTTACAATAAAATCTTTGAAGATCAGTTCCACTTCTGTTTAGAATTTCCAAGACAGATCCGATATATTATCGCATTTCCTTTGATATGCAATCACTTCCAGAGCTGTACTCATGATTTATGCCCCGAAGAGAGACATCATTTAAGAGAGAGGAGTTTTTCTATTGTTAGTATATTCTTAGAAGAAATGGCGAAAGAAGCGAAGAATATAATAACAGAAATATGTGATAACCAATGCTCTATGAGCGATAAGTTATTACCGAAACGTTGTGTACTAATTATATCTCAAGTTGTAACTAGGAAGAACAAAGACAAAAATAAAAAAAACATTCCTGAAATTGAAAAACCTGGCATTGAAAGTTACAGAAAAACTCGAGAAGTAATGACACATATGGATAAACTTCACATGACATTAACTGAACTGTGTTACTCGCTTAATTACTGTGCGGAAATTAAAGTTTGGGATTGCTGCTTTGCTCCCAGAGAATATTTGCGCCTCCATTTGGAAAATCGATTTTCTCGATCATTTGTCGCTATGGCTATGTTTGATCCTGACACCAATGAAATTGCTAAACCGACTGAACTTTTGGCAAGTGTCCGAGCCTATATGAATGTTCTCCAAACAGTAGAAAATTACGTGCACATCGATATAACTAGAATCTTCAATAATACTCTATTGCAGCAGACTCTGCAGATGGATAGCCATGGTGAAAAAACAGTAGCAGCTCTGTACACACATTGGTACTCTGATATTCTGTTGCGAAGAATAAGCGCTGGGAGCATATGTTTCTCAATGAACCAAAAAGCATTTGTGAGCTTGACAGCAGAAGGTTCAATGCCTTTTAGTGCTGTAGAATTTTCAGATATGAATGAGCTCAGAGCTTTAGCTGAACTAATGGGACCATACGGAATGAAGTTGCTCAATGAGACCCTGATGTGGCATATTGCATGCCAAGTACAAGAGCTTAAAAAATTGGTTGCAAGTAATAAAGAAGTCCTTTTAGCTCTTAGAACACATTTTGATAAACCAGAAATAATGAAAGAACAATTCAAAAAACTGCTTAATGTAGATAATGTACTACAAAGGATGACAATTATAGGCGTTATACTCTGTTTTAGACAACTAGCGCAAGAAGCTTTAATCGATGTCTTAGGAGAGAGAATTCCATTTTTGCTCACTTCCATTTTAGATTTTTGCCAACATTTACCAGCATGCGATACAAGCGTCATAAGTGAAATGGCATCAGCAGCAGGATTGCCATGCAAAGTTGATCCAACTTTGGTTTCACAGCTCAAAAGTCAAAAAAGTGAGGTCGAAGAAGATGAACACCTTTTAGCCTGCCTTTTAATGGTATTTATCGCTGTCTCCATACCAAAACTTGCCAAACATGAAAATTCTTTATACAAAGCATCCTTAGAAGGCCATGCAAACAACATCCACTGCATGGCTGCTGCTATCAACAACATATTCGGTGCACTGTTTACAATATGCGGTCAGGGAGATATTGAAGACAGAATGAAAGAGTTCCTCGCATTGGCATCTTCAAGTCTACTACGTTTAGGACAGGAAGCAGACAAAGAGCTGACCAAAAACCGAGAATCTGTTTACCTTTTGCTCGATTTGATTGTACAAGAATCGCCATTTTTAACAATGGATCTTTTAGAATCTTGTTTTCCATATGCACTAATCAGGAATGCCTATCACGCTGTCTACAAACAAGAACAGTCCCAGGCATAACTTTAGTGCAAAATATCAATCTATTATTGATTTATGGCCCACGTGAGTCATAAGATCTTGTATATACGCTGTTGTATATTTATTAATCCCAGTAGTTCTATTATTTATTTATAATTATATTCGTGGTAATCAATTTAATAGGAATTTTTATTGTTTATGATATACAGGTTGATTTTAGTTAGTTGCTCCAAGTAATGCTACAATCCATAATTGAATATTATTTTGGTATTTATGGTTGTTCTTAAATCAGGATGCTATATGTTTATGTTTTAAAAGGCTTTAATTTTATTCTATTATAATTAGCATACAAAGCAATAAATATTTATTTGTAAAATAATATTGTGATAATCTAATAATGTATAAACTTTAGACAGCCTTACACTATTTAGAAAACTTTGTATTACATTTATATGAGCTCGATGTAAAAAAAGAATTCCTAAATAAAAAGACAATTTTACTCTGCAGTTGTATTTGTACCTTCATACAATAATACTCAGGTCTATTTACTGTATTTTACTATAATTAAATGTAAAATAAATATTTTCAATATCTTGAGTATATTATTTTTTCTACTCAACCTGGTCATATATTTTAACTTTTTTTATATTTATTTTTAACAGCAGTGGTGATAAAATCCACTTGTAAGTATGTCAGATTCGCTGCTGGATTTGGACCCGGGACCGTTGCTTTACAGTGATGAGCATCATGTCAACGCCTAAACCGTTGCGACCACATAATTTCATTATTAATTACAATCTATCTGCACCCAGAAAACATTTTAATTTTCTGAAACATTATCTTTAAATTTTGAAGTACAAATATAAGAACTTTAAGACTATCTGAAAGATGTTATGAAGTAATTAGTATTCCCTTGAAATATGTTAATAATTTTTTGAACAGTTGATCACTCAGTTTCTTTTGCCCCGATGATTATTTTTTATTTGCAGTTATCTTTTTGCAAATACACATTTGAAAAAATTTAAAATCCACATTCTCAACCTTATCCAACCACAAGAAAAGAAAGAAATTTAACTTATAATTTTATTACAAATTAAAAGTCAAAGTTTTTATTAATCTTCTAGCAGCCACACCTACAAAGTTGCCCAGCCCATTTTTAAAAAGTATTTAAATTAATTAATTAATTTTTTTTTTATTTTGGTGACAAAGGATCTCAAATTATTTTTGGAAGCTGGTTATAGAAGAAAAAAATATCACTGTTACTTCTGCCTTTTTAACTTTCAACATAAAAAACAGAAAAATATATATTTCAAATCAACTATATTTACGCTCAAATGTACATTATAAAAAATGTATACATACAAAAGCTTTTTTAATTTTCCTGTACTAATATCTGTTACATAAATTCTTAAATATATACACAATTAAGGAGCATTGTTGTTAAAAGTTATATTCATGGACATTTATTTTGTTTAAAATAATATTTACAATTTATAATTCGTACCTTACAAATTTTACAAAATATAATTTTCTTCCTAAGTGTCAGGTTGCTGGTTTATGTCAGTTGGTTTTGATTCAACGAATGAAGCAGGGTGCAGAGGTAGAAATTCTGGCTGGTACCAGTACTGCTGGGTGGCTTGTGGGCCCTGGTAACCGTAATATTGTGCCCATACTGGTGACTCCATTTCAGGGGTATAAGCTGGAAATTGTGTTTTTAATAATTATATTGTACATTGATACATTAAAATTGCATACTTATGGCAGGAGGAGAAGGAACACACGAATTTCTTGATTCGTGAGTCGGGTACGGCGAATGCTTGGGATGAGTTCTCACGGTTCTTTCGCATGTTGTGTACCCACCTCCGGACCAACAACTATCATCTAAAACCAATAGGTTAAAGCATGTGTTAAAGAAGAAAAAAACATACAGACATTGTGTATGTTGTGTCTGGTATTCTCTATTTTGCTGTTGGTTGTCAGGTCTTTCCTTAGCATCAAGGAAAGCCTTGGCAAAAGGGTTGTACTTTATTTTCAACGATGTCACCTGGAATTTATATATGCCTTTAGCATGTAAAATTTAACTGAAAGTATTCTACCTTACTTCTTCATTCTGGTATGCCGTGACAGCAATAAATTGTGTCTCTGGGAATGCATAAGCCACGACTACTCTCTGTTCAGTCCCAACTCTGACTATATGTACTCTTGGCTCATATTTGTGTAGCGAATTCAACATTATCTAAAAAGAAAAATAATGCTAACAACTCTTAACTCTGAAAAAAATGTATGCATACTATTTAACTAGTTAACCTGTCCGTTTCCATTGCATTTATTGGTGAGTTTGACCTTAGCAAATGACACTGGCTCTTTCATCCAGTGTGCTCCGAAGTTAGGGCTCTCTGGGTGTACATAGACAGGATTGGATGGTGCTGCCTCTGCCTTACCTCCTGCTACCCATTCACCATTCACGTACTTCCATCTTAAGAAGAAAGAGAAAAAATAAAAATAATTGTTATTACATTTATATTTTGATATAATAACCTATGCTGTTCAATTTGCACAAATTCAAGTAGAATGGTGTACATTGATGTCGGATCTAATCCACTGACAGTAACTTTCACGACAGGAAACATTCGCCTGGAACAATATGTTATAAGAATACAGTTATTAAGAACAATATAAATATGTATTATGCTAACATAATAGATATACTATTTTACAGATATGAATTGCACAAGGCATGTCCAAACAACCGACAAATAACACGACGGAAGTCTCTTCCCAAACTGTCTTGTCTACACCAAGGGCCCGAGTTTTCGTTTTGTTTCTTCATGTTAATGTAAAATTGACCTTTGTTGTTCTTTCTAATCTGATTCCATTCCTTGGACTATTTGAAGCTACCGATTATGATGATGAATCTAGAGTCGTTTATAGATAGTCTAATATCTATAATTGAGCCAGTTGTAGCTTCCTTCAAGCGAGGTGGACCTTTTTAAGCTGAGCAAACAATTACTTTGAATTACCTAAGATATTAAGGCGTATGCTATTATATGAATTTTTTGTTAGCAAACAACTGATGTGCACTGTGTGAAGCGATGCGTTTGTGTTCAAAATGGTGGGTAGTGAGCGTTGTAGGATTTTTCTTGAGGTTTTTGCAATCATAGATATGTTCTCTCGTCCAGATGTTGAGATGTAATTAATTTACACCTCAAAGAAGCCGACACCTTATACAAAAATATCTTTTTTATACTCATTCCCTCCCCCACCCTTTCAAAATCTAATGTACATAAACATGAAAAAGCAATATCCCACTGGCACTCTCAACACGACACGCAAGAATGGCACAATTACACAGAAGACAAACACTTTGAGTGAGTAGAAATACATCGAATACAAAAAATATATTTTGCATTGTATAAATTCACTTTTTCCCACATCCTAAATGTATTTTTAAATATAAACAATGCTTGTTGACGCAACCCAGGGCCTGAAGATGATCTCAAGAAAGATGAAAACGCTGGCACGATAAAGAAAATGTTTTTCTGAAACCTACATCACTCCAGACCGCATCTCACGATTTCTGAATAACCATCGACTAGCTGTCACTAATCACCATTCATTTCTATTGAAAAGGTTTTTTATTGCGTATATTTTTATTTGGTATTTTTTACGTCGACATTTTTCAAGAAACGCGTGTCCGGTCTTAAACAAAAATAAAACTAATAAAAACTATTATTTTGAATTTTACTTGATATATAAATAAAAGTGTTCACTAATGTGGTCACTAATCACCACACTCATAACAGTATTATTCGCATGTACTACTTTTAACTCTTGAAAGGGTAAATTTGTGACGGGGTTTGTTTTCTAGTTACCACTACTTTCACTGGTTTTATTACAGGATTTAAAGGTGTTTTTGGTGATAGAATCGTGTTGGGAAGATTAGGATAGACCATCTTATCAGATAGGGAAGGTGGGTTCACAATGACAGATAACAATTTTTTCGTTGATTTAAGCTCCTTATAAAACAAATTTTCCATAGCCATGACTTGCTTAATTTGTTTCTGCCTTTTATATTCCGGTCACGATTTTATAACCATTGAAGACTGGTTGCTGCCACGGTGCACGCATTTGAAAATTTCAATTTTCAACTGAAACCCTTAAATAAATGAGAGAGAAGAATCCGCCTTCTTATGCGGACCCGCACAATTACTACACTACTCATTACCTTTACATTCCTTACCAATTAAATTCTCTAGTTTTCTTGGTCCGCTTCACCAATTAATATCTTTCATTTATTTAAGGTTTTCGGTTGAAATAAAAAAGTCATTGTCACGAGAGGGATTCGAACCCATGATCTTACCACCCCCTCTTTTAAATTTTCCCTCATTTTTATCTCAAATAAAAACCTTAATTAATTGAAAGGTATTGACTGGTCAAGCGGACCACGGAAAGTAGTGAATTTAATAAGTTAAAATGAAGTATATATTTACTAAAGTTCTCCGTGGCCATTTTATTTGTCGTCGAGAATCCAAACCGATTACTCGACATTTGAAAAATGGCAAAAAGGAGGGAAAATTAAAAAAATTGGGTTAAAATGGGAAGTAAGAGTTCGAGTGGATCGAACACGATAGTTCAAGTGATAAAGTAGCAGGGTTCGAATCCCGCTAGTGACATTGACTTTTTACCTCAACCAAAAACCACAATTAATTGAAAGATATTAATTGGTCAAGCGGACCATGAAAACTAGTGAATTTAATATATTTTAATACTGATCATCCTGACAAAATTGTCGGTTTTTCTGGGTTCAAAAAACTGGTCTTCCTAAGGATACCCGTAACGGCTGAAACATATCGGACGTATTGAGATTTCTCTTCTTTTCAAAAAGGGACTCCGATCCCAGTTGATATTTAAATATTGATCATCCTGACAAAAGTGTCGATATCGCTGGGTCCAAAAGCTAAAAAACTAGCCTGCACAATACCTAAGGATAGTGGATCCTGCCTAACGGCTGAAAAATACCTGACATATTTGAGTTTTCTTTTCTTTTTCAAAAGGGCCTCCGAACCCAGTTGAATAAGAAAGCGGAAATTGTTTATTTATGCTGACCCACCGCGATTAGTCGTCGTTAATGGTCAGTTAGCTGTTACAGATCGAGAAATAGCACCTTGCCGCTAACGACGAGCAAGTTAGCACCAGCTCCCGCCTGTTTAGCACTTGACGTCCGTACGGTTAACTAGACCATTAGTCGTCCTAAACGTTCGAATTACAACAAAAAAGAAACACTTATTTCCCATTCATCCTGCATGGATAATCATCAATTAATACCTTCCGCTTTTGGTGACGATCATCTCGTTAGTGAGCACCTGGAACCTTGTCCACAAATCTCTGTCGTCCAACGTTACCAGCACCTGCTCCTTCGAGTACATATTCTCTCCTCCAAGATCTTCCATTCTGTGAATTAGAAATTTTAGTATTAAAGATTTAAATAAGACACAAGGAAAATAACCAATCAATAATATTTAATTAATCTGGATCTTTGTTCAAATATGTTCCCCTTAATTAAAGTAACGTTTCCAGCTAATTTTTAGGCCTTATTTAATAAAACAGTGAACACATCTTTCTAGGGTTGAAATCTATCTAACTCGTTTCTCCTATGGTTAGAAGTTGTTTTATGTACAGGGCGTTACAGGGTTAAATGCCAATACTACCATGGCGGGTTCACTAAATAAAACAGTAGTTCAGTGCCGCAAGAATGAAGTTTCTAATTTTGACCTAGTGAAACCCACACTATCAATTTTCAATGCTGAGATCCATGAAATATAACTCTGTGCACAAGCAATACTTAGGTGCACAGATGTAAATACCGTCAGATATCCAAGCAATTTTTAACTTCTGGTCTGAGAATGCCAAACATATCACTAGCTCCTGGGAAAACAACGAGAAGTGCATCACTCAGAGGCTTGTCATCGAAGGCGCACAGCCCAGGTCATGAACTCATCAAGGACCAGAGGTACACTGTCCCCAAGACCTCAGCTACCGCGGTTCTCAACCCAAGGAGATACTCTTGCTGTCCTGAACAACGAATTGAATGACAAAGCAGTCGAATTGAGTCCAGAGTCTGGGTCGTGTAAGAAATAATCAAACAAAGGAGAGCCTGCAAGATCAAAACCCTGCGTGACAATGATCATCAGTATAGCACTGATGTTAACGCCGGGGGTTGAATAAAGGCTGATAAACTAAATACATCCTCGACTTTGAGGAATTACTTTTCAACGAGGTTGTCAAGCTTAAAAGAGAGGTGGGCCAAAATTATTTTTATCTTTTACTTTTCAGTTGGAGGATAATATAAGAAACTACAACATTAACCTAGCCAACAATGGAGCCAGAATTGGACAAAGCCATACTTGTGGTGAAAAAACTGGAGAATTTCCTTTATGTACAAAACGTATTAATGTATCCTTAAACATAAATACATCGAAAGCTATTCGATTGCAGAAGCTAAAGTAAAAGAAACTGAGGCTAAAATTAATGAGGCATATTAATTAAATTTACATTTGTAATTATTTGCGCTATTTTTATTAATTTACAAGCATAAAAATGTTTTTAGTAACGCACACCTTACTGAGAAAAGTTTTAATTATAAGTAAAATATATTTTATTTTTCAAATTATGTTTCAGACATTATCCGTCATCAACAAATTAGAGAAATGTTGTGAGGAAAAAATGTCTACATTAAATTCTTTGACAAGTAAAATGGAAAAGACAAAAATTGCACAAGTAGTTCTTGATTTGACTAAAATCAGTGAGAATTGAGGTTAATTAAAAAACAGATTGAATTTGAAGCTCGAAGAATATGTCACGAAACAGAACGATCTGAAAAGAAAGGAGCTGACCAAACAGCCAGACGAAAATTTGGAAAATTTGTTAGCCGTCGTGAACGAGAAGAAGAAAAAGTACAAAAATGATTATTATTCTTATTCTAAATGTGATGTTTTACTTTGTTCCCAGGGTTGAAAATATTAAAAACTATGAATTTCTTTGTAGAGAGAGCGAGGTATATCATTGGCCTACTGAAAACTAAATTCTACGATAAATATACAATGTTAAATTAATTAATTAATCTGCTTATTTTCTGAACCTGTGATAACAATAATAAGTTATAATTCTCCCGAAAAACACCAGGAATTTGCCTCGATGTGTTTATTTTAAGTTCAATAAGCAATCATCTTGTTAACATAATCTTCATTATTGAATTTTCATGAATTTCGCATATTTTTTGTTTCCATTTTATCTCCTATTTAGAATAGTATTTGCATGTAGTAGTAGTATATGTAAGAAGAACAGTGTATATACTTGTTGATTTAATACTAATAATTTACAACAGGCCGTAAGATCATTTTCAAATGTATGTACCGTGTCAAAACTGTATGTTTCAGTTTTAACAAAAGCAATCACAATATGCCAATGATAGAGATGAAATAAGACTTTTGTTAAATTAATATCCTATTTAATGCTATAGTTTTATATGGAGGCTTAAACAGTACAGGATGTACAATATTTATACAGCCATCTCCAAAAGATGTCAACTTCATACTACGCATTAAAGTCTCTTCGGTTGTTCTTAAATTATCTCAAAGACCGAACTTATCTTTCTTATCGTTATTTAAATAACAAAACAATTGATCTCAAATACAACTGCATATATCGAAAGTTTATATGTTAAAATATAAGCATGAGAACAAATTCGTATTTTGAACAGTTCGTTTTCTACTATTGTTATCGAAAGAAATTATTTTACTGCTTTGAAAGTAGAAAATGAAACAAAATGGACATAGTCTCATTAACTTGATTTTACTCGCTCATTTTTAGTATTTTCTTTAAATATGTCTAATTATATTTCACCGTATTGTGATAAACCGAGATTTTTTTTTACATTGCTTAAAAATCGATAACTTCAGAGTTGGGAAAGTAATAATGATTTGTTTTTAAAGTGTTTTCCCATTATCCACGGCCTTTTTTGGTCTTATTTATTAGCCATTTTTTGTGTTATATAACGCTCGAGATATTCTGCGACTATTATGTAAGTGCGAAAAACCAATAAGTTAGTCTCGAAGAATCATAAAACTTTAAATTAAATAACAATAAAAGGTATTACGTTAGTAGGCGAAAAGATGTTCTTATTTATTATTAAATGAGAAAGAGATCACTGTGAAAACGATAATCGTGTTTGTAATTTAGTAGATATTCGAGAGGGGGGAGCTAAAAATGTGCAAATTGTATCAGTTCAGTAGTAATAAGGTAAAATCTATCAAAATATAATTGGTTTATGGAGAAAACGAAAGAAATTGTAAAATTTGTTATTATTTTGAGATCGCGAGATGCTGTCCGGTGTGAAAACTTACACAAAAAACAAACCCTTTGAATGAGAACAGAAATTGATTCTAAAATTTCTAACATTGTATAAATTCATATTCCACATCTTACATGTATTTGTATAATTTAAACAATGTTTATAGATCCCAGGCACTGAAGATGATCTCAGTAAAGGTCGAAACGTTGGCGGGATAAAGAAAATGTTTTTCTAAAACCTTCGTCACACCAGACCGCACCTCCAAATAATAACTAACGGTCACGAAACAACACATATTTGTTGTGATTCTTTCAAAAATAGCTTCTAACGATTTAATCTGAAGTTTTCCAAAGACTTTTACTTAAAAAATGGGCTTTTAAAACCTGACCATACAGAATCGATATATTAATAATGGTAGTTATAAATTATACTCATTAATCAGAAGGTTGTGATGTTATATTGAAGAAATAAAATATGTAATTTATTCATAGCGTAGAAATTTCATAAAATGCTCCACTATGATCGCAGTTTTTACTTCTAGCATTAAATCAAATTTGTCAATTACATCTTCTCTTCGACAGATTCAAAATTAGAAAATTTATTTTGCTCTGTTTATTTTTCAGACGTGAGGACATTTTCCGGAAAATTTTTTAACAAATTAATAAAACAAAAGGCCATTGTTAAAATATGATCTGAATTGAATATGTTATCGAAAACGAAAAGTTTGGTTTTTACGACAAAAATAAAGTTTGGTTTTCTCTTTGCTGTTTTAGCTTTAGAAAGTTCAGAAGGAAGAATTCACATTACTTTGAAAATTTCTTCATATAATTTTTAAAAGTTGAAATTGACATTTTCATGAATTAAGGGGAATCACTAAATTTTACTTCACAATCAATACGATACACAATGACCAACGTACTAAATTAAATTGCATCAATAATAACAATTAATATTACAAAATAACACTGAGTACTGTATCCTCTCGTTTTCCACTTTTACACTATTTTTAATTGTTAGAGCCGCTAATAGTATAAAACCTAACATGCTCGACTTAATTTTTTAAAAATTACATACCTTTGTTGAGTATTTCAATGTGATGTAATTAAAATCTTTCGTTGCCAAAAAAAATTAAATGTGTCGATTTATTTTTATGTCGGATAGGAAAATGCAGAATCATATTAAATGTGAATACGAAAAGTTCTCAAAACATAAGCACAGAAGCATATACAATAAACAAGATAAAAAAATCAAATTATGCCTTTAAAGCCCTTAAATAGAAATTTTGACCGAATTTTTTTGAGCTGGATTAGCCAGGGTTCCAAACTTTTCTGAATTCAACGTTCATTTCAAATTTTGAAGCTGAACTGTGTCTGAGGTACCCGTATAATTTTTCTAAAAAATAGGTAATTTTTTTCGTAACGTCATCGCTCAAGAGAAATTCATCCGGACAAAGGATACCCGTCATATTTAAACCTATGCTGGTTTGTCGCTAGGTCACAAAATAATTATGTATTTATTTCAATAGATAGTTTAGCCATTATATAGCTTAGGGTATATAATAATAAGAAATTTTAGATTTGCTTGTTTGCTCGTAGAGTGATTCATTCCGTGTTTTAAAGTCTGTTAAAATAAGTAACGTTTTGGCGACAAAAAAAAATTGTTTTCTACATAATCCAAATTTTTGTCAAAAAATCCTTTTAATAGCAAATTGTCCGCCTTCCAATCACTTCAGAATTTTTTAGAAAATCATAAAAACCTCGATAGGTTTGAAACGCTTTTACGCTGGTCTAGGGGAAACATTACAGGGGTTTAGAACTGTAAAATTATTATTATTAGGAGATCGTGAGATGCCGTATAGTGTGACAGGTTTAGAGAAATATTTTCCTCATGCCAACGTTTCGATCTTTGGGCATTCTCAAAACGATACGCAAGAATGGCACAATTACGCATAAAACAAACACTTCGAGCCATGCAGATGATCTCAATAAAAGATCGAAACGTTGGCACGATAAAGAAAATGTTTTTCTGAAACCTACATCACACCAGACCGCATCTCACGATATCTGAGTTTCGTTCTTTATTGAAATCATCTTCAGGGCTCAAAGTGTATAAAATTGTGTACACGTATTGGCATAAATTTGGCTTAAGTAAATAAATTAGCATTAGGGGTAGAAATAAAACTTTCGAGGAGTTTTTTTGGTGAATTAATCTTTAAGCGAATATCTGCCTCCCTTGCTAAAAATAAATATGTTACTTTCATGTTAAAATAATACACTTTTGAAATTAATACAATTTGTATAAAATCGACCATCAAGTATATCAACGACATTAAGGAATGATTTATTATAAATTATGCGGTTATAAAGCAAGTACATCGAAGATTAAGAAATATTTTGGAAGAAACTTGGTTGTCGGATGGGTAGTTGGAAAAATTAATAGTAAAAAAATAAATAAAACTTAAGGAAATTTTTAGTTAATTTATTAAACGTTTTTAATTAATTTTAATTTATTAAAAGTTTTAATGTTGACTGGAAATGCTCTTCACCAAATGTATTCAACGAATTCTAGACGCGCTGCCGTCACATTAAACCCGCAAAACCCAAACATAAGATGTATATCAGTGCACTTTTCATTAAAAAAGAAGCCTTATTTTAACAAGATATTTCTGTCTAAAAGAGTTTTGAATCTTAAAATTATTTAATACCGGGGAATCATAATACAATAACAAACGTGAAAACAGGAAATGTTAGTTAACAACTGACTTTTTAGAAAAATTCGATTTGATATTTTTTCCTTGGGTGACTAATTACAGGTTTTGAGATTTAAACACAGGGCAAATGTTTGATCTTTCGCCAGTTTAAAATTGGTCGGATTCGCAAGCAAATCTTGTTGAAAAGCCGTGAAGAGGAAGAACCAATATTATTGTTTTCAATAGGGGTAAAAGGGGCAAATTGCCAGCCGTAAACTTCTTATTCGTTAGCACTTATTCGAGAAAAGTCCCGTTCATCGCACCTAGGCACCTAGTGACGTAAGTGGACGCGGTTCGGCTTTGGCAGGCGAGTGTTAAAAAGCTCAAAAACCCCGGCAGCTTACCTGAGCTTGTCGCGGTCCAGTTGACGGAGGCACTTGCTCGGATCAATTGACAAGTTGGTGCTACTCGTCCGGAAAGCTCGGCCGAGTGGGAGTATTTGGCCAGAGGCCATTGGACAAGAGATAGCTATCCTTCTTCCCATTGGATTTGCCACGGCTGGGGACGCCCTCTCATGGCTCTTATCCCCTTTTTCTGCGAACAAAGCTAAAACTCTCACCCCTCCGCAGAGGATTACGCCCCTTCTACTTAATTGGACGGTATGACTCGTCCAACATTAATATTCCAGACGAACACTCGCCATTTTTGTTCCTAAAAGGCGAGAAAGATGTCCTCCCTGCAGGCCTGATAGCCTGCATCATAAATCTTTACCCTTACAAGCGTTTTATTTCCACTATTCCAAGTTCTACGCTGGACTCGCAGAAGCAATTCAACTAACTTTTAAAACATGCAATCAAAGAAATGTTAGAAACAACACCTACTGTAGAAAAAAACAGAAACTACACTGACAAGCAAAAAATTGCACCCAATTAATTTTTTTTTTCATTTTCTCGATAAAAGAAACTTCTGCCCATGTCTTACTGTTTTTATCAACAAATATTTGTTTATGCTATGTTTTAAAATATCAATAAGAACTAATCACACATAATCTATCTAAAAGGATAAAGAATTTTTCAATGTTTACATTTTACGAAATTTAAAATTATTCGGAAATAGTTAGATGTGGTCCTGGTGTGTCGTAGGTTTTAGAATAACATTTTCTTTATCGTGTCCACGTTTCGAGCTTTATTGAGATCATCTTCAGGGCCTGGGATTTACAAACACTGTTTACATTTAACAAATGCATGTCGGACGTGGAAAAAAGTGAATTTATACAATGCAAAAAAATATTTTTTATATTCAATCGAAGTATTTCTACTTACTCAAAGTGTTGGTTTTCTGAGTAATTGTGCCATTCTTGTGTGTCGTGTTGAGAGCGCTAGTGAGATATTGCTGTTTTATGTTTATACATTTTCCACATCCTACATGCATTTGTTAAATGTAAACAATGTTTGTCTACTTGTGGCCAGTACTGAAATAGTACGGCAAAAAAGTTTGTAAATTCCAGGTCCTGAAGATGATCTCAATAAAGATCGAAACGTTGGCACGATAAATGACATTTTTTCTAAACCTACATCACACCAGACCGCATCTCACTATTTGCGAATAATCATCGACTAATGGTCACTAATCACTAAACAAAAATATTAAATGTTTATTATCCAGTCCCATTTAAATTGTGAAGCAATAAACTGTTTAATTCTCATCGTTTTCTTAGTTTCAAGTTTTAAACTCAAAAATGCCACTTAGTGCTGAGGATATTGTGCATGGTGTGGCAATTATTGATGATGGACGTTCGCGAGAAACTAGGTCCTACCCGGTTCTTGGCGCCCTAGAGTAACCGTATATTGGGTTTGAAAATTTGGCGATACCGGCACTTTACTTTGTTCAAGCGATTCCTCAACTCCCGGATGGTTCGAGGTGTTCAAATTTCTGAACGCACTGCTCGAAGAAGATTAAATCAGTATGTTCTGATGGCTTTTCGCCACGTACGAGGACCAGAATTGATCAGAACACACAGAATTGCACGGCTCAGATTTGCATTTGCTGCTGTTCTTTTGACAGATGAGTATAGATTTGCTCTACGATCTCCAGATGGGCGTGAAAGAGTGTGAAGGCGAAATGAGCCAACCTTTTCAACTTAATGCGCTTCATGTTAGTAGCGCAGAGTCGATTTTTTTAGCAGAGGGTCTTTGAGGGTCAATCGCTATGTGGATGAATTTTTGGTATCATGCTTTGCCTATCCTCGATCAAATCAGTGACAATCCTATTCTAATGTACGATAATTCCCGTCCATATGTCGCTCGCATACAACAAATGAACTTTCAGCTGTATAACATTATTAGCGAGGCCATACCATTCTCTAGATTCGAACCCCATCAAACTTTATAGATAACCTCAAAAGACGAATAAGAGGACGTCCATCATTTCCTGATACACTCCACGATCTTGAAAGGGCTCTTCATTAAGAATGGCCTGGCCTACAGCAAAAAGATATTACCAGGTTGGTAGAATGTATGTCTAGGCAGGAGGAGGAAATACGCGATATTGAAATGCTAATTAAAATTCTAAAAAAAAATCTTTCCTTTTCTTTTTTCTTCATTTTCCTTAGCAATTTACTTTTTTTTATTTTTAACCAAAGACTAAATTATTTGATATTAAAAAACGTGAATTTTTTATTAATATATAAAAGTATAGACAAGTGGGTGGAATTTTTTGCAAGTCAGTCTATGCGCCAGTAAGTAGCGTTAACGAGCTGTCATGGCCAGTGGGTTTATCTATGTTTACTCATGTGCAGTATTTAGTGAACGTTAATTAATGATTATTTACAGATCGTGAGATGCGGTCATTAGTGATTGTTTAGAAAAACATTTTCTTTGTCCTGCCAAAGTTTCGATTTTCATTGGCATAGTATAAGCTTTGAGATAGTTTCGGGGGAGGTGGAGAATTGTTTTCGAGTAGTTTGTAGTTAACTTGTAATGGCATACTAAACCGTGGGAATTTCTGAACGTGGGCAGAGGAAAATCTAAGAATTTCGTACTCTTGTCATTATCAGGAGGTTCACAGTATCAGCGTTTGTTGTGGAAATAAATTAGTTCTGGGAAATAAATTAGTTGAGCCTCATTTCTACCAAATTAGTTTAATGAAGCTCAGTTCGTCATCTTTTTAAGGGAGGTTTTACCAACGACAAAGGATGATCCTGCTGATCCTCCAACTTGATGTATGCCCCGCACATAATTCTTTGCAAGTTAATCGTCACTTTCGGGATAGGTGGATAGAGCCTGATTTCCCACTCTGTTGGCTCCTTCGGTCACCAGATTTAACTCCACTTGACCTTTTTGTAGGGCCATTAAAAAAAGTGCCTTCGCCATAACCCAGCAACCTGAGCTGAACAACTGCGGCAAAGGATAGAAAATGCTTCCCAGACTCGATCGCTCTGAGCACCGGTGAAGAGGAAATCTTTGCATCTTTACGCAAAGCAGGTGCTTCGAGCATGAAGTGTGATGAATAAATAGCAAAAGAGGGCGTCGGTGGTCGCAACTGTTTGGGCGTCGACATGGCGGTCATCACTGTAAGGTAAAGGTCCCGGGTTCGAATGCAGGGCGTACTTACAAATGGGCTTTTTTTTTAAAAACCGACACTACGAGGGTTGATATATAACCTCTCCTGTTGCGAAACTTTTTGCTCTAACTTTGTCCTAAAATCCGATTGCACCGTATTATCAATCCATAAAAATGATGTGTCAGGATGTATAGGGTAATATTTGAAATTTTGAATTTTTACTGGGCTTGAGGTACTGGGTATAATTTTTCTTCAAAAAAGGTACAAATTTGAAATTAGACTAAAAATATTAAACATGTTTTTTTAAAGCAACATTGGTCAAGAGAAATTCGGCAGGGTCATAATAATAATAAAAATGACTCCAGGGATATTGAAATTAGACGATAGGCAACGCCTGCATTCTGTTATATATATATATATATATAT
>CM077105.1:20010132-20040657 GCA_039619505.1 Cimex hemipterus | reverse complement strand
GAGAGAGAGAGAGAGAGAGAGAGAGAGAGAGAAAGAAAAGATAGAAAAGATATATTTATATGGATAGATAAACAAGAGAGATAGCCATAGAAAGATAAATAGATAGAAGCTACAATTCCTGTCATCGTATAATTCCACAGTTCGCATGTCAAGTTATTATTATTATTACCATTTTATTTGTAATTATTTTTGCACTTATTTACTCTCAGATATTTTGCAATTATTTACTCTCAGATAACACGTAAAGAACCTATTGTTTCATTTTTTTTTTCTTTTCTACTATCAACTTCACATATCCCTTCAACTGCTACTAGAATGTTTGAATCATTTGTACTATCTAAGCACACTTGAATAACGATAAACAGCAAGAACCAATCTATTGTAATAAATCTATATAAATAATGCTATATTATAAACAAGTTTAACTTTTGCGGTACAACTTTTCTTCCTGATAACCAATCTTTTGCCTTTTTTCAAATTTTTTCTCCGCTTTTATTATATAGTCTTGTGCCTCTTATATATAGTGTTCCTTTCAATCGTATTTGAACGTTTATAATTGTATTAATTTTGTAAATCTATGTTGTACTTTATTGTTGTTCTGTTATTCGTACACAAGAATACACCGTAATTCATGATATTTTAGAAACTTTTCTTAATCACCCCCCCTAAGGATCACCCCTCCTGTACATCTATTAATTTTCACTTTCGTTTTTTCTTTAGTGAGCATCCACTGTTGTGATCATAATTATCTTTCAATGTGTAGTGTTTAATGACTGTTAATTAATGATTATTCGGAAATCGTGAGGTGCCGTCTGGTGTGATGTAGGTTTAGAAAAACACGTTCTTCATCGTGCCAACGTTTCGATCTTTATTGAGACCATCTTCAGGACCTGGGATTTACAAAAATTGCTGAAATTGTACAAATACATGTAGAATTTAAACAATGTTATTAATTCCAGCCCCTATGATCTGCAAGGATTCTAGCATATCTAACGATCTCCGAATAATCATCGACTGATGGTCACTAATCACCACACAAAAATAAAAATCCTTATTCCTAAATTACAACATTACAACATAGTCACATAAATATAATTATATTGTGGAGGAAGACTGGAGTGAACGTTTGTAAAGTTTAAGGTGGAAATTAGAGTGGGATTTGTTTTCGTTGAGCTTGATTTTCCAATTTTCAAAGTGGAAAACCACGGTTCCATGCTGTGGTGATGTCGACCAAGAGCTATGAGAAGGACATGGTTAGAGAATCATTGAAGGTCAGCACTGTGAAGGTAGAAAGGAGTGGTGCCAGTATACTTCCTTGAGAAAGGCTAGCGTTTATAGGATAAATAGTAGATGTATAAAAACTTTGGGTTATATAAAAGTAAGATTTGAAGATGGGGTACTGTAAATAAGTATATAAGCAAGCCACGACACTGTCCTGCCAAATGCTTGGGAGAAACTTTATTAAAGTACTAGTTAAGTACTTTGGAAATGAAGAAAAGAGCTTTTATATTATTTGAGCTTTCATAGACAACCATGCTAAAGGTGTGAACAATAGATTTTCTTAAATTGGTTTGGATTTAGCATAAGTACTTAACAACACGACACGCAGAAAACTAACTCTTTGAGCCCTGAAGATGATCTCAATAAAGATCAAAACATTGGAACGATAAAGAAAATGTTATTCTAAAAGCTACATCACACCAGGCCGCATTTCACGATTTCCGAACAATAAATACCAAAAACGTGTAATTTAAACAAACTGTGTTTTCTATATATGAACAGAGGTTTTCGGGTTTTAAGATTGAAGGCCTTTTGCCTATAATAAATACACGGATATGTGACGACCGACGAATAAACAACAAAATAAAATTAAAAATCTCATCAACAAATTCATGCATACGATTTGAATGAAAGTGAGCATAAATTACGTTCTAAGCCAACCGCACAGATATTCATGGGAATGTTTATTGTGAAAGCCCCGGCTAAACAGCAGGGTAAAGACGGGCGGCAATAAAGCAATTTCGAGAGGACCGAAGTAGAAGGACGTTTTATGGCTTGATTGGAGTCGACGGAAGCCGCAACAGGGATTAAAAACATAGGGATACAATATGGACATTCAGATTCCATCCATTTTTTCATGTGAAGAGATATAGATAGATAAATACACCTGTTAAAGATAATACTTTATTCCCAAAGACAGATTATATATGTATTTGATACTTTGTTTTTGAGTGTGAATTATACAGAATCGAGATCAATTTTAATGGGATTAAGGAAGTTATAGTTGGATAAAAGTCAGCTAATAAATGAATCGAATCAAATCATATCAAACGGGAAAGTTGGGAAAATAAATAGTAATTACTGTAAATATACCTATATCACTGTTGAACCGGCATTTGGATACTTATTGCGTCTGTCTCAACTCGTGGGTGTTTAGTTATTCAAACGCGTTTCGACATTGCACTTTGTTAAGCGAGGAACTTGTAGGAAGTGTAAGTAGAAGAAGAACGTTTAAAAAAAAAAAGGTACAGAATTTAATTTAATTAAGAGTAAGATTAAGATGGATAATTATTCAGCTATCGTGAGATGCGTCTGGTGTGGTAGAGGTATCAGAAAAATGAAAACCTACATCACACCAGACCGCATCTCACGATAGCTGAATAATTATCTATTAACGGTCACTAATCTCCACACATTAAGATGGATATTGAATAGACAAACTGACTTGGCATTGATATTAAATTATTAATACAGGGAGTAGGGGCGGCCGAGCAATGGTAGGTGTTGGCAAGGTCCCGGGTTCAAATCCAGCGGCCTTTCTAATCCGACGTATTTACCTACTTATATATTATATAGGTTATATTCAATTATAATTATATCCATATTATTACATAATTAATTTTAAAAATTAAATCTGTGAGTAGAACCATCTACATACTCACCCTACCTTCATCATTTCTAAAAATATGTGTGACCGACTCATCCGTCTTTGAGTATACTTGACGCTGCTCGAAAGAAAATCTGGCCAGTGGGGAACTTTGGTTGCGTTACGTCAGTCAAATATGCAATGGGTGTAATACAATACTGTGGAAAATTGTTCATAGAACTGGCGTAGGGGTCCCGTCCGTTGTGTCGGGCGGGTTCCCTGCTGACGGCATTGACACTGTGCTCACACTGAAGGTAATCCAGCGTCGCTGATGTGGGTACAAATAGGCAGAATGGTAAAGAGAAAAATATTAGACAATTTATTAAATTAACAGTAAAGTAAATAAGAAGGTTAATCAGATATAAACATTAATAACTTGATTTTGAAGTGTTGGTTTTAGGTGTGTGTGGTATTTAGTAACCGTTAGTTTATGATTGTTTAGAGATCTTGAGATGCGGTCTGGTGTGATGTGGGTTTAGAAAAGCATTTTCTTTATCGTGCCTACGTTTCGATCTTTTATTGAGATCATTTTCAGGCCCTGGGATTTAAAAGATTGAAGATGATCTCAATAAAGATCGAAACGTTGGCACGACAAAGAAAATGTTTTTCTGAAACCTACATCACACCAGACCGCATCTCACGATCTCTAAATAATTATTGGATTTTGATAAAAATCTTTACACTTTCAGCTCTCTATTGGTTGTAAATCCTAACCGTTTGTTTAAAAATGAACAACATGATTTCTGGTTGATTGTTGACTTCTACCTGTTTTTGTGGAGTCCTAAGATTTTTAATTGTTAGTGATCTTAATATAAATGAAAATCCTCGCTGAACTCAAAAGCTGAAATGCGTCTGAGTTATATCAAAACTCGCAAGTCTGGACAGACCCAGTGTTGGTTCAACAACTGCCATCAATTTTAATACTAAAATGCATTAAACAGAAGTTTACAAAAAAACAAAATGTCTTCTAAAAGGTTTTTTCAACAGTGGACCATTTGAATGTAGTAAGTTTCATATTCTGCACCTTGGAAGAACAATGCATCAACCCAAAATAGATTATAAGGAAAATATATTAAGATGCTAAGTGTAAGATAAAAATATATGTATGTACAGGTTAGGTTGACGTTTTATAACTATCGTTCTTCAATAGCGTTCTAAAACAGGTTTTCAGGACATTTAACTGGTAAAAGGTCGTAAATATTGAGAGAAGATTTCTTCTTATATACCTTGTTTAATTATAAATAAATTCTGTAAAGAATGATATATAGTAGTTATTTAAACGGGCCCATACCCAAAATACAATATAAAATACATTTTGCAATAAAAAATACACATTGGTACATATAAAAACTAAATCATTCAATTTGTAACAACTATCCATTAAAACAGGAAAATTAGTGGAGAAATCAAGAACAGTAAATGTCATTAAAACCTACCTTTTTGAACTCGTTTTTGTAGATCTGCACAAAGTATACATTGAACAATATTGAAACTTAAATTTTAAAATTACCTACAAAATTTTTCAAATAGAAAACTTTTTTTTTTAAGTTTAGGTTTGTGTCAGCTAATGAAAATTGTTCAGCAGTTTTCTTTGTTAGAGGAGTATTTTTTTAATCTTTAAACTTTTAGAATATTTTTGTACCTGTGAAGTTAGTTGTACATTACATTAATAAAAAAGTTCAATTTTGCCTTTTTGAATTGTTTCTTACACTTTTAAAATTACAGAAATTTTGAACAGAAATGAAACAGTCTTAAAAATAACTGTACTTGACTGAATCGAAGCAAGGTGTCAACAGCTTGTAAAATTCTAAATGCTTGTGAACAGCTTCTTGTGAGGTCCTAATGTTTATTGCCTTATACCTGAAAATATTGTCAGGTACCTGTGCAACTTTATTGACTTCCTTCCTGTGTAATTCGTTTTCCTAATCAATTCAGGAATGTAAAGAGATGAATGTTGTACTTCATTGGCAATTACAAAATTGGCCATTACTTATTATTTTAAGTTAATAACCGGTAGTTCAGTTTTAAAGTGGTAAGTTTATCTCATGGTGTAAATGCTTACTGGGGTGTGTGATATTATAAAAATATGTGTGCAATACATGTGTTCAGCGTTGGGAAATATATTTACCATATGCTTTGAAAATTAAGACATTTTCAAATATAAAATTTAGGTTGTTGTTATTTTTTGTTATTGTACTTGCAAGTGTTGGTTGCACGTAAGTTTAGAAGATTTTAAGAGAAAATGGCTGCTACACCTAACAAGGTTTGTAGCATTTGAGATTAGTAAAAAAAATGTAATCCCAGCTGTTTTATATGTTTAGGTTTTATTTTAAAAATGTTCCGACTGATTTTTATAGTGTGCCCATTGTTTCCATATTTAGAAAGACAATTTGCTCAAACTTATATAAAATTGAATTAATTAACTTTTTGTCTAAGGTCTTGGTTGAGATGAAAATTCTAATGTCACGAGTGGGACTCGAACCCATGTCGTTCAGCTCAATACGACGCCCCTCCATCCACCTGAGCCATCGGACCGTAATCCACTCAGACATCAACTCTCATCTCAGCCAACAACCTTTCAGAATTTCCCTTCTTTTACCATATTTTCAAATATTGTGCAATCAAGATTTGAATCTCGGCGACCTATTAAATGGCCATGAGGAGCTGTCAGCAAAGTAAGCTCTACTGCAATTATTATATTAATCCAAACTTACAAACTACTAAATACCTATTTGGTAGTCATAATTGACCAAATTAATTATTTTAATTATACTTTGTATCTAAGGTCTTTGTTGAAATTAAAAGTCATTACAGTGGCCATTGAGATATTGAGCCTCAGATCATGGGTTCAAGCCTTACTCATGACACTAGCTTTTTCATCTAAACTTATATGAATTAATCTTATACAAATGATTATTCAGATATCGCGAGATGTGGTCTGATGTGATGTAGGTTTCAGAAAAATATTTTCTTTATCGTGCCAACGTTTCGATCTTTTATTGAGATCATCTTCAGGGCCTAGGACTTACAAACATTGTTTACATTAAATAATACATTTAGGATGTGGAAAAGTGTTTTTAAATGTGAACAAATTTTTGTAAATCCCAGGCCCTGAAGAAGATCTCAATAAAAGATTGAAATGTTGGCACGATAAAGAAAATGTTTTTCTGAAACCTACATCACAACTGACCGCATCTCATGATATCTGAATAATTATCGATTAACAGTCACTAATCTCTACACACTTATACAAATGCTTAGCTGTATAAAATATTGTTCGTTATAAACAGAAATGCTAAAAAATTATTGTTATAGGGCAACATCTCAATTTTATTATATATTCAATTTATAATTACATAACAATTTTATATTGTAAATTAAATATTGTGTTGGTGAGCATTGCATTATAGATACATACAATTTGAACGTTATTGATCATTTTGTTCAGGCAATTCTCAAACCGCAATCTAATGACTAGTTCACTCCACAGATTGCACAAATTGAGATTTTAATGAACTTGCAGCCAATGCTCTTTTTTACTTTTCTACTTCTACTTTGCACTTATATAAAAGACACATTATCTTAATGTTTTATTTTTTATTTTTAGAATGATGAAGATGCGATTGATAACACCACAGCCAAAATGGCCCAGGTGGACAAGCTTTGCTCAGCTCTTGAACATAAAGAGGAATTGATATCCTACATCAAGAAGCAATTAAACATAAAAAAACCAAGGCCAAAGTTGAAGGTGCCAACAATCCATGATATTATACAGCACACAAGAAACAGCAATTTTTCAACAATCAAATATTTTACCACGGGTAGACCGATTTCAAATTTCCGTGATATTTCAAAAGAGCCATGCCCATTTGGTGTTGATAACTCCCAGAATTTTTTGAGCAACATTTCCTTCAAGCCGCCGAGGATCGCCCAAAACCGGCCGAAACATGCGTACAGAAATGATTACAAGAAAAATGACATTCTCAACAGAGTGCATATCCCGGATCATAATATAGTCATTCCTCCATCCAAACTTGACAATAATTCAGAATATTTTTCTTTGGTCAAAGGGCGCCCAATTAAAGAAAAGTTCGACAAGCGACATTTCGCTGTTAATCACAGAAGGTGTTTCTTCAAGAAACTTTGTGCTGGGTTTTTAGAAGATGAAATTAAAAAGCAAGAGGAGCATCACATTCGGGATTTATGGCGTCTCTACACCATACGAGAAGAGCTCGACAAAATCATACAATCGTTTGAAAATTATCTGACTGATGATCACCAGGAATCTGTCAAAATTATTGAAGAGTCTCAACAAATTGCGCATTTAAAAGATGAAAAAACGCAGGAGGTGAAACGCTCAAGTGGCTATCTGAATGCTATTAAATGCACACTTTACAAGATGGAAGAACAGCTCACTTACCGGAAATATTGCAAAGAAGCTATTTACAACATAAGCCCAACACATTGGCAAGAAGAATTCGAAAGATCTAAAGAAGCATATAAACCTAAAGCACAAGAAATGGCAGAAGATGTGTTTGAACATTATCAAGAGTTTTTAAATTACACTCCAGAAGAGGATAAATTTTTGGATAAGCTTGTTAATGACCTCATTACAGATATAGTAAATCTGGGTCCACCAGCTATTTATTTCCAACACCCATGGGAAGTAGATATGGTTTTTAAAGAATTTGAATTGCAGAATTTACATGCAGCCAAGCACTTAGCTGATGTTGGACATATACAAAAAGATTTGAAAGGTCTTTTAAAACATGTGAAAGAGTACTACAAAATTGAATTTACGTGTTTACAAGAAAAGATCAAGGATTTAGAGGCAGGGATATTATACCAAAAAGAACGCTCTTTGGAACTTGAAGCCATAGCTAGACAGCTGACTCAGACTGTGTACAAAGATGTTGTTAGTGCTGACCACATTCTAGAGACACAAGGTTTGGTACATAATATGTATGATGAAATCATTGGTGAAGAAGAAACAAAATTATCGTATGTAGAAATGATGGAAAGAGTGGAATCAGAAATAGTTAATGTTTGGAAAGAAGCACATGAAATGCCAAGATATTTGTATGAAGAATACGAAGAGAAAATTAAAAACAGGACAAAAGCAGAAACATATGCAGCACTTGAGGCGAAGAGGCGAGAAAGAAGAATTGTCCTCACTGTTAGTCGTCTTCACAGGTCTTACATGCCCCCACACAAAACGTTATTTAAAAAATTATTGCCTCGTTCTGATCCACCAGCGATGATCAAGAGATTTGAAAGGATGAAATTGTTAAGAAGAATGAAAGAATTAGAAATAAGAGAGAGAAAGAAAAAGGCGTTGACTAGAGGAGAACTGTGGGATGAGGAGCATATAGAAGAGAAGGAAGAAGAAGAGGGCAAGAAAATATCCGAAGTTAGTAAAACTCTACATGAAGAGGAGAAGATAGAAGAAAGCTACGAAGATAGAGATAAAGTAGAACGGGATATATTTTCCTTGACATCAGACGAATCAATTACCAAAAAGGAAAACGTCCTAATTGGACCCAAAATTGTTTCTTGTTATAAAAAACAGCCAAGGATTCATAAACCTCATGAAGAATTGATTAAAGTACAACCGAAGATTGCTATAGCAAAACATACAATTCCAGATATTATAGAGAAATTTAGAGCACACGAAGAAGATATATTTATGCAAAAATTTGACTCAAGACTATCAGAAGCTGATGAAGCGCTACCTATGTTCAAAGGCTACAATTATAATTTTGATAGAGTTATAGATTTACATAAATCATTGATACATCGAATTGCGATGTACAAAAGATATAGTGCTGAATGTGAAGAAGAAGAAATGAGAACGTATGAAGATGTATTTCATGGCGCATCCAGTAGAAATTTAGACCAGGATGTAACAACTCGAACCAATGAACCTAGTGCTCCAATTGCTGGCAGTGCACCTTCTTCTCAATTATCTAATACTTCTATTAAATCAGTGCAATCGTCTCATGGATTAGACTATAAAACATCAGTGTCAATGTCGACTAAGTATGATGGTTTGTCACCAAACATTAATTTACAACCAATAAAGCCTCAAAACGATGGCCAACATTTTTCAAGGAAAAGTTAAAAAAACGTCTCCACTTGTCAAACGTATCACCAGGAGACAAAGGTCTGATGCAGTTAAGGTTGTTGCTAATGTTCCATAATTACCTTTCATAGGTGAATTTTAACTACTGGGGGGGAAAATAAAATACACATTTGATTTTAAACATACTGTATGAAAACTGCTTTTAAATTTTAGAATTTTTTTAACCATATGTGGAGGACCCCCATTTACCACTTAAACTTTTATGTTGTGCCATTTGTTAATGGATTTTCTATAAGATTTTTGTTTCTTTAATGAAGTACCGAATCTTGGTCTGTATTGCATAGAAATATCATGGCCTTTTACTATGGTTGGCAATTGGTATCTGTTGATAGTCCCATTTCACCTGGAGAATCTGTAAATATACTTTGTTTTCTTTCTGTTGAGTAGGATGTCCTCTTTTTCTATTTATTTTTTTTAACTTCAAGGTAATGTCAGGTTTGAATGAAGAGCAACTGGACTCGAACCCAGGAACTTTACCTTACAGAGATGAGGTTACATAACCTCATACAACACAACATCTAAACTGTTGCGGCCACTGACACTTGGTTACTTTTGCAGTCTTTTTGTTGGCCTGGTATGTGTTCTCTAAATGTTCTTTTGTTACCACAAATTCCAATTATATTTTAACAAGTTAACTGAACCGTTTGAATGTATTTTTTTGGGTGAATGTCGAAGTATGCATGGGTGTGGCTGTGAAGGAATATCAAGTGCCCCACAGTCCCACCAAATTAGTATAGATATGTTATATATTTGTAGTATGATGTGAAGGACAGGTCATTGGAATTTTGTTGGTATTAAATTTTCGAAGTGTAGTGGTTTGTCCAGAGTGAATGTATTTATTAGCGTGAGAGGTGATGCATGAAAGGATGTGGCTGTCGAGGAATATCGAGTACTCCACAGGCCCGTCAAACAATTTAGATTAGGATAGGTTAGTGTGTGAGTGAAACCTGTAAATACCGTTTGAAAGTATTTATTAGTGTGAAAGACAGGGGAGGCAAGATCGCGATACTCTTCCAACCTCCAATTTAGTTGTAGTATAGGTTAGTAAATTAGTATGAATGTGAATAATGAAAACTATTATATCTATGTATTTTAATTTATCACGTGTGGGAGGGTAACAATAAGACTCAGAAAGAATATACACATAAGAAGACAAATGCGAGAAGGTTTATACGTGGGGCGCCGGCGATGACCTTGGTTAATTGAAGCACCTTTTATGTTTGATTTATTGGGCAGAGATTTTTTAAAATTAAGAAATTGATGCCATCATATTGTCATCTACATGGTGAAACTACTCACTGATGCCTCCGTAGCATCTTCTACAGTGAAAATGTTAATGTGGCTATAGGCACTCTAAACACAACACAGTAGTGACACATCTACACAGAAAACAAACAATTTAAAGATGATTAAAATGTAGGCATGATAAAGAAAATGTTTTTCTAAGCCTACATGACACCAGACTGCATCTCACAATTCCTGATTAATCAGTAATTAACGGTCACTAAATACCGCACACTGTAGATACTAGTAAATCTTTGCATTTATTTTTCGGCCTTTATTGCCTGAAATATCCTCATGACTTGAAAGCCACCAGTGTTAGCTAATTGTTCCATTTTTTTTGGGGGGGGGGAATTTGAGCAGATAAGTTTTGTGTTAATCTCATACACTTGTAATTTCTTCATACCTGACTAGCTATCTGATAGTATCGCAATTATTGCACCCTTGTGACATTTGTTATTTCATGTGAACATGTTTCTATAACTAGAAATTCTCGTTGAAAGATAGTTTTAGTGCATATTGTGCTCAAATTAGGCCCCTATGTACCGTACCTGTCCAACAAAAAAATATACAAACTATACGTGCACCAGACACTTGCTGCCATGATTGACGTGATGTAGTTTTTTGAAATTCTTAGGTTAACTGCCAAAGTTGTTTTATATTTCTAAAATAAGAAACAAATGGAATGATTACAAAATCATAGATGGGGAAAAATCTTCCAAATTTAAAATAGTAACTGTAGTAAAAATAAGAAAATTTATATAATGCATTGTAATGACTAACCTATATGACAGTTTACATATGAGGACACCACTGTTTTCTCCACTCAGCTTAAAAAATCAATTTACAAACATAATTATAACTTAATATTCAAATTTAATATGAGTTTGCAACTTTTCATTGCTAAGTGAGTGCAATGAAACCAAGACAGAAATTTAATTCATGGAAAGGATGTTTTTCTAACACTACTTCTATTATGCAAAACATTGCCAGTTTTAGCATTTCATGAAATTTCACGTTTTTATGGTTTACAATACAAACTTGTATTTTTTTACCATTTTTTATGCATCAAAACAACGTAAATATTTCTATGGTAAGGAATCGATGGGAAAATGCACTTAGCCAATGTTTTGAAGTTTTTTTTTTAATTTTAATTTTATGGCCTCATGAACTAAGCTTATCTAGCCAGACTGTTAATGTCCAATTTATGCAATTTATTCCGTTATTCGATTTTTGGGGGAAGGGTATCGTGAAAAAAGGGCCAGGGGCGACGGTGGGAATCGAACCCGCGACCACGGGGTCTACTAGCCGAGAGTCTCTCACGCTAACCACTCGGCTACCGCGGCCCCCCGTTTTCAATGTTTTCAAGTTCGGATACCTCACTTTCCAAAAAATCGTTTAATGTTTAACATTTTTCTACCTTAAATACAGCTAATCAGGTTTTGGAGGATTGAAATAGAGATGAAAATTTGATTTTGTATGTTTGGCCCACATCCGTACACAGTTTTGTTCCTAGTCTGAATAAGTACCACACTGACGATTTTTTAAAAATAACAGAAAATATTAATTACTGATGACCACTTTTTTTAACCATTGCGTTAACTCACCTGAGGAAGAGTTAAAACAAATCCGAAATGTTGTGGATAAAAATTGGTTGTGGTGTTTTTGAGATGACCTATTATCCCACCTTCAAGAAGGAAAAATCGTAAGATTAACTGTTGAGGTTGAAAACATCGCAACAAGTCAATGTTGGTAAATGAAAGAAAGATTTCTTTTGCAAACAAGGGTTCAAGTTCAAGATGAGCAGTCATACACAAAATTCCAATGCCATTAATCGTTTTCAAGTAGGCATGCCATCGGTTGACAGGAATAATTTTAACTCAATTTCTATGAGAAACCAGAAACCATTGGTAGTCAGGGATCAGTATGAATAATATTGACGATAGACTAAAAACATTAAAAAATATTTTATTTGTGATCAATTACAGATTTGTTACATGTTCGCTGGCTAGGAAAAATGAAACGTACGAAGTATGGGAAGATAATAGTGGTATTAACAAAACAAAAACTAAACATTTTTTTAAAAACTGTTTATACTTTTATCAAATCAATAATTGCATTTTCTTGCTTGTTGAGAAATTGAAAGAAAATTATTGCAATGTTATGAGCCATGCTCACTACAAAAGTACACTTCAACATGTGTACATTATATTAGTGCCTAAATGAATTATTAACAATTCACAATTTGTGTCTTTAAAAAACTTTTAATAGAACACAAACGGCATATTTACAAATTAACAACATTATGTAGCTAGTAAAGCTAGGAAATAAAAAGTACATGTACAAATGGAATGAATGTTGAGCGAAAATAAAATTAATTATACAATAAGAAAAAAAAAAACCTAGATGATTAAAAACCCTTAAAGCCTATAATTGTACACTTTTAAAAATACAATTGTACTAGCGCAGTCTTGTATGTTACATTTGTAGGAGGTCAGTTCTTTCAGCTCAACAAGAAAATATTTTCTTGAGACCTAAAATTATTCTAGAACTTGAGGTAGTTAAGGTTGTATGAGGTAGATAATGGTAATACTTTCCTTACTTTAAGAACAAATTTTGTAGAAAAAATAACACAGTGGATATTACTGCACAAACAGATGAACGATAATTGTTGTATTTGATATGATTTTAAATTACACGTGCCATTCAATCGAAAATGTGCAATAATATGTAGTGTGTTAATTTTTTTAAAAATTAATTTTTAAGGATTAAGTACATAAAATAACGCAACTTAAACTAGGTATAATGCGTTAAAGGATAATAAAAAAGGAAAAAAAAGCAACTTAGAAAAAATAATAAAAGAGAAAACAATAGGTTTAAGGAACCTTGGTTTATACTTTAAACATTATAAAAATAAAAAAATAAAACAAACACAATAAAATTATGAATAGATTTGTTTGTCAATATACCTAGTTAAAATAAAAATTCTTTGGATATTCTATCAAACTAGTAGCATTATTTTATAATATTAAAATTTAAACACTAAAATTTTTACTGAGAATTAATTTTCTTTCCCAAAAAATTGAAAAAAAACACAAAGAAAAACAACATAAAATAATAAATTCAACTATTTGGACTATAATAATTAGGAGAACTCATGGTTATTCCGTTCAGGAGATTCAACAATGTGAGTCAAACTACTCGAAATTTTATCTATTTTAACATTGTACTCGTTATGTCAATTAACTGAAACATCCAATCATTTTGAAATTTTGAAATTAACAACCAATATGGAGTTTCATTGCAGAAATTTATCTAATAACATAATTTTTGCCTAATAAAATAAATACTTTTTTTTTTTTTTTTTTTTTTTTTTTTGTACAATTGTTCCACCTGTTAATTATAGTCACAGATTAGGAGTAACACTGTGACATTTAAGATCCATAATAAATACTTTATAAACATTTTTGATTTTGTAACTGTACATTCACAGCTCTTCGTTGTTAATATAATTCGGTTAAACATTTGTGTAGTAAAGACGCCGAAATATGTATTTTGAAACTCCTTTATGTAATTGCACCTATTTAAATGATGTAATACCTCACGTTAAGATGTATTCTCCTGTGTAAAATAAAATTTCTCCAAGTAATTTCTCCTTCAATTACTAGTAAAGTTCATTGTTAGACTTTAATTTGTGCTAATTGAGCAACTTGTAATATTAACTAAGGCACTCATAAAGTCTTTCATGGAGTAGCTACTTAATAAATTTAGAAGCTTGTAAACATAGAACATAAACTAAAACCTTGAATAATTGAACAAACTGTTGAGTGTATTGGTAATTTGTTCAATGTTCAGATGCTTCTAAAAGGTATCTGTGACAAGTAGCAGATACCACTTTGTTAGGTAGCTATAAAAAAAACCCATTTATTTAAATAATTAACAAATACTGTCAGAACACTGCTAAACAATTTACCTAGTTTTGTTGTTGAGATTCACTGCCCTGCTGGCCATTGTTCAGAGATAATGAAGCCATCGCAGCACTCACCTGCTCTGAAGCTCCGTTTGACGTTTCATCACTCGTGCCAGCAGTCGTCGTACCACCGTTAGTCGAACCTGTTGATCTCTTTCTCGTCGGACAATCGGCTATAAGATGGTCCTCGGATTTGCAGTGATGACATCTCTTTGGCTGTGGGCCAAGGCTACACTTGGCAGCGATATGGTTGGCAAACTCCCCACAATTATAGCACCTTATTTACAAATTGAATCGTTAAAATAGTTTTTTAATCGGATTATCTGTTCACTAAACATATATCAGGTAAAAATATGTCTCATAGAATGTGTGTTGAGTATGATTTGAAAATTTGGTAAGCTAACTAAAACAGTAAAATTAATTTTCAAATTAAGTAAGAATTCCATGGCTTTTTCAATCGGTGTTTACCTAATTTTCCTGAATCTCTTTTTAGCTTGGGGCCTCCTGTGTGACCCCGCACAATCTGCACCTTCAGGACCTGACACTAGAGTCGCCTCAAGACCCTTGTCCGAAGCTTTACACTCAAACTCGACTTCTTCATCATCTCCGAGAGAGCGGAAACCCGTCATTTGGATGACACTCTGAAAAATAAAACGAAACGTTATATTTGCTCGAAATTTATATTTGGTTTAAATACCTGGTGGACGAATATGTCTTGGCCTCCGTCGTCGGGTGTGATGAACCCCCATCCCTTGGCTACGTTGAACCACTTGCACTTGCCTCGCCTCTTTTCAGTCCCAACACCCTCATCCCCTACGCTACCACTAGTTCCGGCTGGAGACCCTGCAAATAAGAAATATTATAAATCTCATTTTTGAATGATTACCACAGAAACATCATATAGCTGATTATACATTTTTTAAGGAAATTGATTTTTCTGTTAATATTAAATACGAAGGAATGAATAAAAAGCGTTCATTTAGTATTATACATTATAAAATTTAAGTATAATACAAAACGAACAAGATTTCTTCTTTTATCTGACTTGCTGCTGAAATTAGGCGCACTTCACACAGAATCAATCAGTATGAGAGATCAGAGATTTTTGCCACTTGGGATGTTGGTCGCTCGATACTTGAGACTTGACTTTGCGCAGCATGGTGTCATTCACTCAGGACATACTGTATCAAGCCGATTGTGCCTTGACCGATTCTTGTTTTCATTCACCTCTTTTGAAACTTTTATGCGGTTAGAAGTTAGAAACGAAAATGCGAGGCAAAATGTGTTTGGGTGAACCCATATTACTCTACTTTTAGTTGTTTTTTTGTCTATTTAAATCCCAAGAGCTACTTCTTCTAACTCGCCATTATAAAAATATGACAATCAAATATCTGGGTTTTTATACTGCTTGGAAGAGGATCGAGAAGAGATGGAGGAGAGGTGATGAATCTAGTTGTGAGGAGAGGCACCTGGGTACTTTTTGTATCTCATACTGGTATTGCATATGTGTCTGTTTCTCATACCGATCGCCTTCATGTAATCAGGCCTTAGGCTCCAGGGCTAAATCATTTTAGCCCCTGAATCATACAGTTTTTAAACCTAGGCGCACTCATCAATTCTTTACTATTTACACACCATTCACTTAAGTAGGGTGGTGGAATATCACACTATACACTCACTTTAATAAATACACTCACTTTCAATATATACAAAAGGACCTTCTTGTTTAATTGAATTAAGTAAAACAATTAAATTTTCATTTCAAGAAAACAAAAACGCGCCTTTAAGAATGAGCGGGTTTAGATTTAAAAACGAATGCATTGGGGGATGAAATGTTCCTGTTGACAGTTCATGGAATTTAACTTAGCGGGCATAAAACCTAGGACTGCCAAAACTAGAGGTGGGTGAATCTGTAGACGTTTGTATGCACGCACACGCACCTGCAGAAGCGAGTTTATGTAAATCAGTAATTAGTAATTAATTTATTAGTTAATTAAATTCTCTAACAATGCTTAAGAGCAAGACGTTGAATACGTATGACAGACCAAAACAGCGGATGTAGCATACCAAAATGGTCGGAAAAGACAGACCACAAAAACTATAATTGTTCACTTTGGTCCGCCTACTCTCGCTGTCTTTAGTGAGTAGTTTTTCTGGCTCAATGCCATACGGGCGTTGTAGTAACAACCGGATGCTAAAAAGATACCGACTATAACAAACTTCCGCCTGACGTCGGTATCGTGAAAAGGAATAAAATATTTCGATAAGCATCGGATGCATATGTTTAAAGAACGATAATAGTGATTCTTCTCTGGTTTTGAAGAATCAAAATTCGTTCTTTTAGTGTCCGAAAGCATTTTGTCTGTGTTTGATTGAAGCAGCCATGCTGAAAATTAAACGTGTTTTAAAATTTAAAAAAAAAAGTCGATAAGTAAATTCTACGTTTTCCTTAATGGCTTCTGAAGAAATCGTGCAAGATCAGGATATAATGGATTTTTAAAAATACATATTTATATACTTTTTTCGCGGGGTTGGGAGTGAGGTCCAGAGAACGAGTGGTTTGGTATGCAACTGCGCCTGGTACTGTAATGATATTCAAAACTATTTGGTCGCCAGAAGGCGAGGGGAGGAACCATTTCTAGGATCCGTACGTAAAAAAAAGACTGACCTAGCATTTTTGTTGTTCTGTCCGCTGGAATTCTACTTTGTATGAACACAGAAATTGAAGTATTTTACGTAAAATACAACTATTTTAAAAAATCGTGAAGTTATACTTATTTATCTTTATTAAAATATTTTCATTAATTTAATGTCTATACATCAATGGGAGATCTACTATCTGCGAAATAATCGTTGAAGAATGACGCCGGTTCTGAAGGAAATAATGAGATGTTTCGAATGTTTCACCACCTGAATCAACCAAAAGGGTAAATTTGGAATGATTCTGTCATGAATAAACGCTATCGTCTTGAACAGCTACTGATAACAAACTTGCGATACCATCAACGTTCTATTTGAACCTCGGATTTGTAAAATTATACCGTTTCCATGAAAATATTTCAAAGATTTAAAGAAGTTAGAAATCGGTCTTTCAAGTCTGTTGTAACGGTAAAGATTTATGTGGAAAAATGCATGTCAACTTTAATGTTAAATTTGTTGTTAATCTTGCGCAATGATTTCGTAAAAAATAGATTATTAAATATATCAGTTTTTATTGCTATAGATATACGATTTTTCACTTTCAACTAACACTAATAAGATGACGAGTTCCCATAGGAAATAGTTTTTTTAATTAATAGTTTGTAATAAGGGGTTTCAACTTAGGCCGAAGGAAATATTAAAAAAGGTATAATTCCACCCAATTTATAAATAATCACTCGGTCACGTGCCCAAAAGGTTGGGCAATTTTTTATAATGGGCTCAAGATGTTCTGCAAAACCGATGTACCACCTGCCTGCTAGGACCCACTCTGGGGCGGCTGCGTGTCAAGGAGGGAGTCGAATTTCACCGCCCCCTTGGGGAAAATTCGAAAGCCACTTCGGCTTTTGACCGTCATGGATTTCGAAAGCATAACATTCCTATTCAAGGTTCGACTTCCGGTGGACATGTGTTTTTTTTTTTCTTGGGCGCTATCTAGTGGGGTATTTCTCACGCTTGCGATCCAGATCTGTGGCATCCTGGCCCATTCACAGGCCTCCGGCAGTCCAAATTTTTCCGAACAGGAACAACAACAAACAGATTATTGACATTATCCGAAGGTGGATAAAATAGAAAACAAGGCGAGTTTTGTTGTTTTCGTTCTGCTGTAGGCCATGGGTGAAAAATTACATAAACAGGGTTAATTTTAACTGTATCGACCCGTCTAATATACAAAATTCTGGAGGGCATAAAAAAAGAGAATTATTTGGGAGTAATGAACCCGGGTATAACTTGCTCTCAACTTCAAAATTCTCAACTTCTGAGAAGACCCTGTAGTTTTATAGTTTTCGACCATTTTTGTCTGCCTATACTCGCTATTTTTGTTTGTTGAACATGTTTTAGATTCTTTAATCCAACAATGCAACATGTCTGACGGACCAAAATGGCAGGAAACGATAAAACTGCATTTTCCAATCAGTTCATCCGTGATTTTAACATAATACACCCAAGGACTATTTCTTCTTATTCAATTGAGTCAAGTTCTGTCAAATGTACAGAAATACATTTTCCATTAAACCACATTCAAATACAAGAGTTAATGACGTTACTACGGCCAGGACCAAAAAAAAAAAAACAAAAAAAACTGACGTTATAACGTACAGATGTTTTCATCTACTCTAATATAATTTAAATTCGTTTATGTATTTTATTGTGTGAATATAACATAAAAAAGTAGCGAATTTTATAAATTCGGCAAAATAATATAGTTATCGTTAAGGAAATAATTGGACCAGGGTCATTCTACAAAACATTAATCACAATGTCCTAAGGTAGTTTTCATCTGCTCAAACACAATTTTTAATGCGAACACTTAAATATTATTTCTTCGTCTTCTATAATTGTTTAGAAATCGTGAGATGTGATCTGGTGTGATGCAGGTTTCATAAAAATATTTTCTTTATCGTGCCAACGTTTCGATCTTTATTGAGGCCATCTTCAGGGCTCAAAGTGTTTGTGTTCCGTGTCATTGTGCCATTCTTGAGTATCGTGTGCGCACATGCAAAAATGGCACCAACATCACACCAGTCCGCATCTCACGATTTCTAAATAATTATTGATTAACGGTCACTAATCACCACACGTCTTCTAATACAGTTTTCAAAAGTGACGAATTTCAAACATTTTCAAACAAAATAACGAAGTTAATAGCATTTCTTCGGACAGGTCGAATAGGCTTTGTATCATCAACTCGATCAACCCAATAATAATAATAATAATAAAGAACTAAAGATAAATTACGGTTTATTGTGCACTAAACAAACAAAGCTCTCTCTCTCTCTCTCTCTCTCTCTCTCTCTCTCTCTCTCTCTCTCTCTCTTACTCTTTCTCTAAAACTGCTATAAGTATTCAACGTTTTACAATTCAAGATATAACATAAAGGATAGAAAACCGAAAAGTATAGTGCATCACTTCTGAATTTGGTTTCGATATGTTTTTTTTGGTAGGTCAAATGGAGATTACACATGTATTTCTTGTATATTTCTCAACAAATAGTTTCAAATTGTAACTTTTAAAAGAAATAAAGATTGAGTAGAAAGACGTCGACGCTCGCATAAAAATAATAAACATGCTCTTGAAGTCAATTCAGAGAAGTAGAATTTTAATTTCCGGTAATGTTGGACCTAATGACCTAATTGGTGAGATTTCTCGTGTGGTCTGCGGGGTAATGAATCTAAAATTTGGTCTTTACAATGTTTATGTCCTACTCTCGATGTGTGTATGTCTCCCTTTTTTTAAAAATAATTTATTTGTAAATCTAATATTTTAACGATGGTTGAGGTAATTATGATGTAAAAATTCTTAATAATTAATTCGAGGAAAAACAAATTGAACACTGAGGAATGCGAGGAGCCGAAACACGTCTGACAGACACTGCCAACGAGGAAAGGCGGCCTACAATGATGGGTAACTACTAAATTAAAGGGGGATCTAATCGAAGATGCCATGGAAAAAAAACCATCTACAGTATTTTAGTAGTATGAAAGGGATGGTTGGTTTTTATAGATGTTTTCATTTAGCTAAACTTGGAAGTTTTGTGCCAAAATAGCAATATTTGTGTTTTACTCATTTTTATTGCATTATAACCGGGGAGTTAATAATTGAATTTATGTAGACCTTTTCCTAAAGATTCTTATAATAAAATTAGGTTGGAATTTAGATTTTCAGGAGTTGAAAAACATATGCAGATAATTTTTGGGTGATGCACAGTATAGTTTGACCCTCTATGATCATTTTGGTCTGCCAAACTCGTTGTTTCGGTCTTCTCGCCATCTTCAGTCGTTCTTCTAAGCGTTTCTCGGTCAAATGTTTCAACAAATTTAAGATGATACAAACTGATTACAATTTTTCGTTCAATTTTATGTGTTCTTCAATACATTACGTTATCGTTTTTTTACGCAATATACTTTGACACAATAGAACGATTTGAAAGCTGGTGGAAGCGTTTAGATGATTAGCTAATCTCACATTAAAAGTAGGATTCGTTCAACTTTCATAGATTTTCTTTTAAACTGATTTTTGTTATGAAATTATACACGTTCCGATAAACAAAAAGTAAAGTACAAAGACAGCCTAGTAGGCTTAGAAAGCTCTGAAGCTTGTTCCTCAGTATGCATTTAAGTCGATCTATGTAAGTGTTGAAAAAATCGACCTCTTGTTTTCGTTTTATGTCTCGATGAAACTTTGTAACAAGACCAAAATATTTATACTCTCCTAACATTTTATTCATTTACATCATTCCAATGTAAACCAAAATGTGCCACAAAGGGCACAAAGTAATTTTAAGTGAAAATAAAATGTATTACGTCTTTAAAAATAATATTTTTCTCAAAATAAACGATGTATCTGGCAAATATACTTTCCTTCAGTATAAAATATATACTTTACAAATCATGAGTACTATTAAGGTTCGCGTTCGGGCTTAAGTACCAAGTTTGGAAAGCAGGAAACGGAAATAAAAAGTTTGCATCTGTGCCTTGTTGACAAACAACCCCACTCTTCATCTCCTCGCTCCTTCGCCTGAAGAACCGACAATCCGCTTTATTATTTCGTCGATTCCAAAATCTGTTTCGCTTTTCTTACGAGTTGAAAAAGAAAAAGGAGAATTGTTTACAACTGGTCGGGACTCTACCGGTTGAAAGATCGTAATTAACACGTTTAGAAATGTGTGGTGATTAGTGACCGTTAGTCCATGATTATTCGGAAATCGTGAGATGCGGTCTGGTGTGGTGTAGATTTCAGAAAAACATTTTTTTTTTATCGTGCCAACGTATCGCTCTTTATTGAAATCATCTTCAGGGCCTGGGATTTACAAACATTGTTTAAATTTAACATTTAATTTTATAAATCCCAGGCCCTGAAGATGGTCTCAATAAAGATCGAAACGTAAGCATGTTTGTTTTTAACAGATGCTCTTACGACTATGCTTTATGAATGCCCTTTCCAGGAAAACAACCATAAAGCAGTTATGTTGAGCCAATCGTCCCCGAATCATCAAACTTTATCGGATCACTTCAATTCTAAATTGACCCAATCAGAATATCAAGTACTGCTAAAACTTGCAAGTTCAAATGCGTTCTTTGTAAATGAATCCAGTCTTTGTCAAAAAGTAAAACAAGTTGATACATATTTCAATTAAGAAAGTTAATAACTTGGTTTAAAAGCAAAGTAAGTTGGAAACTGAAATCAAAGCTAAACTAACACAAAAGGACTTAAGGAAAACGGGTCTTTTGAATGACGAAATTTTGTTGGTTATATCACCCTCATAAAAGCTAATTTATAATGCGGGAGAAAAGTTGATATTTAATTAAATAATTTATTTTTTGCCTTATGCTTAGCATGTTAAGCCATCTCCATAATTTAAGTTGGAGAGGAAAATACGATTCTTCCGAATGAGTAAGATCCTGGGTTTTGTCTTTCAGGTTCGATATTTTGCATTTTTTCTGAAAATATCAAATAACAAAACCTTAGATATCGTTTAATCATAAAAAATAAATCTTTATATCACCTTAATAGACAATATAAAAGATAATACATTTTTTTTATTCTTAGTCGAATAATAAAACAAATTATAAAACAAAGCCCATAATTATAAAAGTTATTTGTTATTGTTCCATTACAGCCTGCTTTCTATAAGTATAAATACTTGCATCGGACAGCAGCAGTTGTAAAATTTACGTCTTTTTGTTATAATAAAACAATAAATAAATATATAAATGTATATATGTAAAAAAATATATATAATAAAATTAAGTTGGAAAAAAATACTGAGAAGCTTCACTTTTTGATGTATGAATGTATACTTTTTGTAACTGATTAAACTTCTGAAATTAATCATATTAATTCTATTTTCATAAATATATTTATAATAAAATCATTTATATTTGTAAAACCCTGTTATAAAAAAATATAGTATTTAGTTGCATTTATTTTTTTGTAAATCATGGCAATGGTTTAATGTTGTGTGATATAAATTTAAGGATTTATGAAATAATTTATATTTAAACATACGAAGATATGAAAATTTTTAAAATGATTGTTTTAAATTAAAGCATTAAATTCTTTGTATGGTACGTTTGTCTTGCCTACTCATGGTTTATTTGAAAAGTATTTTTATTAGAAAATTTCGAGTAACTTTTATGGCGCGTAATACTAATTATTACTAAAGTTTTACTATTACTCACTGTTTTCGTGGTCCGCTCGACCAATTAATATATCAAATTCAATTACGGTTTTTAGTTGAGATGGAAAAAAGTTGAAGGCACGAGAGGGATTCGAACCCACGACCTTCGGCTAGATACGCCGCTGCTCTACCACTTGAGCTATCGTGACCTCGATCCACTCGGACATCAACTCCTCAACCTCACCTTACGAATTTTCCCTCCTTTCGCCATATTTCCTTTTACTATTACCCTACACCATAATCCCCTAACATAATATGGATTGTGCTGAAGCTTTTGGCGTAATTAAATGTAAAATGCTTCTAACTATTCGAAATTTATAAAAAGGGTTTTCTATTTGTCTTTACAATTTCGTTTTAATCTTAAAAATAAAGTTTGATTGTTAGAAAAAATTAAGACACATTTATGTTTAACTCGGTATTTTTTTCTCAATTTTAAACCAAAGAATTTTGATGAAGACAATCTTTTACACATTGTTTATTAATGAAATTGGTAATTTCATTTAAATTTTTTACTTAAAAAATAATAGCAGTGCCATCGACGTAACTAAAGATTTTCCCAACAATGTTCAGTTTTAATAAATCGTTAGTGTAAATGACGAAAATATAGGACTTAAAACCGAACCCTGAGGTACCTTACATTTAGTTGATACTGGTGAATTATAGCAAGATCCAATTCTAGTTTTTCTGATTCCATCAGAACGATATTGAGTCGTGGACTTGGCAGCGTTTGAAAAACTTGATTTCATCGTTATCTTTCGGTTTTATCTTTGTATATACTTATAAACGATTTGTTGGTTGCATGCGTCGACTTGTATCTACAAGAGATAACAGAAACCCGTCCCATTTTATTTTTAGTGAATTTCCAAAACAGTCAAATGTTGATATGATAATGGGCCACAAAAAGCGAGAATAGGCGGACTAGCACGATCAGAGATTATCAAGCCACATCGCCTCAGTAAACATGTTTCAACATTTGATAAAACTGTTCGATTTAATGTCAACTATAGTTTTTACATTATGACATGGATAGCGATAAAAAACAAAACCAAAGAACTTTTTTGTAGTTTTTTTTAAGATCCCATTTATCAGTCTGTCGGGTTTGAATGAAGGACTGCTGGATTCGAACCCGGGACCTTTAATTTACAGTTTCGAACGCCTTAACCGTTACGACCACCGATTTAATACATCGTGTGCTTAAACTAAAGAGTTGAGCTGTTCGATTTTACCTTGTGTCTTATTTTTCCTTAAAAGAGTATAATTGCAAAATATCTTAATTATTGTCCAATCCGAATAAATTGCGTCATAATTTAAATCTTAAACTTAATTAATTTTTAATTTCTTCTGTTAAAGTATTTGTTTGCAAGTATAAAATTTTAAATCAATTTTTTAAGTATCTAAATGACTTTCAAATTTTAATAGTTTTGTTTTGCTGTTTTTCTAATAAATAAACTGTAATTTAATAAAAAACAGGCCACTGACTTTTATCCATATGTTGACTTATAAATGGATATTGAAGTGTGAAAACTAACGTATCCTAAAGTTTGATCAATATCGGCCATACTTGATTTGTCTACGTCGATTAGCTTTAACACTGCTACTCAGTGCTGCAATATCTTTAAAAAAATAACAAACATAGTTTGGTAATAAATGCTGTTAATTAGTCCAACAGTTCATGTTTTGTTACTATTTAAACATACAAAATAAAATCTCCTAATATGTTGAACGTTTATTATCTGATACGACTTTTTTCATCTGATGTCGGACGCGTTTCGGCCTGACGCCTCCAGTGCCGATTGTTGGCGTCTGTCCTTTTATCCAGTTTCCTGTGGAATTAAAACGCGATGCGGTTGGCTGATATTTGTCATCCTCTGGGGCCTTTTATCGCATTGATAAACCATTCTCTGTTCTCTTTGTGGCTTTTGAGTTCAATCATAAAATTTTGTCGTGTTGTGCACGGATGTTTGAAGTTCACAAAGGAGCGAAAGGCGTGAGAAAACGAATCAGTGTGACACAGACCGAATAGAGTTTTATTTTGAATAATAAAGAAATTTCAAGTATTGGCGATTTGACGGACCTTTGCGTACGATATTTTTACACCCTGGATGTAGAAAGAAATCATATCCTATTTGGTTTGAAGTTGGGGTTATTTTACGATGTTTTAGTGTTAATGTTCAGAATGCAACATTTTGCCAAGATAAAGTAACGATTTTATGTCTAAGGTTTTTTTTATGATTTGTATTTTTCTTACAGAGAAATGCGTTATTTTTATAATCCGACGAAAAATGTTCAGCCTTTTTTAAATTCTAGGTTACTTAAAAGTTAGAATATTTGGGGTTGAGGTCTTTTTCTAAAAAAAAAAAATTCATTTTCTTCCTCGAGGTTTTGGTCTAATTTTCAGCCTATATCAGTACCAGTTTTTGCGATGCACCCGCCATTTTAATACTGTATTATGAACGTTTAATGAGAATACTTAGAGGTTTGGGCTGACAAAGGATTGAAGCCTCTTTCGGAAAGACACCGACAAAATTTCATTTTCTTACTGGAACTTTCGGCAAATTTTCAGTCCCATCAGGTTTTTGCTATACTCCCGTCATTTTTCAAAATTTCAATCGTTATGCGGTTGTATTTATCGGCCGTTATGACACATTTTTTGGAAGTTAAATTAAAAAACAAACAAACAATCAAATGATGAACACTCTTTTGAAAGGAAATCAGAACAATTTATTCTTCGAGGGTTTGGCCAATTTTTTCTTTCACCTCAGATGAAAACATTTTTGTGACGCACAGGCTTAATATCGTCCTAAGAAATCATGTACCACCTTTTATAACCGCTCTGTGGAGGTTAAAATAAAAACAAAATAAAAAGGGTTGTTGTTTTTTTTTAAAGAAATCGACAAAATTTTTCGTCGACCTTTCGGCCGATTTTCAGTTCGCTTCAGGAACTGTATATGAAACCAACTGAAGCAGTACGTGATTATGATAAAAACGTAAAGTACATATTTCCATATTCTATCAACAAAAAACAATGATTTCCGAGCTAAAGATTTTTTAATGATTATTTTATTTATATAAAAATATTTTTCCAAGAAAGTTGATTGTATTTCAAGTTTATGGCCTTGCATATGTTATTATTTTTGCAGCTATTTTCTATCCTATCTATTTTGTTCTTCACCTAGAAAGTATAAAATTAGTTCATGCTTGGACGAACACAAGACCTATTTCCCGGCTGGAGAAGATTTTTTTTTCTCCTCGGCCTTGGCCCACCCTCCTCTTGTATTACCTGGTACAGGTAACAGAGGGTGTCAACCCTCTTCTACGCCGGCCAAAAGCCTACAACATCTGCACCCCGCCACCTGGAAACTGCCCTAAGCCCGGGTTTTGCATTGTGGGGACTAACTTTCCGCTGTTCCGTCTCCTGGTACAATCTTTGAGGCAAATTTTCAATTTATACTGGTTGAGTTGGCTTTTAATGTTATCAAATATCTTTGGATCAGCCTGATACATAAAATTTAATTTTCTATTAAAAGACCATCGGAGATTAAACTAATAAAGATTACAGTCAGTTCTTTTGTCAAGCTATCCAACTAACGACGATATAACCTCTTTCATCAGTACTATCAATATACTTACAAAAAAAGTATATATTTATATACAGGGTGTCCTTTTTAAATGACCCGTCCTACACTACCAAAAAGAAAAAAGAAAAAATATGCGCTAACTATTTTTTTAATCTAGTTTCAAATTTTTGCCTTTTTTGAGGATGCCAGGATATTAAAATTTAAAATATGACCCTGACAAATTATTTTAAAGTTTTTTTTATGCTGAAAACAATTCTGATATCGGATTTTTAAATTCGTCAAAAATGACGAAATTATGGCAAAAAGTGTGGAAAAAATGAACGTGCTGAGCAACCTGGAAGTATACAAACATACATCCAACACTGAAAACGAAGAAATATTAACAACAAGTATCACACATCAATAATACAATTAAAAACCCTAATATTAAAAAAAGGGATAAATCGAAAGCTCCGAAAATCACAAAAAAAGTTTCAGCAATAAAAAAAAGAACTATTAATTAATCAAAGCCTCCGATAAGCTAAGACAACTTCGATATACTCACCACTCATGACTTTTAGAGAACTGACTCAAAAATAGCACACAACGTTTGTTAAACTAATGACGCTTGTTAAATAATACAAAACGCAAAATTATGAAACGTGTCTACAGTCAAACCAACATTGCGAAGGTAAGTAGACCCAAATGATCGGTAACTCGACCAAATTGCAATTATCTCAATACTCAATTTTTTAAGATGGGTAGGAACTAAATTGAAAATTTATTTTTCAAATGACTTTCTACCCACCATCTTATTATATAGCGGAAAATACGGGTGTGGAGGTGAAATATACATGACCGGCGATGAATATAATTTTGTCCAGTGAGGAAACGCTTCAAAACCGTTGGCTGGACATTTCTACAATAACAGATATCATACATATGAAACACGAAAATATAATGATAATAAATCTTTACTACCATGAAAGATACAACAATGGTACAAATTGTAAGCAGGGAATAGGAGGAAAAAAAAGCAAACTTGCAATTATGGATATATTTTAACAAAAAAATTATATGAAGCAAGATGAAGGAACTATGGAAAATTGTAAGGTTCAAATATAGTAAATCAGACAAAGCATAAATTTAGATCCTAGAATTGATATTCACTGCATATGAAGAGTCACTCGTACCTAATTCTCCAGGCATGCCGAACAAAAAGTATTGGGATATGAAGGAGATTTTTAATTGGGAATTTCAGCTCTAGAAATGACAGACATATGATACAGGTCTGAAAGAAGTGAGCAAAATCTCATAAATTGATTCGCATCTTTTCGCGCGTTACTGTCCCAGGGCTAGACTTTTTGTTTATAAATAAAACGGCATAGCTGCGGCAACAATTGTTGGCATTAACAACGAAACAAATCGAAATGCGTTTTTCAATTTATTCAAACTTTTTGCCATGAATGTGTGGTGTTTAGTGACCGTTAACCTAAACTGGGCCTGAGATACCCCGTATAATTTTTCTCCAAAAGAAAGGTAAAAATTTGAAACTGAACTAAAAAAATTAAACATGTTTTTTTTTTTACAGCGTTATAAAAGCGGTTCAAGATAAATTCAGTCGGGCCTTCTAAAAATGACACCCTGTGTATTGCTTTCCAATTGGCCAATCATGCTGGAAGAAAGATTGGTTCAAAAGCGGTTCGGGAAACAAGAAATCCTTTCTGACATCTATCGAGCAGCTGCACAAATTATGGCAGTTTGGATTTTCAGGTGGCCTGTATTTATTAGTTTGATTCGGTCCATTCCAAAGCAGGTATTTCAAGATTTTATAAGGCGAGACAATAAGCACAAAAATTATATATTTATTTTTACAAATTAACGATAAAAGTTGATTTAAATGTGACTGTAAAAATCCAAGTTAAAAAGCTATTTTCTATTGAAGAGGCTTTCGGCCATTACTCATTCACACTGGGTGCCATTTTGCTAGCACGCTCCGAGAACAACGAGAAAAAAAAGGAAGGGTGGCTTCTCACCCCCTCAGAATTCGCCATTCTCGCTCAAGTTTTACTTTCTTGTACATTGTTTTACTTTTCAGTTGCGTTGTAACTGTTATAACAATTATATTTACTTGTTGGTCGGATTTCACATAATCCGTCAACAAATCCGGCAGCGAACTGCTCAGTCACAAAACGACAGGGCACAATTATTAATTGACAATTTATCTATTTTAAATTTAACCCGAAAGTAAAGCAAGAAATTGGATTATTTAGAAATATTTTTTAATTTTATTTTGGCGAATTACTATTCGATTTTATAAGCTTTGTTAAAGCCTGGGAATAAATAATGATAAATATAATAAAAAATATAATATAGTAATAAAGTAATAAATGTAAAGGGGATTAAATTAAAAGAGGGTTTGTTGGTTGTTATTGCCTGACCATAAAAAATCCAATTTTCACTTATGTAACATATATAACACACACACACACACACACACATACACAAAAAATGGCTAGTTTGAAATTATTTGAAATTACTAGAGACAAAGAGTAGAGAAACACTTGTTCGACTGTTTTTAAAGGATAGTAATTAATTATTTTTTACTTTTGGATTTCGTTTAATAGTCGTTATGGAAATAAAACCATAAAGGAACGTTGCAGAGATTAGTGACCGTTAATCGATAATTATTCAGATATCGTGAGATGCTATCTGGTGTGATGTATGTTTCAAAAAAACATTTTCTTTATCGTGCCAACGTTTCGGTCTTTATTGAGACCATCTTCGGGGCTCAAAGTGTCTTCTGTGCACTTGTGCCTTTCTTGCGCGTCGTGTTGGGAGTGCCTTAAAAGGAATATTTTTTTTTGCCAGTCGACTGTCCATTCACAATGTCACATGTGTATAAAATGTAAAACATGTACACATATATTTCCGAGCTGCCTTGCTTCCTGTTCACCATATAAAAGTCTTTATAATAATTCAAGTGCGCTGCTTATAACGTACTAAAGTTAGATAAATTTATTATTTTTGTAAAAATTAATTAATTTTCCTAGCATATCTTAACATGTCGTCGCACATACATATAGCACACAAAATTTACAATTTGTACAGCATTAAATTTTTCTGAAAATGTAGGCACTTAGAAAATTTTTTAAAAAAATTTATCTTGTACTTTCAGAATAATCAACTAACATACATTTGGAGTAAAATGAGAAAAATTAAATTTAACAAACAAAGACAATTCTAATATGTAATAAATTTGTAAAAATTAATATAAAGTTAATTTCCTAGTTTTACATTTTCTACTAATACATAAAATTTTTACACATAATTAAATTATGTTTTAATTTAAGACAACTGAAAAGAGATAAAATATATTTGATAAACAAGTAATAAACATTTGTATAACTCGGTTCATTTTAAAACATTAAGTGTAATTACAAGGTACGTCTAGATTGCTTGTATAGTAATTAGTGGTTAATTGAAAAAACCTACACCGTAAAGAAGAACAAAGGAATATAAAATAAAATTACACGGCATGGTAAAGAATATTTTTCTGGACGGTCCTACGGCGATTGTCAAACCTCTAGATAATAATAAGGAAAACCACAATTATTTGTATCGCGACACGGACGATATACTGATCTCACACTGATAATCCTCAAACACATCCAATATTTATCCGTAATTCAAGTTTTGTACAGTATTGAAAATAAAATTGAAACAGTTTAAATATAAAATAGTTACTTTTTTTGTACGAGGGTTCGCAACGGCAGAGGTTATATCAACGCTCGTGGTGTCGGAGTTTTTGAAAAAAAAAAACACTTGTAAGTACATCGGGTTCGAATGCAGGGCCGCTGGATTCGAACTCGAGACCTTTACTTTACAGTGATGAGCGCCGTGCCAACGCCTAAGCTTTTGCGGCCAGCGACGCCTCATAAGTTGTTTTTATGTCAATCGTAAAAAAAATCATTTTACCGAACTTAATTAATTTACATTATAATTGCACCTTATATTACTATCACAAGCACACATTGTTAGAGGTTTAAAATAGTAAATTAAATCATGCAGAATTAAGGATGGCAAACTGAAAGCAATTTGTTTCAATTTGAATTTCGACATACAATATTGCAACTAATATTTGCGAGATCTACGTGCTGAAACTGTTGTTTGGTCTTATCGACCATTTTAATCTGCCTATCCACGTTATTTTTGCCCCCCCCCAAAAAAAAAATAAAAAAAAAAAAAAATATATATATATATATATAT
>CM077105.1:19988516-20009732 GCA_039619505.1 Cimex hemipterus | reverse complement strand
TATATATATGTACATATAAGAAGCATTTCTTACTCACTCCATTTGAAAAATGAATTGCTTTTCGTTTTGTGTAAAAACGTCAATTTTTAAGACTGTAAAAATTAAACGGGAATGTTTCTACATCCGTGCGTGTTCAAATGTACATTTATAAATCGAATTGTTTGATAGAACTATTTGTCATTCGAAAAAAAGAAGAAAAAAACTACTATCCTAATCTAGCCGGCTCAAACGTTAACTTGCATATGTAACAGCAGTCAGAGAAATGATTTCGATTTCTAAGAAATAATCAACATTAAACAGACATCACTTATTTCTCGACGGTCAGATTACAAACGTCTTGCAATGAATGAATCGGCCATTTGGGAATTAATGTTAAAGAGAAAAAAAATATGCCAAAACGCGTCTGGCGATGAACACAGCAAAAATAGGCACACAAGGATGATCGTATCGGCCAAATTACAAGTTCATCATTCTGCAGTCTACAGAAAGTTCTTATAATTACTTTATGTATTAGTCGAACATATCCTCTTCAGTCTCAGGGAAGAAAAATTGGTAACTGTATTGAACAGTGATGATGTTTGAATTTTGATGGCGTGTTTCCCCTTCCACACGTTCTATCATTCGTTATCATACTCTCTCTCTCTCTCTCTCTCTCTCTCTCTCTCTCACACAAAATACACACGCCTAAACAAAGGTAGCAAGGAGCAACCACCATTATCAGTTTTGGTTTTGATAGTAAATTCATCCTCGAATTGATTTGTTTTAAGTCAAATTGTTACGAATTTTAGAAGCTGCAAGGATAACACATGAAACTTATCTAACTACATTAGAGCTGGACGTATCTATGTAGATAAGTTTGCAAGTTATAGCTTTTTAAGGCCCCTCCTCCTTGCACAAAAGCCGGGCAATCTGGTTTAAACACCAATGCCAAACCGCTCAGTGAAGAAGTTAGTCGTAGATAGGCTATCTGGCCACTCGAGCTGCAATCAACGATGATAACCAAATGTACACCATGTTCGCTTTTGATGGCGAAAGAAAAAAACTTCGACTGCCATTTGTACGAAGAGAAGGGAATTCGATCTTCTGCCGACCTAGACAAGGCCGGCCGGTCTCTCCCCCGAAGTACGAACGTTAAGTTTTCTGCACCTTGCACCTACCGGACCGGTCCGGGACCCCTTGCACGTACACCCCTTTCGTAGACCAAGGTCGTCAAAGACAGGAAGAAAGGTCGGACAATGACTGGTGAGGTGATCACGATCGATGCTTTAATCCGAACAGCTACGATATAATGAAAGTTTCGCTGTATTGAAACAAGTCTGTTTTTAAATGGACATATTTTGCGTAACAACCCAAACCGTTTTTCCCTACTTGATTTTAGTTGGCGGTGAACTGTGCCACAAGACAAGTTTTTCTTCTTCAATTAAGGAAAACATGCGTTGACCACATGATCTACTAAAACGTAGTCCTTCAAGGAACCATTGCCCAATCTTCTCGGGGCACAATCAGCAGGCGTTTACACACGCAAACATTGAAAACATACAACTGTCGAGCGATGAATGTTTCCCAGTTGTTAGGCGTAAACCAATATTTCAGAATATGCCTGTATATAAATCATTATTCTTACTTGCATCTTTCAGGATTATATTATATTTTAAGCCTGCACTAGTTGTAACTTAATATATTTTTGATACTTAAAAAACTTATTATTTGGTTAATAACAAGCTTGCACACATGGCCAAACGAGGGTATCACTATACAATGAATTCATTCAAATAGTTGGCAAAGCAATGCTTCATATTTCTAAAATCAAATACGAAATTTACATTGCCATCAATAATGAAACTGAAAAAGTTAAGACGTTCTAACGTAAAAGAGCCTTTGGTTAGTGCATAATTTTTATAGTTTCGTAGTTCAAATTGTAGAAATTTATTTAAATTCATTCATACGTTTATTATTTTAAATAACTGAACCAGCCTACGTCTATGTTTTGGTAGTAATTTTTGGATATGTGAAAATATGTTGGGCTAAGACCCTGGAGATGCTGAACAACGAAATTTGGATAAATACACGTGTAGTAATCACAAATTAAATTGGACCCGATGTTATATTTTATTTATTTAGAAATCGTGAGATGCGGTCTGGTGTGATGTAGGTTTCAGAAAAACATTTTCTTTACCTTGCCAACGTTTCGATCTTTATTGAGGTTTGATTTCAGGGCTCAAAGTGTTTGTCTTCTGTGTAATTGTGCCATTCTTGCGTATATATTTTATGAAGAATCTGAGGCCCAGTTCAATCTCATCTAATTTGTTATTTCACCATATCTACGCGCTATGGCAACTAATGTGGTTTAATTAGCCCGAATTGTTGATTTAAAAAGTTTTATTTTTATTTGAGGCTTGATGTTGTCATAATCTCGGGGTTAGATGACAGTGATCTTTCTTTGAATGTGGGCTGCCTTCTGAAAAGTGGTATGAGTACTAGCTTTGAATTGTAAAGATATTTGTACCTTCATTTATATGTGTTATTCATTAGAACTAATGCATTTATTTGCATGAATGGTGGGGCTATCCCTAATCACCTCGAAGAATATCGAGTACTCTGAGGCAGTAAGAATGTAGGGGCTTATCACCAAGTAAGACTTATTGTTTACCTTTTTTTTTTGTAGATGTGTTTGTTTATTGTGTTATTTTATTGAAGAGGGTGACGCCTTGAGGTGAAGAGAGTTATATTCCATAACAATATAACGTTGCTGCAGAATTATTAAGAATAAAATTATATGGAAACGCGAGAAAAGCAGGGAAACGTTTGAAAACGATGGTTACGACTAAATTTTTGTACTATTTTGTGACAACTATTGATATGTCACATTTTTTTGACAATCAGAAATTTAAGAATCAGTTAGGTTTAGCTTTAAATGTGATATATTGAGAAGGCTGATGAAGGGTTGAATCATTACTTGATTAGCTTAACTTTCGTCCGTCTATGCTAAAAATTTAATTCTGTATTTTCCTTATAACACGTCCCCACCGTTTTATTTTAAGTCGTAGATGTGCATCGAAAATAATATCGGAATTAGAAGAGCTTCTAGTTTGACTCCAGCATTGCAAGCTCATGTCCCAGCGGGAAATAAGTTTATAGTTGCCATTATCATAGAAGTCCAGATTTTTTTTATTTTGTACAAAATTGCATGTCGACCATCAAAAAACAGAGAAGTCAACGTTCTTTGTTTACTGTGAAATTTTAAAAGGCAGCCTGAAATTCATTTATGACGTTAACGTTTTAAATGAAAACGATAAAATATGAACTGTAGCTTGTAGAACATCGTTTGAGAATAAATAAATAATAAGGTCAAATATATAAATTTTTTATTTTATCTATTATTTTATGAAAATTTAAAAATCAATGGTAAAGAAGGAATTTTTGCCACGACACTGTTTAAAATATTTGTAGGTTTCTTTTTCCAAACTTTACGCTTTAAAATTTTAAATGTTTTTAAAATTCGAGTTAATTGTCCTTTTTAAATTTTTGAGGCTGAAGTCTGATAAGGATAATTTTGGATAAACCTATAGAGTATATTTTTTTAATCAAAATTAAAATATCATATTTGGCTCTTTGACAATAAAGAAAGCCGGAAATCTATAAGGCTTATTTTTTTTTTTTTTTTGTAGCATACAATATGAAAAGGTGAGCATCTGAATAGTAATTTTCCGTTGACGGCCCTTTGGGAAGTTCACCTCGGCCGACTCCGGCGGAAATAGTAAAGGCTTTTTTAATAGTTAACAAGACAGCTGGATTCTCGATTAGGTATTTTTTTTCCAGCCGAACACAACGGGACGGGAAGAATTCCATGCAAATGAGAATTTCATTCTCGGAAAACGAGGAACCGGCAAGGGAGTGATTCAGTGGGCCTTGGACAGGATTCGATGTCATCAGGAACCGGCGATTAAATCAAACATGGTCTTGGACCAATAAGTAAATTCCATGAATCTCAAATAAAATAAAACAGATAATCTGTTATCCAAACTTGTTCACGCAATTTTGATACAAGTATTGCACCAAAATAATTCAAGATAACTAATTATAATTCTAAAAGGCAGAGTATTTTCTAAATTAGTTTTTAATTACAAGTACCTTCATTGTTTGTCATCTTGGGTCATAGAAATATAAAAAATTTCTCTTAAAACCGTTTTTATTTTTGACCAAGTATGATCAATCATTAAAAAAGAAATATTTTACTTTAACAATTTTAACTTTTATCATAATCTTCCAGCAGTTCGATTGTTCTCGACTTAATCCTTCATTAACCGGAAAACTAGAAAATTTTAAAACACAGGATTTGTACGTCGCTTGCTTCTGTATCATTCTTGCCTCTTCTGCCAGTTTGTGTCAACAAAAGGAAATGGAATTAACCAACCCAATTTTTCTACAAATTTGTTGTACAAGTTTTATCTATGTAATCAAATACCGATGATGACCTAAAGCCGAAACGCGATTATCGACCAAAACCAGCAAGTACCAGCAGACCAGAATGTGACAAACGAACTGCAGGTACATCACCACACGCCCCTACCAAAATACCTCACAATTCCATTAACATTTGCTGTGCTTGAATATGCCTATTTTCACCGTTTACACTTTTCTATGTCCAAAATCCGTTTATTTATTGGATTTCATACGAGAAGAAAACGTCCCACACTTTGATCTTAATGACATCTTTTTATCTCGACCAAATCTTAATAAAATATTAATGGTTTGAAAACAATTTGTTTGGTAATTCGGACTACGAAACCTAATAGATATAGTTAGCAAAAATGAAGTATACTTCACCAAAGCTCAAAGTGGCCATTTAATTCCACAATATACCACTGTCACCCACTTATTAAACCAATATACCGGTTGAGCCGAAGGTTGTGGGTTCGAATCCCGCTTGTGACAGACTTTTTTATATCAACCAAAACCTTAATTAAATATTAATTAATTGAAAACATCTTATTTACTCACCACCATAATAGATGTACTTAATGATATAACAACGAATACAAGACAGACCAATCCTATTTTTAATTTTTACAAGAAATTCTATATTTTTAAACAACGAAAATGTGTTTACAAGTGAAAGGTTGTATGATATTCAATGTGTTTTTTTAGATGGCCCAATTTAATTTTTCTTGAACCAATAACGTCTACCAAAGAGACAAAAAATACGTGTTTAATATTTTTTTAGTGTAGTTTCAAATTTTTACCTTTTTTGGAGAAAAAATATACAGGCTATCTCGGATGGTATGGCCTTTTCCCAAATTTCGTGGACCAGGGACCAACTTTCTTAACCTGTCACAGTTTGGCAGATTAAATATGTATAAAAAAATAAATAAAAATGAATAATTAATATAAAATTAATAAACTTTAGGGACTTAACTTACTAATTCACTGGACTATTTTAAATCACTTTCCATAGTAAATATTGAGAGTAAAATAAATTATGTTAAATTTAAATGCTTATTATTGTATAGAGACAAAGATACGAAATCACTGTGAATTAAAACTCATTCATTGCAGGGTTGGAGGGTTTTCTGTGATGTGGAAAAACTTATGTACGTTCTTTTATTAAATTCTTTTATATGAGCTGTTTATTATATTAACTGGACCAATAACTTCTAATTCACAAAGTAAACGATAATGATTTAGTGAAAATTTACTAAATGATACTATGGTAGATCAATAATTCTTATCATAGTAAATTTCTGTAAACCGTGAGATCATTGAACCCGCTGTGTTGCCTACCATTAGACGTTTTAATCTCTCGACACTTATCGGAACAACATATATTCATAGGACATATGTATTCAGAAATTAAATATGTACGATTATCATAACAACGGAGGCTGTTTATCTGTCCTAGACAGTGCTGTGTCGGCGGTAGGACTCATGCTCGGAGGTGACTGCCCTCAGATAAAACTTGCAATCAAACATTGTCGAGTTATCAAGGGATTCCCCGATGCGTGCTGTCCCACTTTAAACGTGTTCTACTCCAAAACTTAGTGTTAGCCTATGGTGTTTTGAGTTTTGTGATCTTGAACACAAGGATTGGAGGCAAGGGAAAAAATCGCCAGGTTTAATTAGTTTTTATTCGTTGATGGTGTTTTAATGGCATTACGTTTGAAACTCTACTGTAGATAAAGATGTATCTATTTTTTAAAATTTGTAATGTCTATTTTCTTTGAGTTAATTTAAAATTTCCAACAGGACTAGATCGCAGACCACAAAAATGTTTTGTTTTAAAGTCCATAATAATTCAGTTCTATAACACTGATAAATAAATTTACTCTCATTATTACCTCTTATTACAAAGAAAAGTAATTAGTTATTTTCTGCCATCCACCAACAGCCAAATTGCAAATTGCAAAATACGGAACTTTTTTTGAATAACTCGAAATCGTGACGATCAAATTAATATTTGTTAAAATAATACGTGGAAAAAAGAATAATTTTTTCGAAAAAATGTTAATTTTTGTCGCTTCCAGGAAACTAAAATTTTATATGAATTAATAAATTTTATTTTGTCATTTATTATTAGATTGTTGATAATTCAACGTAGCTTTTAAATAGAACCTATATTTAAATAAAAATTATTTGGACATCGTGAGGCCAGCCTGGTGTGACGCAGGTTAAGAAAATTAATTCCTTTGTCGTGCAACGTTTCGATCTTTATTGAGATCATCTTCATGACCTAGGATTTATAATCATTGGTTACATTTTACAAATCAAATGTAGGATATGAAAAAAATGGATTTATACGATCACAGAAATTTTTAACTAAATCGAAGTATTTGTTTTCTGTGCTTTGGTGAGTACAAATACTTGGAGTCTGAAATTTTAGAAATTTTAGTCTCAATCAAAGTATGAAAGTCCAAATGTGTTTCTGCCATGGCAGAATTAATTTAATAAAATTCGATTCAAGTAGTTCTTTTATCGTGAAAGAAACGTATTTTTGCCAAGATTGGTAGAATATTCGTTTAAAGATTAAATACCAAAAATTCCCCAAGGTTATATTTATACCGTTAATACTATTTACTTACTTAAGCCAAATTTATGCCAATACGTGTACATAATTTACAGAAAGGTGTAGTGTTTAGTGACCGTTAGTTGATGATTAATCAGAGATCGTGAGATGCGGTCTGGTGTGATGTGTGTTTAAAAAAACGTTTTATTTATTGTTCCAACGTTTCGATCTTTATTGAGATCATCTTTGGGGCCTGGGATTTATAAAAATTGTTTAAATTATACAAATACATGTAAGATGTGAAAAAATAAATTATACAATCATAGATATTTTAGACTCAATCAAATGATTTGTATTCGCTCAAAGTGTTTGCTTTCTGTGTTTTAAGTGTATATAAATACTTTGTGTCTGAAATTTCTATCATTATATACATGTATATATCATTATCAGTATGAATTCATTTTTTTACATCTTACATATTTTTGTATAATTTAAACAATGTTTACAAATCCCGGCTCTGAAGATGTTCTCAATAAAAATCGAAACGTCGATAAGATAAAGAAAATGCTTTTCTAAACCTAAGCTACACCAGACGCATCTCAGTTGCTCGAAATAACCATTAATTAATGGTCACTAAACACCACACATTTAAATAAAAACATTCATTGGTATAGGAGAAAATCTATTTTTTTATGTGAAAAGTTCGTTTTTTCCGAAAATAATTATAAAAAAACTTTGTTGTTTATTACAAAAAGAAATAAAAATACTGAAACTAACGTCTAAAGAAACGCAGACTTGGTCTCGGCTTTTCGTCATCTTTCGTGCTTGCTCTGTCATGAACAAATTTCTCAATATGTAAATTTTTTGTACTGTTTAATATTAAATAAAACATTTGATTTTTTGCTATATCATTGAAAGTAAAAGTTCATTTAGTTCATCGAAATAGCTGTAAAATGACATTATGTCAGACCGTCTAATTAAGTAGTTTTCCGGTAATAGCCAAATTATTGTTTATCGGGCCTGGTAAAAATGGATTATCAGATTAAGATGTGTTTTTCTAACAGCGTTCCGCCATTTTGCAGCACCCTGCTTGATACGTCACAACTCGCGTCTGCCGGTACAGCTTTGAAATTCAAATAGGCAACCGTCTCCCAGGCCTCCCCTCGACAGCAGGGGTGGAGCCTAGGGCAACTCCATTGTCAGCAACCTAGGCTCAGACCGGGATCTAGGCTGGGGTACTATTAATTAGCTCATTATAACGGTCTTGTCGGGGTGATTCGGCTGGGAAAACACCGAAGAACAGAGCTTCCAGTTTTCTGACAGACGGTAACTTTGGGGCTAGGCTGCTGATTGACTGACATTTGGCCCTACTAATTGCAATATTCATTTTATGCTAAATGCTACGAAAGTAAAAAAGATTCAGTACGTCATTTTTTGTTAAAATTAAAATTGTTAATAAGAACGGTGATTTCTGACATTTGAAAAGATAAATGACGATATTTCTTTAGACTGTAAAATAAAAATAGAAATGTTATTCTAAAAGAAAGAGGGTTTGTACCTCTAAAACAGTAAAATCTATGGATTAACTAAACCAGAATATATGGGATTTAATATATTTGAAAAAAACAATATTTCCGTTTTAACACAAATTCACTATTTACCGACAAACATCTCACGTGGAAACGAAACATCTTTCTCAGACTATCTAAACTGTACCTCAATAGAAAAAGAGTAATCTAGAACATATGTACTACTCAAATCGACTTTGACCCATTGTATGAAAATTTTGAGCTTTGCCAATACTCCTACAGAATCCGATCCTTCCAATCCAAAAACATACGCCATATCGCAAATTTCTCTGTGTCCAATCTTTCCCTTCAACATGACAACAAAATCCCGGTATAACAAATTCCACTCTTCACTACCGGTCATCCGTGAGTATACCGGCTATCCTCAGTCTCACTTTTCACACTACGCAAATTGAAAATCTGCGACTCTGTGATAACATCCTACCAGTCAACTGTTATACCATTATCATGGTGAGTGGTGTTTAGTGACCGTTAGTTAATATGGAGATAGGGAGGTGCGGTCTGGCGTGACTTAGGGTTTAGAAAAACATTTTCTGTATACTCCCAACGTTTCGATCTTAATTGAGATCTCCACGAGACACAAGAATGACATATCTATACAGAAAACAAACACTTCGAGCCCTGAAGATGATCACAATAAAGATCGAAACGTTGGCACGATAAAGCAAATGTTTTTCCAAACTCACATCGCACCAGACCGCACCTCACCATTTCTGAACAATCATTTATATAATCATAATCATGATAATAACTTGTAGACAATTCCAAAATTATAAATATGGAATATAAGAAGGATCCAGTATCCCAAAAAACTGATATTAGGGAATGAAACAAAAAAAAAAGAAGCTATATCGGTTATTCTCCAGAGGAAGAAAACATTTTGCTATTATAAAACCATCAAATTGTCTTTAAGTTTTAAAATGAAGGATTTTTTTTATTGGTTTTTAAATGGTAAAGCTACAAACAAATAAATATAAAAAAATATACAAATCTTAAAAGAGGTTGATGGAATGTGAAAAAATTGTGGAATGATTAAAACAAAAAAAAAAAAGAAAACATAAAATCTAAATTATTGTAAAATGAGTAATCGTTGGGTTAACTGTGAAAGAAAAGCCCCCACTATCGGTCGTTTAACTTTTGGCCGCCTGCAACACGATCGTTTTCAACCGTTTAGGCCAGTCTGATGTCCATTAGCCCCATATCAACTTCGGAAGTGAGTTTTAATTGCAACACTGAAAATTCGAAAACGCCCAACCTATGGACATATCACCGCCCGAAGACCCAAATAGAAAAAAATCCAAAGCCTAAATTGGTTAATATAAAGTGAATAAAACTGTCTGTATTAATTGTTGGAAAACATCACAATTCTACTAAAATAAAAATCTTCACTTTCTACGGTAAAGAAAACTTGAGTTGATCGATTTTTTGTTTTTTAAAGGATTGCTTTTTTATTATGTTGTTTTCTAAATTTTCAGGCCATAACGACGACATGATTCCTCATCTGTTTGAACAATAAATTACAACTGCTTAAAAAAATATATATTTGTATAATGCAGTAATTTAAATAATACCTCTTAGTGTTGTACTAAATTACCTAACATTTATTGTTACATAAATACCACTACGTAAAACAGTAAATTTTATGGATGGCAGAAAAGCGTCTGCCGCCACATTGCAGGGAATGATGTATACTTTTGAACATAATATTACTGTTTGATTTTTCAAAATAATTTTTTTCGACTTTTTCGAACTTCTGAACGAAATAACTGTATTTATTGTTTATTATTTGAACATAAATAATGACTAAATAGATTTGAATAAATTTACCTGGCAAGAGGCACCGTAAGTCTAGGGTAAATATTGTTTAATTCAACACAAATAGGTTACTATTAAAAAAAAAAAAAAAAAAAAAAAAAAAAACGAAATTGTATTCAAAACTTGTAGATTGTAATATTAAACAATACGTCAGGCAGTTAAAGTAAAGAGGATTTAAGATCAGTCAGTGGGTGGTTCATATTGCACGGAAAAATGAAGATTTTACCTTACCAATTAACCTACATAAATAAAATGTTGGGAAAGGATAGATTATAAAATTATTTAAGTTGATATAAATTTTATTTTGAGGATTATCTTTAATCTATCGAGGACTGGTGCCAAAAATGGAGGTCGAGACTGAATGAAAAAAAAAAAAACGTACTTAATGTACGTTCGTACTGAGAAAAGAGTCGCTCTCCATTGTATTTGTACAACAAAGAGATAAAGACTTCAAGTCAAATACTTAGGACTGTAGCTAGACTGACATGGACAGAATGGAAGGGCAACAAAACGTGCGAAGTCGTGAACAATTATGAAGACTTCTAGGACCAAAATTTGCCTTGATAGTCAAACCACCAACCTTATGCTTTACTGCGACCACCATTCAGAGCGGAACTGTGGAACCTAGCCATCAACATCCAGCCCATTCCTAACTAAAATTTTCAAAGCTATTATGTCACTAGCCTCGCTATGCCCAACGACCTCAACATTCCTTTTGTCATCGTACTGATCCCGTTCCAAATTCCAAAAGTTTCACCTCTCTATCCATCCTAACCCTACTGCCCAAGCCATTTCTACACAATCCCATCCCGAGAAACCGCCATGTCTCCTTAATCGACAATGGCCTCGGGACATCCTTGCCGATTAACCCCTCATGGGGGTGCCAGAATTTGTTGGTTTCTCATAGCATACGTCGTCCTGGTGCGGCGCTGTCATTAGTGTCTGTGTTGTAACCATGTGAAAAAAACGTTTTGCCATAAAATTTGTAATCTGTACGAATAACAATAATAATAACAGTGTGCAAATAGAATAATTTAAAAAATTACCTGACCATACTCGACTTTAATCACACTTTTTGTCTGATTGGAATTGTTGCTCTTGGAAATTTTTAATGCTGTATTTCACCAGGATATCTAGCAATATGTAATGAATTCTCCAACTGTATTAATGAAAGAAACACACAGACCAACAAATAAATACGCGCAGAAACCTGTCTGACAGAATTGCAGGCAGACCGGGATGATCAGTGAGGATTAAGCTACTTATATCTAAAATAAATTTAAATAAATAAAAAGTTAAGAATATTTTTTATTTTGAGTTTTTTTGGAATTTTTTAAATTTCTTTCTTTCAAAGTAGATTAGACATTTTCGAATTAGGATCGTACACGCCATTATGGAGGAGAGTCACCACCACCTGTCCGCCCCCTCGGGCTCCCACGCAGAACCCACCCTCCCTTCCGAAAATCCTGGGGGAGGCGAGCGAATTGCCCGAAGAAACTGGTGAAATGTAGACCGAACGATCATACTCATTACGGAATAATTAAAACCGTCGTAAAACCATACAGGCATACGCTAATTCTTCGCCATGAAGACAGTTGTTTTTAAAAATATGTATTAACATCCTTTTATAATAAAAGTTTAATATTTAAAAACAAATGATAAATTATTGCACAACATAAATTATTTGTTGGGATTTTTATTGAATAAAAGATAACCCGTTTTGTAATTTCATGAACGTATTTACGTTTTTAAAAGGGAGGGTTATTGATCCATTCCATTTCAATTTATTTTTATGAAAAATTTAATTATCTCTGTAATTCGATTGACTTAAGATATCAAATACACGTTATTAATTAGTTATCCTTTATTATGTATTTTTAAATATTTTTAACTTGCAAGTTAACAGTGTGACTAATATATTACGCTTTATGACCATTTTTTTAAAAATTTCATTTTCGTGATCACCTGATTAGTTCCGTTTAATAAAAAAGCAATAAAATGATACGATATATAAACCAGGACGAAAGTTTGTTATTTTAAAGTTAATAATTAGTCGGACTTTAATGACCCCGCGGTTTTCCATTCTTTCCTATATTTCTTATGCTTTCTTCAAATGATTCACCTCCTCCTCAATTGGCATCGCTGTAATTTGCGTATTAACGTGTTTATTTGTAGATTCCCTCCAATGACCCTTCAAGGTCGAGAATGTTTTGAAGGGAAAGAGAGAGTGAGTATTGATTTCTCTTCTCTGTACCGTTGTGTTCGGGACCACCCTCTTCTTTAGTATACCACCCGATTATATTTCAAGGCAGAATCATATACAGTATCATATTAATTTATAGCATGCTTAATGATTAGTTTCATTTGTGTTTCCGTTTTTCGTTTAATATTTTCTAAAAGAAAAGTTTATATCGTCAGTTTTTACCTGATAGTAACTTATTAATCTCTTGAACAATTTATAACTTTTTTTACGAAGTGAATCAAGCGTATTTCGAGGCATTTTATTTGTTTATTTATCTTATTTTAGTTTAAAAAATACGATGTTATGTAACATCAATTTATCGATAATATGACGTTGTCGACAAAATACGACCAGAAATAAAAAATTAATAAATATTATTTACATATAAAGACGTAATATTTTTCGTAACGAATTTCAGAATGTATTACTATTGAAGACATATGTAGAGATTAGTGACCGTTAATCGATAATTATTCAGATATCGCGAGATGCGTTCTGGTGTGATGTAGGTTTCAGAAAAACATTCTCTTTATAATGCCAACGTTTCGATCTTTTATTGAGATCATCTTCAGGGCTTGGGATTTACAACCATAGTTTACATGATCTCAATAAAAGATCGAAACGTTGGCACTATAAAGAGAATGTTTTTCTGAAACCTACATCACACCAGAACGCATCTCGCGATATCTGAATAACTATTGAAGACAATAAACACTAACAGGTACACCTCAACAGGTAAAAATATTGCGGAAAAACAAATCAAAATTATAGGATATGTGGTGCAGTAGTGGACTGCAAATGGCGAAAGATGTCGCACAAAGAGGTTTTCTAACACATTCCGTCGAGATGACGATTATAATTTTTTTCAGATAAAACAACGAACCTGTCACATATAAACAGACTTTTCAATTATCGATAAAAATTGAGGTTGTTTTTAAGATCTGCGTTAAACTGTCTAAAGAATATGTATTCCGTTGAACCACTTCAGCCCGACTGATATCCGTTTCGTTGGCAAAAACCTACAAAATAGTACTGCAATATTGTACTGATGAAGCACACAGAGAGGTCCGTTGTGAAGTACAGCACAGGTTTTCATGGTAGTGGATTATAAATTGAGTAGAATGCAGTATGAACGAAAGTTCTGAATAAGAATTGAACAAAATGCGATTTTTTCCTGGTGAAAATAATTTTTCTATAAAAAAAAAGATTTTCTCCGTTATTCATGAATTTTTCACTTAAATTGAGATAGTTTTTAAAATCGACTTTAACTTGTTTAAAGAATAAATAATCTACTGAATCCCTTTCGGCACAACGATATCCGTTTCATTGGCCCAAACCTGGAAACTTTAAAAATTGAACGATCTGTTAAGAATATAAAAAACCATAGCAGCAAAACTACCTAGCGTAAGACGTATTTTACAAAACTGCTTCATTTAATAAATTTTACTTTTTTTTGCCTTTCGAGGAGTTCGGTAAACCAAACCCAAAAACAAAAATGGTTTAGTTCCATCGAGGTTTTAATCGTGGGTGAAGATTTAATTCATCCTGAAGAAGAAGTGTTAGTTACGTGAAAAACTGAATACTACGGATTAAAATTAAAATATAGACTGACTTAACCGAATGAAAGGCCCAAAGGTTTTGAAGATAATTGAATGTTTTTTTGATGATATTGATAACAGGGAAAAGGGTTGACCTTTAGGCAGTCAGTCCTATTACGTTTATATTAAGTTAATAATGTATAGTACGGTTTCCACAACATTTCTGGTAAAATTGTTTTGTTTGGTTTAATTTATTATTGTTTAACTAACCGTATATTTTTCTTAAAAAATATCCAATACATAAAAAACAAAAATGATAACGATTGCAAGTATTTAATGAAAAAACGAGGGTGGTCACGTTTTCGCCTCTTAGTGCAAAATGTTATAGTGCATCGGAAGCAGATAGAAAACATTGAAGATAGCAGTTTTTCGAACAATAAAAGACTACTGGACCGTAGTGCCTGGGTGTGCGAGGCGATAAATGTTTTCAATGCAGATGCAAATAACGTTTTGAGGTGATTGCGTTTTTGGTTCTAACTTCTATACTTTAGTCGTAACAAATAATGTTTTCGTCATCCTATTTTGATTCATAGCACAAAAATATGGCAATTCATCCTATTGTTGTCAGAAGGGTCGTTTTTCAGCACAATGCGTAAAAATCGCAGATACTTCTTGTCTCGTCCTTTTATCAATGAAATTCAATTGATTTTAAAAGCATATTAGAAAAAGAAAAGCACATTTCTCGTTGTACCACAACAGGTCAATTAAGATTATCTGGGATTAATTAGGGATTATGAATAATTTCATTTCCAGGGAACCGAATAAAAGGAGAGTCCAGAAAGTGACAAAATAATACAAACCAAAACAGCAAGTACGATTAATAAACCATATTAACAATGCAAGAAAAAAATTAGTTTAAAAAATTCTAAATGAAAACCTGTGAGGTACTAATCTCAATGTAGAAAATATATTTACAAAAATTGGGAAATAAAAATATCATATTTTTTCCTGTTCGTTTATGTATTTCCTTCATCCTCATTTACGGAGAAAGTAATCTCTCTCTCTCTCTCTCTCTCTCTCTCTCTCTCTCTCTCTTTCTCTCTCTGTTGTGGGTGTGTTTGTTTGTTTGTGCCAAGGTAGAAAAAAATGAACAACGGATAGACTGCAATCTAATTACGAGAAAAAAAATAGTAACAATACTTTAGATTTTGTGGTGACCGATTGACCAAATAACATCCTTCAATTAATTAATCTTTATGTACGGTTTTGGTTGAAATTAGTAATAATAATTCCATTTGACAATCTGCTGAAATTTCGTCAAACATGAAGCTATTAATTATCTTTTGTGGGAGTACTGTACTAACTAAATAATGGTAATTTAATGAGTAAATTACACCAATGAAGAAACTATATATGTACCTACATGTAAATTGTTAATATAACTAAAAAAATAAAAATAAAATTATAATAAAGACTGTTAAACGAACACGATTTCCACACGATGGCCATTTAATGAAATCAATTACATGTCATCACCGATAATTTCATTTTTGAATACATAACATATTATAAATTAATCGTTAACTTGCTCTAATTACATGCATAATATATATGAAAGTTGGAACACACTAAGCATGGTTGTCGTAATAAAAGAGAATGTAAAAAAACTACTGTAATTCTATGACAATATTTTGTAATGAACTGTTAATATCGTATATTTCTTAAAATATGTAGCTGTTTGAACGACTCACATATTTTGTACTGTAACAAAGGTGTACAAAGTATTACCATAATTCAATTAGTAAACATCAACAGTAACATTTGCACCGTTCAAGTGGTACAATAATTCTTATTGAATTTAACATAAAGAAATAAACCTATATGCAAACTGTTCAATCAATTTTTTAAAATAATGGGTATTGTACTAGTAATTAGCTTATTTTTCATTCAGATTTTTCTTTAGTATCTGAAAATGAGGCACGATTAGGTTTTCAAATATTTTCACCGAATTATTTAAAAAAAAAAAACCGGATTAGCTAATAGCAATAAGAAGGCAAAGGGAGTGAACTTAATTGGTCCTAGTTATTGGTAGAGCTAGTTTGGGCAGATGGTTCACTGAAAAGACGTTTTCAGTTTTGCCTTTTGGACCCTTCTATACCTGACCACCCTACGTCTGTGATACAACAAAACACGGGCCAGAAGAGACATCCCCCTGAAAAGAATTTCCTAATTTATAAGATTTTGAAGGATGCCTTTGAAAGAAGCTATTACCTACCCTCTTAGCACTTGGGTACCTGAGATGGTCAAGGCAAACACATTCATACGTATTTCGAACTGGAGGCAAAAGTGCATTAGTTAAAATATTGATGTAGCAGTTAATAATTTAGCGGCTAAAAATAAGAACATACGGAAAAATTGTACTTAAATATGTCTATGTGATGGGCGTTATTAAAATTTATTATCAACAATTCCATGTTTATTTTTTTAATGTCTACTATTCAAACTGTCTTTAGTAAACCAATGAATATCATGTTGCAGTAATAGGCTAATATATGGAATAAACTGTTTATAAATTAAATCAACATCACAAATTTTTCAAAAACATGTGAGTTGAAACTAAATCCATTTGGTATAATGACGATTTTTGGAACAAATATATATAATTCAAACACGTCAAGAATGTCTTGGATGGACTTTCATCAGGCGTGGGGTTATCTGATCTAAGGGAAGGCGTAACTAGCTACTGACAACAAACACGCCTGATTTCAGAAAGAAAACAGAAAATGTATGAGTGATCGGCTCTATGAAAAGACAACGCGATGCCAAACGGACCGTTGGAATTTTGTAAAATTAAATTGTCATTCTTTTGAAATCTAATATTGAAATTAAATCTTATTACGTGTCATTTTGGATTGTAAACATAAAATAAATTGACGTTAAAACAACGAAACTATGAACAACGAAATAAACAAATTTAATTTGCTATTGAGTTTGATAGTTACAGTATAATAAAATCAGACAAACAGGTGCCATGTGATGTAAACATATATCCGGAAGTCTTCAACATGTTTTTTCAGATTCCTTTCAATCGTTCAACGCCTACTCAAATAGGAACTGGATGAAATTCCTTAATGAATCACCTCCTGTAAGCAGTAATGTTAATTTGTACGACAAGGGCCAGAGGATATATGTAATGCCCTGTTTTTTAATTAATGTAACGGCTAAATGGTACATTTTTAAATAATATCTATGAACGTACAACCAGGTTTTACGGTTTTATAAGGCAGGGTTGTCATGAACTGACTTTTGTACTACTGATCACCTATCGTGTGAATGTTTTAATAATGTTTTCTACGTATATTAAACATGTATTTTTCTAAACCTTCTTATTTCTGACAGATAGAAAATTGCGGTGTAATAAAGTGTTCGAGCTTGTTTTAAATGATTTTATTATGGATTTCCTATTTCTAGCGTAACTGTAATGAAACGAAATTTTCGTTTTACTACTTCAGTTTGTTGGTGAATAGTACCAGATGTCTGTAAATTCGACAGTTTGATAATTTTGTTTTCTCGGTACGGATAATAGTTTTGAATTTTATACACACCGTATAATAAAAATAATTTCTTGCATTTGCCTAGTGTCCAAGTATGTTAACTTATATACATTCGTTTTTAGGTATTGGCGTTTGTTTTATGGAAAAACGTTGACCCTGACTAGCGAGGGTAGAGGGAGCTTTTTGTGGCAAATTGTATTTTAACAGAAATTCTATTTTAAGCATTATGCTGCAACGATGGATCTGGAAAATTCTAAAAAATATAAAGAAAGGAAAAGTCTAGTTATATCTTTAGATATTTATATTGTATGATGTATGCTTGCATGATCCTGTTTTAGTTTTGATAGTTTACTACGGTTTTATTATGTTAAAAAGCAATTTTATGAGCAGAAATTGTAATTCTAATTCAATTAACATTCAATAGTTGTCTGATCTGTGCATAATTTTGTAGTGTAAATGTTTTTAGAGTAAATAATAACTCTTTCTTCAAAGATTTAAATTATTTCAAAAACAAATCATTATCAGAATCAACATTCTTTTTCTGTACTACTTAATATAATTTCATGGTTAAAATTTTTGTTCTTGATTTGAATTTAATTTACTGTTTATATAAATACCAAGCTGTAGTTGTGCAGATGTATATAAATCTATGATTTTAATGTCTGATTGAACTTTTATACGTTGAATATGTTATTATTATTATTTTAATTTATTACCTACCACTATATATTTGAAAAATTGTTCGTATAAAATCACTTCGCATAGTTTTCCGGCATCAAGGAAATAAAAGGGTTACACATGTTAGTGTTAGTTTACATGTTACAACTTTCCAGAATTTTCTTCTGATTAAGGATCCAATTTGTTTCGAGATTCGTGGACTTTTTAAAACCCTTCAGGCCAAGCTTCGACCCATTTTCGTCCATTATCCTTCCAAAGGAAAGCGCCCTTCGAAGGATTCAGATGGCGCCATCTGCGCCTATTCGTCCCTAGATATACCTCTCCGTAGCGTCCTGTGCGCGTCCTGCTGCGCGACACGATCCTTCAGGGAGGTTTTTTTCAATAGCTTGTTCCACGTTTTCTTTGTTAATATTAAAATTAAGGAAATGAATTTTATTATATTATTCTAATACTGTTATAATCTTTACGCTTTACTGTTGTACATTCTGACCTTAAGGTAAAATTAAGGACCAATATATATTTTTTTCTTATGGGTGCACTGATATTTCGTTAATTTACCTCAACATATACTATTAAATTATTATCTTTTAATTGACAAAGAAAGAACCTGTTTAATTTACGCCTACTTGGAATAGGTTAAGAATTTTATGTTTTTAGGACTAGAAGACACATAAAAATATTTCTTTAAGTTACAATAATTGTTTGTTTTTTCGTAAAATTAAATTATATCTAATGTGTCAAAAACAACCCATGGAAAAACACGCGTCAGTACGTAAAAAGCTGACCGTCAGGGTCATGCACATAACTGCGCAATACTTCCGAAATAAACAAACAAAAAAAGGATTAAAATGTCAAATCCTCCGGAATAGTTGTTCAAATTTATTACTGAAATATAACCCTCTACAGAAGGCGTCAGGCGTATATTATGAAACGAGAAAAGTCTAAATGATCGTAACCCCATTATGACACATTTACACAAGGAAAAGAGCGGCACCCTGTATATAATTTAATTAAAAAATCAAATTACGACTTACCGCTACGAAGCTTGGTATCGCCAATCTCCATTGTGGGACCTCCTGTGTATCCCACGTGTGACTGAAGGGAGTCGGAATGCACCCTCCCCTCTCCGACCCCCTCCAAAAATGATGAGCAAGAGCTGAAGAGGGGATGCAACTGCAACAGTGATGTCATTTTTCTGACGTCATTGCACATGTACTTTTGGTATGACGACTATACCAAAATCTATGCTGGCCAATAATAGAAAGAAAAACGGAAAATTTGTAACGGGGCGAAGCTTCAATCTCTTTCGATCAAATGATGTGACAATCTTGTGCCATTTTACCTTCATTACGTCTTGTATTTTGTCATTAATACCAATTATTTTGTTTTCATTATAAGCCTTGAGATCTACATCGACGATTGTTATCTTGCCATTGTAGTGCCAGATCAAGTCTTCCTAATGACAGGTAAGTACACTTGAAGACATTAGCAAAGATGTGGTACTTATAAAGGCTGTCAGTAACCGTTTGGTTGTAATAATTTAAAAAGAGATATACTATTGTTCACTATAGTTTCCACCTGATTGTCAGATCTTGTATGTTAGCACATCACATTATGCCCTATCACACTATTGTAAAACCATCCATTAATAGCACCATCCCAATATGTCCATAGGTTTGTATTAAACCACAGTTGTTTGCACGGCTAAGGAGTGAATTACAGGCTGCTTTTAGCTTCCTGGATTATTGACTATAATCTGTTTATAAGTGGATTTACTTATCTGACTTGTTTTGATTACTTCAAAGCTGGATATCTGAATTATCCGTTTCCCTTATGTCTTCAGAATGGCATATAAATACACCTGAAAGATGTTGACACTGTAAGTGATTTAATTGCAGGCTGCTCTCAATATTCAATTTGCCCTAACGTTGTTAGCTTATCAACCCTAGGTTCCAGAACAGTTACGTAGACGAGCGTAGTTTGAAAATATTTGACACGCATCATGATGAATTGGCATAATATTTACAATTTTTATCAAATACGGCACACAAGTTCAGGCAAGATTTAAAAATATTTCATTCGAGCAAAGCATACGTTTGGTGAGGAACGAGTCTAATTTGAATAGTCAATTATCTAATCCAGTTAATCAATTTTACTTTTAAAACGAAAAGCGTGCTGTCAGAATCGACAATATTATTCTTGCCATTGCCCTTATATTTCCGCACTAGCTTGTTGGCATGTTAGCAAAACACCCGATTATAATTTATTTATTATTATTATTTTAAGGGCGTTTTAACGGTTAAGGTCATTTCACGCCCTAACATCCAAACATTCTATTTTAGGTTATTCTATAATATTGGGTTGTCCGGAAAATAATGCAGGATTTTGGTATTAAACAAAAAAAAAAAAAGAAACTAGTTACTTTAAAGCAATGTTCTTTAATCATAATAATTTCCCATACTCTCAATACATTTCTCCAAACGTGTTGGTAACTTATTAATTCCGTCTGAGTAGAATTCAGAATTTTTAGAATTGATAAAGTCAATAAATGCATTTTCCAGTTCCGTTTGATTTTTGAATATTACGTGTTGTAAGTAGTGGTCCAGGTGTCTAAAAAAATGGTAGTCAGTAGGCGAGAGGTCCGGAGAGTAGGGTGGGTGAGGCAAAGTTTCATAGCCAAGCTCCAATAATTTTTGTGACGTTACACGTGACACATGTGGTCGAGCGTTGTCATGCAACAAAATGGGCCCTTTCCGATTGACCAAAGAGGGCTTCATTACTGCCAATTTCTGATGCATGG
>CM077105.1:19956461-19988416 GCA_039619505.1 Cimex hemipterus | reverse complement strand
CCACCACTGATCGCAGAACATCATCATTAAGAGAGGAAGGCCTTCCACGACCTTCTTCATCTTCAAGGCTGAAATCTCCCTCCCGAAATTTTTTAAACCACCTTTGCACAGTGCACTCATTAACACAACCCTCGCCCCAGACTTGGTTAATGTTTCTAGCCGTTTGGGCTCCGCTTCGGCCGAGTTTAAACTCGTAAAAGAAAATCGTACGAAATTCTCGCTTTGACATTATAAGGATGACTGAATTATTTCCAAGTAGCGGAATGCTACAGAGGTAAACAAACAATATCATTTGAAAGAGGATTAATAAGTGTTGACATTCATACAAATGAGTAATCCTGTAAACGTAAACAGAATATTTTATATAGATTTTTTTTAATGAAAACTTAAAATCCTGCATTATTTTCCGGACAACCCAATAATAATAATGGTGAGAGAAAAGAACTTGTAATTATCTCTAGATTGCGAATAGGTCATGTCAGGTTAATTCATAATAGACTTTTAATAGGCAACAACCTTCCAACTTGTCCTAGATGTATGCGAAGTGGAGAACGCATCATTTTGACAGTAAAACATATTTTGGTCGACTGCCCCACTTTACAACCCTTTAGGCAAAGGCTCAACCTTTCGACAGATTTACAGGAGTTACTGGGTCCCCGACTTATTGTGTTTTGCTTCTTATTATTGTTATGCAGAATTAGTTATCATACTACATTTTTTTTAAGGAACTATTTTTCTCATTTGAATTGCGATATTGAGCAGTGCAGTACATTACCCAGCAATTTGTATTGTCCGCCTTTATTATAATCTGTATAATAATATTTATTATAATCTTATAATTTATTTATTATAATATAATAATTTATTATAATGTATTAGAATCTGTCTAAAAGAGAATTTAGTAATGTATACTACGGGTTTCAGACGTAATAGTAGTATTCCAGCTTAGTTTCAAAAATACATGTTTATTTTGAGGCTTAATGTCTGGAGCGCCTGGAAACGGATTTGATCCTGAATAAGTTCGCATAAAGTTAGGGGCCTACTGTTGCTTTTATATCGTCTCTTTTTATTTCAACACGTCTATAAAAGAGAATTTTTGGGGAACGCCTGTAACGCAGTCAGGGTATAAAGAGCTGTTGGACGTTTTGAATTTAAAGAGGTATGCCAGGAAGATGCCATGGCAGATGAATTTTTCTCTAAGCTCTATCCTTTGTGGCAGTTGGTAAGGTCCTTTTGAGCGTGAACGTTTCGTGCATATTTATCAGAGGATATTTCCATGTTTTCTATTTGTATTTTGCCTATTACGGTTTTGGACTTTTTTCGAGCTCTTTTTCGCCTCGGCCAATGGTTACGAGGCCATCCACCAAAGCCCCAAAGCTTATCCCTATTTCCTCCATGATTTCAAGGATACTATCGAAGACCATGTTGCAAAACGGGCCTTATACAGATGCCTATGTGCATCCTTTAGTAAATACTATAGTATGTACATATGAGGTGTTATGTCTTAGTTTGGCTTTGTGCGACCCTTCATGTTTTTTGCTCGCCCCAGTCCTATGATAGTTGATCTTATGACAATAACATAGTCTATTCCGCATTGCTTGAAAATTTACCAAAAGCTTCCAGGATGAACGGATTTAGTTGACTACCCATATTTTCGCATCGCACGCCATTTAAGATTAGAACACTCAATAGCATCTCATCGTTTTGAAATCTGGTTATCCATCATCATCGCGTTCCGTGCAGTGTACAATGGCATGTAATTCAAAATGTTGGCACAGCTAAGGATTTGCAGCGAATAGAAGTCATCCACAGATGACATGGCAATTAGTGTTACAGGTTACAATAATTTTTCTCCGTGAATCAGATGTTCCGAGAATCGCGAATGTTCATGCACCTGCAGATGCCCGTCCGATTGCGATATTTCGCAGAATTGTTCTGAACAGTCGTCAACGGAAAGAAGAAAGCTCCTTTTATACATCTATAATATGCGTGAAAGGAAGCAATTATTCCCACTGTAATTAGCGCGGCAGAAGGTCTTAGGTACTCCGTTATTTGGATGATAACGTCCACTTTCAAGAATTCTATTCGACATATATACACTAGGAAATGTTAGCTGAAAATTGTTTTCAATTCTCGCTGGTTGACTTACTGGCCTTTTAATATGTACTCTTCATTTCTCTTGAAAATGAATAACTACCAAACTTAGGGTTGTTGTTTTAGATGAAAAATTATAATTTATAGTTTGGGCGTTTCCAATTATTTTGGACTACTCGCCACAATCTTGGTATCGCCATTTTCAATTATCCATATTGAAACCTTTCTGACAGAACCAAAAAGATAACCAAGCCAGACCCAAATGAAGGTTGACCAATGACCAAACTCCTGGTTCATAATCAAACAGACTCTAATAAGAAATTCACAATTTAACAAAATAATAATTCCTTCTTGTACAATATAATATTTTTAATACTTTTAATTTTTTTTATCAAATGAAAAACAATTTGACTAATGGTCAATAATATAATATTTTTGAAGCTGACCAGCAACAATATGTTCATGCTTTATTAAAAATTCAGAAGCTAGAGTAGTTCGTTAAATATAATCCATAACCCGACATACAAATGGGCTTTTTTTTTTCAAAAACACCGGCACCCTGAGGGTGGTTTATATGACCTCTGCCGTTGCGAACCCTCGTCTTTAAAAAAAATCCATACACAAAAAAACTAATGTATTGCTTAATGAACTTGATGCAAAAAGCACAGAAACATATTTAATTTCTAACCACTATAGAACAAGTATAAATCGCGTTCCGCAGGAAGTAAAGTTATGAATAAATTTTTATTCCTAGACTTTAAAAATGTTTTATGGTTGTGATCAATAGTAAAATTATTTTTTAATGTGTAGAGATTAGTCACCGTTAATGGTAATTATTCAGATATCGTGAGATGCGGTTTGGTGTGATGTAGGTATCAGAAAAACATTTTCTTTATCGTGCCAAAGTTTCGATCTTTTATTGAGATCATCTTCAGGGCCTGGGATTCACAAACAAAGTTTACATTCAGAAAATACATATAGAATTTGGAATAGTGAATTTATACAATGCAAAAAAAAATATATTTTTTATATTCCATCAAAGTATTTCTACTCACTCAAAGTGTTTGTCTTCTGTGTAATTGTGCCATGTCGTGTTGAGAGTGCCAGTGAGATTTTACTGTTTAATGTTTATATATGTTGGATTTTGAAGTGGTTGGGAAGGAAGTGGGTTACAGAAGAGACAATTTTGTAGGGAAACAATGTGTTGGTAATGTTTCGGCCAGTTTATTCTTTCAGGATTACATAGAAAGGGATAAATGGGAATAGGAAAGTTAGATTGTTGGACAATTAGACTATGCGAAAAATATTTGATATGTGGAATGTAATGTGATGATATATGTATGTTATCTGTATTGAATTTGATTAATGATGTTGGCGTAGCTGCGACTGAGTTTGCATGTATCTGTTCTGTAATTGATGCTGTGTTTATCCTTGTTGATGTAAACCATTTCTAAAAAATTACGTTTAAATTTGTTTTGTTCTGTGTGTAGTATTTTTGGATTTTTGAAGTCAACATTGTGTTGCTGTTCAAAGTGGTGGGTAGCGAGTACTGTAGGATTTTGTTTGGGTTTTTTGCAATCGTAGATATGTTGTTTTACTCTCCTGTCCAGATATTGGGATGTAGGACCAAGGACAGTTTAAACAGTTGATCTTGTAGAGTACGTCAGATTTATTTAAGGAAAAACGATTTTAATTATTGAAAATACTTTTTTCCTCCTTGATAAATGAGTCTCGTATTTCTTGGCTGTAAAGCGAAATTTGTTGCCTCACGCATCGTAACAACCACCGGTTTATGTTACAATTGCTCTAGCCAATAGTTTAGATAAATAGATGAAAAACAAATACTTTTGGCTCATAGAAAGTAAAAATATTAGAAAAATAATATTATTGTACATTAATTTTCTATGCGCAAAGGGTTTTCTGTTATTATTTCTATAACAGAATTTTTAAAGAATAACAATCATATTGAACTCGAATAAATATTCATGTGATATTTTCTGTATTTTTTCAAATAATGTACGTTAGCATTTATGGTACATCCTTATGTATGAAATGTGGTAGTTATTAATGTTATTATTTTATACGTTTAATTCTTCAAATCATTAAAAACAAGAATCAATTAAATTCACTATTTTTCGTGGTCAGCTTGACCAATTAATTTCATTCAATTAATTAAGGTTTTAAGTTGAGATAAAAAGTCAGTTTCACGAGCGGGATTCGAACCCACGACCTTCGGCTTGATACGCCGCTCCTCTACCACTCGATGTATCTTTACTTCGATTCACTCGGGCATTAACCTCTCATCTCAACCGCACCTTTTGAATTTTCCTTCCTTTTTGCCATTTTTCATATGTTGTGCAATCTATTTGATTCTCGGCGACAAAATGGCCACGGAGAGCTTCAGTAAAGTATACTTCATATTAATTCATTAAATTCACTATTTTTCGCGGTCGGCTTGGCCAATTAATTTCATTCAATTAATTAAGGTTTTAAGTTGAGATAAAAAGTCAGTGTCACGAGCGGGGTTAGAACCCACGACATTCGGCTTGATACGCCGCTACAATCGATTCCCGCTCGTAACATTGACTTTTTTATCTCAACTTAAAACCTTAATCTATTTGATATCAACCAATATTAATAACTGGGTGTTGATCTGCGAGTCGGTCGCTTGTCGTGTCCGTCTTGACACGTGGGTTTATTCGGCCAGTAAGCCTAGACTATTTGAAAAGTGTCTACTGGAAACAACAAACCGGCAAGTAAAGACGGACCCAATAAGTGACCCAATGCCGGTTCAGCAATTACAAACAATGCGGTTTAAAAAAACCCTTAAAAAATGTGTTGGTAAATTCTTCCTTAAAACGAGTTCTATCGGTTGTAATTAACACCAAATCACCTGGCTATAACAAAAATGTTCTTCTTAATGGTTTTGAATTGCCTTCCTTCTAGCCAAAACAATGGTTTTTTCCAGATCCAGGTTCCAGGTTTCCAGATCCAATGGACAGAACTGTGCATGCTTTATGAATAGTACGGTTAAAATCAGATTAAAAAACAAAAACAAAAAGTATGTATTATTACTTAAACCTATGAGAACGAATTAGTAGATTATTAATAAATCTTAATCTAACGAAAATTAGTCATCAAAATCATAACGGGCTTAATTCAATTCCATCATAATCCCAATGATGTATTATCATTGCAAATATTCTCACTTAAATGGAAGAAATAACATACAGAGACATGGCGAACTGCCTTTTGCGCATTGGCTGCTCTGAGGTATAAAAAGGAAAAAAATAAGACGAATATACCACGGACGGCCATGATGGCGCTTGTGGCGCTAATCAGGTTGGACAGTTCTACGTTTTTCAATAACAAATGATTCTTAACATACTGTTTTCACGATAAACTATATCAACGAAAAGCATTAATACGCTAATGAATGATTTGTTTATCAAATTTAGTGGCATTTTGCTGCATCAAAACGAGGCATCTAAGAAGAAATTAAGGAGGTAAATCCTCTATTCAACAAAACCTAATGTTTGCGCGATTTTCGAAATGGATTTATTAAATATTTGGCGATTAAGGTAAATATTAAAAACCATACATTTTTCCGGGATTACTGAAATTGAATTGTTTTCTAATATTTTTGCCTGCTTATGCTACTGAAGATGGCGGAATGATGAAACGCGCTGGTGACCAAACCGGCGAGGATAGACAGGCCAAAATGATCGATGATGATGATAGTAACGACTAAATTTGGTAAGACGTAATGGTAGTAATGGTACAGTGTTTAATGATGTGCCTGATTCGTTTATAGACTTTCATTTCAGAATAACGTGGAGGCAAATAATTATTTACAAAAGCATTTAATGATTTTAAACACAATGTTTTAATATTGAAGGTCGAGTTTTTTAACTTCAAACTTATTTATCATTAAATTACCCTTTTGTAATCTCAAGTTGACGCTTTCGTTCAAGCAATAAAACAACTTAAAAACCATATCAAATATTTTTTACAAACAAAATTAAAAATTATGTACAATTAAATATAAAAAGTACTGATGTTTCTAAAATCAATTCAAAATTTTTAAAAATATAAATATTGCATTCTTATAGAAAATATGATATGAACATTAATTGCAATCAAAAATAAAAATTATATAAAATTAAATGACAGGAATATTTTTTTATACTCCCAAATACAAAAACTAGATACGTACGTTTGGGCAAATTTAAGCACCCAATCAATTTATATTGTTTAAAATTCATTATCTTTCCATATTACTTATAGGTAATTAGCAAATAGTCAAAATAAACATAAAATAATGTTTTTTTTACTTTTTTTATTTACTTTTGTACTAATTAATCCCATTTACACAGAAAGTAGCATTATGCATTTCCATTCTGCTAGGCCTAAAACTCGTTTTCAATTAATCTCTTACCTTCCTTGATTTCATTTGTTATTATTCTTCTTCTTAAACATGTTCCAATTGTTTTAGTCAGGCATTTGAGTGATTACGACAGTGTCGAGGTTATAACGTTATTACAGGAAGGTTGTTATCGCCAACGCGAAGCTGCCAGATACTGGGTATGACTAGGTTGGTTCTTCGGCACTTCAGAGAAACAGGGCCTCACGCTAAAAAGCCAGGACCAGGGTTGTCCTATGTTTACAGACGAGAGAGACGATAGATTCTAGACGATATCACAATATTAGGAAAAATGAGCTAAGAAATCTGATAACATAAGTCCGAAATGTTTTCCTCCTGGAAAATTCCTCCCGGGCTGTAAGAAGATTCTGTGAAAACCATCTATGGGCTCAGCCGCCTCTTCTTAGCACAGCTCAGAAAATGCTTCAATTCGTACGGGAACATGTAAATTGGAAAATTAAGGATAAGTTCTCTTTACAAATTGAATGAGAGTTGACCTCAAATCTTTCATGGGCGTAATTTCACAATGAGAAGGTCAGGAGAAAGGTGAGGCCTTGCTGGATGGTTCCTCGGGTGTCGTACCACAGTTGATCATTGATGTTCTGGGGTGGCATTCATTGGACGCCCGCATCGAATTGGTTGTGCGAGGAATACTTTTTATTTCGCAGAGTTATTTAAAAGACATCAACCATTTGCTCCCTACATCGCCGAAAAGTTCTTGCTAGTGCAGGACAATGCCAGGCCCAAAGAGCACGTGTGGATCACTACCTGAATGTGTTCGGAATTGAGCGAGCAGTGTGGCTAACTCGAAGACAAGATTTGTACCCAATGGAACACATAAGATAAAAGTTAGATCATAAAGCCCAAGAAGAGTCGGAAACGGCAATGGAAAGATGGAAAAAAATAGAAAGAATTCCTTCAGATTTTATCAGGATCTTTTTCAAAGGAATGCAAAGGCGGTTAACGGACACGATACGTGCCAGAGGTTAAAATACTCGGTGTTAAAGGGAACAAATACATTTTTATGTTTTTATTTGTTTTTGAATTTTCTGTTTTTTTTTCTTTAATCAATTTTTTTAAAAAAGGAATTAGGTAATAGACATTTAATTTTAATTGTCCTATTTTTACAACCAATCTGTTTTTGGTATGTAAAATATAAATAAACCTAAATACACTAAACTTTAATTTTATCAAATGCGTTTATTTTGTCAATCAGTGGTTTTGTTTTTGCTGCATAATAACTAGGTATAAAGATTAATAGTTGACTCGACACGTAAATACAAAATTAATCACTTGTTTACCTTTCGAGTGTTAATAATTATTATATTATACGTTTTAGATGTAAAATTAAGAAAATCAGTTCAAGTTCATCCTTTCCAGAGTCAACTCGTCGAGTGAGGTCATTGGGTGTTTAAATTGTTTTCTTTGGCAAAACAATAAATTGGAATAATTTTTTTTTTTCTTAAAAGCTTTTTTTTTAAATCTAAAAGATTTCTCCTGGACAGATGCTTTGACCAACGTCGGACGTAGAGTCCGTTGGCATAGGTAAGGTTTGGACCACCGGAAGTACCGCGATGTACGACGGCAAGGGGTAATCGATTTCTTGCTTTTCATCGCAATATGGAACCGCCATTTAAAGGCGTCCTTGATAAGTAGTCAACTCCAAATTGTCCGCAACGTATACCTAACGTCATCAGAAGGCTTCATATCTTTGCCTTTAGTCGTCGCCTTTTAGGTTCTGTACTACTACAAGGGTACCTCAAAGAAAAGCGTCTATCCGCAATTAGCACTTTGACGCTTGAACAATTTGGGGCTATTTGCTCCACAAATGAGTGCCGGTTTGGTTTGTGGTAATCAAATGAACAGTATTTTGTGTGGAGAATGCCTGGAGAACGCTTTGCTTCATGGGCTTTGAATCACAGCCTTTTCATAGACCATCAGTTATGTTAATGGAATTATCATAAAAAATTGTTTTGGACCGAATTTACATTGAGGCGTTTAAGTTAAAAAGGGGTTAATTAAAAAAAATTGAAATTAAAAATGGTTAATTGGTCATAAAAATAATATACGTTATTATAAAATAAATAAAATTATACTTATACCGTTTTTTTGAAAAAGAATTTTATATGATTTTTTTTTGCTTCCGACATCTAGGTTACCTGTTCTAACACATCATTCATACAAATAAATACGTTCATACACTAAAGTACATTCATACAGTATACTCATTCCGTTTGGTCGGTGGAGTACTTGATATTCCTCCATAGACCTTCGCTTAAACTAAGGGGGTAATATTATTGGGGTCGATGAGGTACTTTTATTAATATTCCGCCATCCACTTCGAACACACACTCACTCGCTTTCATCGTTCGAGAGGCGATGATGACGTTATATTCAACCTCACCCCTCGGCATTCACGCCAATAAATACATGCACACAGACAAAACACAAAGACACATAACACATAAGACATACTATATACAATAAAAAACCTTAATTTCCCCTAAAAAGTGGAACAGGGGACTCAGAAAGTCGCTACCGTGCTGGAGTTCTCTTCTTAAATCCGGCGGCATGCCTGCACGCTCTCTGCATGGAGCCAAGGTGCCTCTATTATGTGGGACATATCGAGCAACCTTTCTCTGCATAAGGGGCACCTGTGCGGGCTTTGGCCCATGTTTGTTGATCGACCTGCAGAAAATTTATGTGGAGTTTCAATCTTCATAGAGGTCAGCCGATAGGTGAAGAAATTAAAAGTCTAATTGTTTGGTTCACCAAGCTTTCGTCAACTTATAGTGCCATCTTCAGAGCCAACATTAAAAAGCATAAAAATATATAAAAACAAATAATATACAGTTAACAATTAACAAAATAAAATAATGTCCATACTTCCTCAAGATTAAACGATAAAACGATTAACATGTTTTCACCATGTTTAACGTAATTTGCTGGCGATGTGCTTAACATTAAACCCAAGACGTCCTTATTATAGTTTTAATCGTTTTCTGCACTCTTGGGGAAAAATGTACATTATTTTATTTTTTTTTTAGTTGTTAACTCTATATTATTTATTTTTATATTTTTAATAAATAAGCCCTGATGATTGCACTATAAGTTGCCGAAAGCTTGATGTGCCCAACAATTAGTCCTTTTCCTTTCCTCGCCTATCTACTGACCTCCATGAAGATTGAAAATCCACAAAGAAATTGGTGTATTTTCCATCACCACAAAAACATAAATATACAGTTTTGGATAATTCAAAAACTAATCTTTTTCTCAACATTTTCGTCATAAATCAAACGTATCTCTTTTTCCCTTATTTGGTCGGAAAAACGCAGAATGTATGGTACCTTTGAAATCACTCAACTGATGTAGCAGAAACCTTGCCTTTACAAATTACATAACTATAAATTGAAAGTATATTATTTGTTAAGCCTAAAAAATTGACGATAATATTATTAAATTTTTCGTTTTGTTTAATAATTTAATTAACACCATTATAATGTAAATAGTTTGGATCAATACGAATTTCATTTTTATAGAGAAAAAAAATTATTTTTTTAAAATTCAGTTAGTTATTTATATACTGGTTTACGCATTCAAAAGTCACTAACATTTCAAAATGTATATAAAACGCTTGTATCATTTAGCAGAAATATTGAAATAGAAAAATACAAAAACATGCTATTATACATTTAATTAGCTGTTAATGGTTGTCTGAAGGGGCAATTAGTGCTATCAGGTTCACTATAAAAGCTAGAGGGTTCCACGTTAGATCTGTGATTTCTTTCAGATCAATATGAAGGCCCTAGTGAGTTTCTTCACCGATCCCTGAAAATGAACAATGATTCATTTCGTTATTTGCTTTTCAGATCTTGCTGTGCATCATCGGTGCTGCCGTTGCAGTCGATGTTGAAAGTGTAGTACGTGAGCAGTAAGTGTTTATTATTAATATTTTTTTATGTAACTCAAACACCTGCTATAAGGTTTTATAATTTTTGAATAGGTTTGTTGACAAGAATCAAAAAGAGTCGACGACAACTGAATCATCACATGTAGAAGGATCCGTACATCAAGGAGGATCAGATTACAACCGGCCCGCAAAACCTACAGTTGTGTCGGCCAAACCAGTCCCATCGAAGCCTGTGGATTTTCCCGAATTTCACGAGCCTGTCCATCACCCATTTTATCCAGGGCCCTTCTACCCTTTTTCATTCTATAATTTCCCTTATTGTAACCCCGAGTTTCAGGCACCCTTCTACAACTATCCTCCTTACCACGGCGATTTTTCCAAATTCCCGCAATATAACAACCGCTACCAGTACCCGTTTCCAGCCAACTTCAATGACGGCTTCTTCGCACCACGAACTTTCTCCCCAGAACACCCGTATTATCCTTACTTCTACTCGAAATGCGCTCCTGCTTACTTTCCACAGTACACTAACGATTACAAACGTCCATTTCCGACCGAATTCCAGACAGTGCCATTTCCCCACTTCCCTAGGTATGACTAGCTAATAACTGCTCCGATGCATTAAATATACACCTAATTATGTTACAGGACGAACGTGGATCACTAGATCAAAGATGTCCCTTCGCTGAGCAATAACTCCCTCATCAACCACAAAATTATTCATTTTTATTTGTTTCACAAAATAAAACATAGTTGTCAATAATTGAAGTTGAATTTTGTAATCGACCATCTTCCTTATTAAACCTGCGATAAGAATTACACCTAAATGGATTTATATGGGAAAGTAATAAATAATTTTTATGTACTGTCGTTTGACAATATACAACATAAATTATAATATCTTTATTTTTAATTGCTATTCTAAAAAAAATCATCGGCACACTGAGGGTTCATATAACCTTGTAAAAAATTAAAATAATTAAATGATTATTTTAAAAGACTTCATATAGTCGGACCATGATTTTTTATGATTAGACATGTCCTTCTGGTGGTTTTCTGATTTCTGCCTCTAATCTTTTTATTCGATCTCTAAATGTGATAACCTCTAAGTTCGTGATTAATTTTTTATATTCGCCAATTTCGGTGACTAAAATCATTTACATTGCAGACTATGACGAAAAATGCATTTTGCAAATATATGAAAAATGTGTTTCTTTTTGAAATTGAAGTATTGAAACTTTTAATATCAAGTTATGTTTTTTCATTTTTCCCATTGAAGGAGGAGAAAGTATTGCGTTGGGCCGAAAAACAATATGAAAAGTTTTCTCTCGATTGACACGTTTTTAGGTCTTCTGTGCCTTATAAGATATGAAAATCCCCCCCCCCCCCGATAGTCAACCGGGGGTTTCTATTAAACGTAAGTGGATTGTGATTTCTACGAAAAAGAATTATAATTTTATTAATTTTTAAGTGCATTTATTTTTATTATATACTATCTATTATTTTTATTATTTATTACCAATCGACTAAGTTGTTAACAAAAGCTTTGAAAAAAAATGCCTATTGCCCTTACCAACCCTATTTCATATTGATCATCTTTACTATTTGTGAAAGCAAAAAAACATAAATACTGAAAATGTGAGAAAAATGATACATTAGAAGAGGTAAATTGTTTAATCAAGTTAATTATTTATTGTCATTAAATTCGTAAATAAATGAAATAAAAGAAATAAAAGCTTGGTTTCTGTTCAATCCAAACCTTATTTATGGACAAGTAAAAAGAAGTTAATTAAATTGATATATAAGAAAGGATGAGCTGTAGGGTCTTTACTAAGTTTCACCTTTTTTCCAAAATCTGCTCCACTTAGAAAAACAACATTACAACGAACTTGTTGTGGTATCCAAAATTTTCATTAGACGTCATAGTTCCCTCTATGGTATGAAGAAATGGGAAACAACATTTGATTGGCTTCAAAAATAAATACATTGATTGATATAAACAAATTATTCTTTATTATTTAAGTTATTTATTTTTAAAAAATTCTTCACCAATTCTATTTAAGTCAACGAATTTTCGCTAAGTTTCTAAGTGGTCTAAAACAATGTTACAAACTTTTAATTTAAATTGTTTTTAATTACATTTATTTTTGGTTTACAACTACAAAGATTGCGTTAATTAGTTATCTCTTTATAATTATTGAGCCATTTGTAGAAGTGGCCCAGTGATAATATCCGTTTATACTAAAACCCCTTCATTTGTTGAGAAGATACCATTTTCGTTTAATTATCTTAGAAGATTATTTGGTAAGGTTTGAATTGATAGTCGCACCAAGAAATTTTTCTTCATAACTTGTTAAGTGAGGAAATATTTTTTATCTGGTTTTGGTTAGGTCCTGTACCTGGGATGTGAAGATCGTTTTGAATTGCATAGTTCGAAAATAAAAAAAATTCAATTCATTTTGTCCGGATAGGTTGGAGACTAGAAGAATAAATTTTTATAAGCATAAAAAAAGCCTGAAAATCATAGAGGACCGCTTATATAAGATTGATAGGTCCAAAATGTAACATAGAGTCGGGGAAGGAATCATATATCTATAATTTCGCTTATCCATACCTCTAGAGCTGAGATCCATTCACAAGAAAGATGAAATAAGGATCAGAAGGTACATATTTCTGCTTTCATTGTTATTAGTAGGGACTTTTTCACTTACAAACCCTCTGGACCAAGATGTAGATGTAATAGTCGGGGTGTAATACACAGTGCCCTTTAAGAGCTATTGTATCCCTCTTCTCTGCGTAAAGTACACCTTGAGTCCTATTTCATCAAGGAACTTAATTAGTAGGCCCGGTTTCAATGGTTGAATTTCTTCTATGGTGCCATTGTAAGCAAGCAGCCAAAGCACTTCCTCCTCCGGGCAAGTGTAGCAGTAGATGTGTTGTTTCTTTTCTGCAAAATCTAGATGTGCCGTCTTGGATTATTGAAATCTTCTTTAACTATCCATTTAACTTTCAGTGTCCTGTTAAGAATCCTATTAGGATTCGCAGGTTATTCCTGCTTCCTTTGAGACATTCTGTAATTTCTTTTCTTCCGAAATTTGTAAGGAGATTGTTGGATTGCTTGTGTTCAATAAATGAATTTCATTGTGCCTTCATTTTCCCGTTCTGTCTTAGATGCTCATTGATAGTATGGGTTCCTAAGCCACAGAAGGGTTAGTCTGCATCAAGGTATGATCGTGAAGGAACAAGCAAAGATATAACCTATTTTACGGTCATGTTTAGAGAAAAAACAATCTTAAATATGTTTAATGAATACCATAAACGTTTATTACAGGGGATCACCAATTTCCTAATAGTGATATTTAATATAGTTTTGCTGTGATTATGACCTTAAAATAAGCCGAAAGCTTGGCAAGGTACAAATGAATTTTCCTTTTTCTTCAAGACCATGCCTAACCTCTCAATCCAAGTAATCTCAGTCCGCCATGTAACAAGAAGGCTGCAAACTCTTCCTTGAATCCTCGTGAGTACAAGAACATGGAGTGATTTACAGCAACGAACAGGATGACCATTAGCAAAAATAATCGTTCCTGGTACAATTTGAACCCCAAATGGATGAAGAAAGAAATGCCTAAACACTGGATGTATACTCCAAGTGCAAAAAAAATCAAAGAGGTTCTGCAATGTTTCAAACGGAAAACAACAATGTGCTCTTCTCTCACCATGCAAGAATTATATAATATAATAGTTATTTATACAGGCCACCTCGATTTGGCCGTAGGAAAGAGAATATGTTATAAATAAGAATGTTACTTGCAGCTTTAAAAATATAGTGGCTCGATGAAGAAGTAATAAGAGGCATCAATCAATGCCTCAAATCAATCCAATTTTTTCTCGTTATAAATTCAAATACCTTTGAGAACAATTTACCCTACATGTTTGTAAATTTTGAGGTAAATCCAAAGAATTGATAATAGAATATCAGAAATGTGATTTAAAAAGCTTTAATATTTTTCAGAATAGTATCCGCGTATAATTAGTATACGTAGTGGACAGTAGACTGTGGGACGACTCCATGGTATACTGGGTAATGAACGCCTGTGGTCTTGACGACTCCCTGGTACACTGGGTACTGAACTCCGGTGGTTCCGACGTGGTAGACAGGATACTGGACGCCAGTGGTCCTCAGCACTCCTTGGTAATACGGGTACTGTACGACACTGCCGGTGACAGGGGTAGTGCCGACGACGGTGGGCACAACGTTTCCAGTTACATCATGGACGCCGACAACTCCTTCGGTTTTAACGACTTCACTGAAATTCGAGTAATATTTTGTTAAAAATCAGTTATGAAGTAGATTTTCTGAAGCATTTCAATAATAAAGGTTTCAGCATGGTTTGTAAAATTTTTATGCATTTAAAAAAAATTTTTTTTTACGAGGGTTCTCAACAGCAGATGTTAAATCAACCCTCGGGGTGCAAATCCCATTTGTGTATAAAATTCAAGCCCGCTGGATTCAAACCCGGGACCTTCACCTTACACTGATGAGGCCATGTCAACGCCTACCGTGCGGCCACCCACGCCCCCCCAAGCATTTTTTTATAACTCATTTCTAAAAAGCTGTTCCCACTGAATTGGCTTAGTCAAAAAACACGAGCTAAATTTTATAAAAATATACCTGTGTTCAAGGGGAACAGCAGCCGCCAATCCAATAAGGCAGAAAAGAATCTGTAACAAACAATTGATTATTAATATTCTCCTGCCATATAATTTTTGAAAAATATCCAATATTGACAGTGCTACTCACTATGGGATTCATCTTGATGTTACCTGCTTAGTCGGGAACTGACAATGAGGAGGCAGGATTTCGCTTTTATAGGAACCCTTCTGCTGATAAAATCCCATTAGTGGCAGACAAATAATTTAATAATGCTTTTGCTCGAAAACAAATATCAGGTTGCAAATAATCTCGTTATGATTAAGGAGAAAATAAATGCTCTCTATTAACCGGGGATGGGGAAATTACTTTAAAATTTCAAACGGCAGTTCTGGAGTAGATTTTATTTTCAAGTAAATTACACCGGAAAGTACCAGTTTACTTATTAAATATATATATTTATAAAATAAAGTGAAAGATTTAATAGTGTTAATTTTATGCCCTCCAGGACGCTATAACATCCTTTGGCGAGGTTGTAGATATAAACAGCGTGATTTAAAAAAAATGTCATGGTTTGGGGAGAGGGATTTATTCAAACAAAAACCCACATACTCAGGAATGTAACTAAGTCGTAAACTGTAAATGCTTAAAAAATATATATACAGGGTGTCCTTTTTAGTTGACCCAGATGAATTTCTCTTGAGCCAACGGCGCTGTCTAAACAACAAAGAATATGTTTTTCATATTTTTATGTATAGTTTCAAAGTTTTACTTTTTGTTTGGAGAAAAATTGCACAAAGTACCTCCGGTCCAGTTCAACTTCAAAATTTCAAATACGACCCTATACATCGTGAAACTTCGTTTTAAAGGATTTTTTTTGCGCTGGAAACAGTGGTGCAATCGGATACATTGGTAAAAAAAATGACAATTTGAGGCAAAAATTTGAAAAAACGCATTTCATTTCATTCGTTGTTAATTCCAATTATTTATTTTTGTACTAAATAAAACATTAATTGCAGTTATTGCTTACGTTCTGAATTTTTTTTTGTCAAACTTGCTTTATGAGAGAAAATCTTAATGCCTGGAAGTAAATAAATTTTACCTATTGGTTACATTCCGTATTAAATTTAAAATGAACCAAAAAGCACAATTTTTGATCTACAGCGAATCGGCACGACCGTTTTAAATAAACGGAAATGTAAAAAGAAAATTTAAAGACATGATGTTGGCGTATGTCTGAGTTTGTCTGTATCTTTTCTCTAATTAATTCTGTTGTGTGTCTGTTTTTAGACCACATTTTAGGAAAATTGCGTTTGTATTTGTTTTGTCCAATGTTTAATATTTGCATTTTGTAGAAACCAAAGTTGCGTTCTTTTTCATAATTGTGTACAGACAATGCTGTGGGATTAGTTTTTTGTTGTTTTACTATCACTTTTTCTTTCGTTTTTCTGGATATTGTGATGTAATTCACATGTAGATCAATGTAGCTGGGTAGTTCATAAGATTAGTTTTGTAAATTACATCGGATCTATAGACTGTTGGCATTGGGTGACTTTTAACTTTGGAAAAAAAGCTAAAACAATTGCATTATCCCAGATTTGTACATGCAATTCATTTATCAGCATCATTCCTCCCAATATGAATATACAATTGGCTGCATATGTTATCTACAATAATTATCTAATTATCTACAATCAATGGGATGATCAATTTTAAACATATATAACATGTTATGTCCATTCAAATTGAAATTGTGTGTGTGTGTGTGCATAGATTTTATATAACAAGTCTTTTATCTATCAATTGTACAAATTGAATTTCTATTAATTTTGATCGTATCACGTCATCAATAATATAACAGAGCACAAAAATATAAACACATGTGTTTTTCTTTGCATAAAGCCACTATTTATTTGCTTATTGGGCAAATAATGTTTTTTTTTATAATATACATTTTGGTGTACTCACAAAACGACTTGTTTACGGGCGGTTAGGGTCAAGAGTTAGTCAAAGCAGTAATGATCATTTATAATTTCTATTAATTTGCTAGTCAATGGACTTAATGTGTGAGTAGGAACCATCTTTTTTAAAATGGATTGAATTCTACATCACCCCATCATTTATAATTTCCAAACGACTTGTCTTCTATTCCCAAACAATAAATAAATTTAAATTTATTTAAACATGCTTTTGTGCAAAACATAAACCATTCTCTGGATAGCCTCAAAATCCAATGCATACCACAAATACAAATTACAAACTCTAGTAGAAAAGTTAAATTTTAATTGATTTATACAAATCTTAGAAATAATGTCATTTTTAATGTGTTCATAAACTACAATAGATTACATTTGTTAGTAGGAGTATGCTGGCTGCCAGCATTGTAGTGGCACGGTTGTCAAGAGATGGCAGCACCATCTAAATATGGTATATGGGTCGGCTGGCTCATCATTGCTACTGACTCCTATTTGTAGAATAGGAATATTTACAAAACTATAATTATACTTTCCTTAGGTTCAATAACAAACATGACAGTATTTGGAAGGTGACTTGCGCATAAAAACATTTTTTTTTTCAAAGAAAAAATACGAACTGTAGATTGATAGCTTCGAGGTAAAAACTGAATAACATCAATCATGACTTGATTGAAACCCACATTAAAATTCTAAAAATTGGAGGAATAAATGAAATGGGAAAAACGTTTATTTGACAAAGTGAAAATAAATTAAAACCCTGAAAGATCCTTTTAAAAGAAATGAAACCCTTCCAAGAAAATAAATAAATAAAAATAATGAATACTTAGAAAAATAAAACTACAAACTTTGTAATACGGCCTGATTCATTAATCTGGAAGACTTTGTTTTGTATAAAATATTTATTACTAACTGTATAAAATAAGACATAAGCAACACCATGCTTTGGTGAGTTACCAACCCTTGTTTTCCCAATTTTTACACAAGGTTCTTGGAGATTTTTGCTTTAGTCGTCTGACTGGATTATAAGGATTATGCGTGTAGATTAGTGACCGTTAATAGATAATTATTCAGCTATCGTGAAACAATTTTGTATAAGACGTCGGCTTATACAAAATTGTCTCTTCCATACCGACTTCCTTCCCCACCCCTTCAAAACCCAACATATATTAACATTAACCAGAAAAATCTCACTGGCACTCTCAACAACACGCAAAAAAGGCACAATTGCACAGAAGACAAACACTTTGAGTGATTAGAAATACTTTGATTGAATATAAAATATATTTTGCATTGTATGAATTCACTTTTCCACATCCTGTATGTATTTTCTAAATGTAAACTATGTTTGTAATTCCCAGGCCCTGATGATAGTCTCAATAAAAGTTTGAAACAGCACGGTAAATAAAATGTTTTTCTGATACCTACATCACATTAGACCGCATCTCACGATAGCTGAATAATTATAGGGATTTTGTTGGATGAATAAGGGTAATGGCTTGGGGTAGTAGATAGTTTATCGTGGAACTTATAAAATTTAGTGAGGTTACTAAAGGTGCTAGACACAGTAGAGATAAAGACTATGATTCTGAGGACGTTGGATTGGAAGGACTGAATTCGTTGGATATTGGTTGGTTTGTCGGTACCCCTTAGCTCTAGTGCATATGTCCAAATAGGTTTGAGTAGGTTTCTGTATTTTTTTGAAGGGGAGAGGATTGTTGCTACGGAACATTTTGTGATGTGTTTTCCTTCGGAGGGTAAATGAGACAGTGTGTATTATTTTAAATTATCGTTCATGTTAATGTACATAACGTTAATTTTTATCCTCATTGGAAAGTTTGCTCAATTCAATTATTCGTTGGACCTTGGTGCTCCTCCGAGGCAACTGCAGGATCGGCATTAGTGGAAAGCACATCCGTTTCGTCTGCAAGGGATGCAAGGAAGGTAGAAGTTGTAGTTGGCATGTCTGAAATGTAGATCAGGTACAGAAGTGGTCCGAGCAGACCTTGTGACCCTCCCGCTCCCACAGGATAGCGGCCGAAGTAATTCGACAAGTGGTGAAGAATCGTCCAGATATGTGGGAACGAAAGATATAAGGTGTTTGAAAGGACGTGGTTTAGTTTGTACAGGAAACCCTCATGCCAATTCGGTCGAACGCCAATGACAAGTGAACGTAGGTCCCCGATACGATCAGAATTTGTCGTCTAAAACGCGAAGAACCTGCTGACGTGTGGACTGTTGAGAGCGAAAAGTAATTTTAAAACGAACAGTTTTATTTTAAATTAAAAAGATCCCGTAGGTTGCCCTAGAACCATAAAGCCAATAAATTCATTGGAAAAATTAATTATTCTATGAGAAATTAGTAAAAGCTCACCCAAACTCCAAAAAGAAGCAAATTGGTCGAACACTAAAAGCACACAATAAAACTTAAGTAATATGATCCCGAAAACATGTTTTTCTTTTTTGAGCTAAGCATTTATTAGCATGAATTTTGGCGTATGGAGTATGTTTGGGTGCCTGTAATCGACCACCAAAGTATTATATGTTATTTAGTTTTACCAAAATTAAAATAAAAACATAACTAAGCAAACTAAAAACTAAAACAAAGCTACTCAACGACAAAAACCGGTCCCTTGCATTTTATTGTTATTTTAAACTATATTTGTGTCCTTTTTTTTACAACATATTTAATTGAATGTAAACCAAATTAAACGAGATTAGATATTCGTAAGTTTGACTAAAAATTATTTAATTATGATGGCTTGAAAGGAAAATTAACCAAAAAATTACAAAATTATTCAATGATTGAATCAATTATTAGTTCAATTCATCAATTTTTTGACATCATAAATTCATCACTAAATAAATTTTCTGTGCTTTAGTGAATTTAATAATGGAATTTAATGCTTAGTAATGTTAAATTAAATAAATAAATATTAAATTAAATAAATAAATGTTAAATTAAATAAATAAATGTTGAATTAAATATATTTTATCAAAACCTGTGAATTTCTGATCTTTTAATTAGGTTTATATTAAAATAAGTAAGTTTTAAATAATATAACGATGAATTACAACAAAGTACAGGTTTTACTTATTTGTGTGTTAAGGAAGATAGCCACTGGCGGAATATTAAAAAATCTGTGACTACCCTACAGTGTGAATGTATTTATTTCCGTGAGTGGTTGAGTTTATTATGAACACGGTCTGTGTACATCGAGGATCCTGTCACCTGCCAAACTAATGTTAAATTAGAATAGTGACTTGCGTGAGTTTTTGTATGAATGTATTTATTGGCGTGAATTTACGCGTAGTTGAAAGGTTAGGGTACCAGCGAGAACTCTTCAGTCCCGCGAAACTTGATTAGGCGATCGGTTTAATAGTGTAAATATATATTTTAATTGACTTAAGAGATTTTAATCGCGTGTGAATGTGTGATAACAGATAATGACAATAGAAAAGCACGATAGACAAATGGTAAGAAGCCGGATAGCAGGTCAAAACATAAAATAAAACAATAAACCACGCTGTAATGCTTAAAAATATCTTATTTTTAGTTTTTTTAATATATTGTAAAATACTTAAAACTTTCCACGTACGTTTTTCGGTATGACAAGAAAATTGGATTGTTTAAGCTAATTATATGGAAATATTTTTAATTGAATATTTGAAACCCCTGCATACTAAATTCTGCATTCTGCACTCGTTGAAAAACAATCCCTAGTATGTTTACCGGGAACGATTGCTTTTTTGGATGTGACCACAATTCCAGCGTTGGGACTACCGAGTGGATTAGAAAGTCAAAATACGGAATGACATAACAGCTCATTTTTCAAACCGTTACCCAAAGTACGTGACTGATATGACGCATCGGTAGCACATGTGGGGACGACGTTTCGAAATTCATACATGAGATCTATTTGTATTTTTCTTTTTCATTTTAATGAACTTTTACTATTGTTTCATTCCGATGTTGAGAAATGTTGAGGAAATCGACTTTGCCAGAAACCTTTTTCCTTGTTGATCGGTTTTATCGGCAACCTAGACTATAAAAACAAGCAAAATTATATCAGACAAATAAATATTAAATAAATATAAAGGTCTTTACATTATATATATATTAAAGTTGCGGGAAAGCGTTGCTATTAATAGATACCAAACGATTATTCCTAGATTATTATTAGGGTTGAAAAATTAGACGTATTTATAAACTTTTATTGGATTTCGGATCGTTTTTCTTCATTTCAGAGAGCGAGAGAGAGAGAGAGAGAGAGAGAGAGAGAGAGAGAGAGAGAGAGTGATTTGGGAATAATTTTATGTACTAAATTTAAATTTACTATCATATTGAAGCTTTTGTAAAAAATTGACGAAATTATTTCATACATTTAAAATTTTAAAACCTGTTCTTCAGCTCGATTGAATGAAGGCTGTTTATTTTGTACTAGCTCAATATTAGATAGCATATTGGATCCTAGTTTGGACAGTTACTACAAAATCAAAATTTTATACATTAATTAATACAAATAAACTAAATAAATATAGAAGATTCAACACAACGCAATATTAATTTTAAATTGTTAAAAATGAAACAATTTTTTAAAATAGATTCATGTCTTGTATTCCTATTTCCCTACTGTGTACTTCATGCATGTAATATTCAAATTTATTGTTCCTAAAGTAAACACTTCCATTCATTACAACAATGTATGCAATGTAGAATTAAGTTTCATTCGTCGCAACACAATTGCTATAAATTATTTAAAACATGAACAATTAAAGGAGATAAATTTTAAATTTTAAAATTGTCAAAGGTTCAGAAAAATCTCATGAAGAAGAGCAGCCAAATTTTAAATACAAGGAAAATAGTTTGTAGCAAATATAATTCATTGTCGATTAATCAGGGATAACAATCGTAATATTATAGCTTCATTAAAATCAAACCTAATAATTAAGGATTAAGGTTGAGATAAAAAAGTCAGTGCCGCGAGCGGGATTCGAACCCACGACCTTCCCCTTGATACGCCTGTACTTAGTGTCTAGAACTCACTATAGCTCAAGTGGTAGAGTAGGGGCGTATCAAGCCGAAGGTCTTGAGTTCGAATCCCGCTCGCGACACTGTATTTTTTATCTCAACCTTAAACCTTAATTAATTGAATGACATTAATCGGTCAAACAAGCCACGAAAAATAATGTATCTATTTATTATTTTGGCCTATAAAGCGTTTTTACTTATAATAATTTTAATATAATATATTAAAAGGCCTGAATTAGAAAGATTTCTCACTTTAAGAAATAGAAAGATTATTTCTTTTTTTTTTGTAAGTTTTGATTTTAGTTAGAAGGGGAAAAAGATCTGAAACTAATGACACCTTTTCCTTTTTCGCAATTTCACATTTACCATTTTATTTCTAAATCTTTATTTCAGGGACAGTTCATTTCAGCATAATAAAAAGTAGGTGAACCTGTTATCTAGCCTGGACAATTTCGTATTAGCATCGACTAATTTTAGTAATCCTTCTGATACGATATAATTTAAGTTAGCAAAATTATACAGATTTTAACATCTTCGAAATCTTTCATAGTATTTAGTGACCGTCAATTCATAATTATTTAGAGATCGTAGAGAGATAGAGTTATAGAGAGATACGCATCACACCACACAACATCTTACCTCTAAATAATCAATTCTTCATAATACAATTTTTGAATTACATTGGCCCAGGGAATTGTTTATTCTAATACGTTTTTAAGTAATGTATCATTACTATTTTTTGAATATAACTTTTTATTTCAGGAGAATTTGTAGTGAAGTATTGAAAATGTAAAAATACTTAATTTCAAATTTTGTGTATCTTTAACTAAAATATGTACAAAAAATTTCTACAGTAAAAATTTCTTATTAAGAAGTCGGAAATGTTTCAATCTTATGTAAATATTCTACAGAAAGCAACACAAGAGAGTATGCAGAAGCCCTTGCTGAGTAGTTTCCTATTTACAGAAACTTGGGTTGTTAGTCTTCTCAATATTTGGGTGCCACAGTAGTTAGACGACGGAACTTTAAAAGACCGCATTTGTGTTTGTGATTTGTATTCAAAACGCCCAGGATGATGGATTCCTCAGGAGATTAGTGAATGAGCAGAATGGAAAGTGAATTATGTGTAAATGTGGTGTTCGCCAGCTTTTAGGGGGAATGCCAAAATACCTAAATAATTAACGAGTTCTAATAGTGGATTACACCAAGGGGAATAATGTACCTTTAATTTGATTTAACTTGAAACCATTGATAAAAAGTATTTTTATTTTGTCCAGTAATGATGAGTACTATCATATAACATATTCAACTATTGTAGTTTCGCAACGGTTTAGGAGTTGACACGGCGCTCATCACTGTAAGGTAATGGTCCCGGGTTCGAATCCAACGGCCATGCATTACAAATGTTTTTTGTTTTTTTTCAAAAACACCGTCACCCCGAGGGTTTATATAACCTCTGCTGTTGCGAACCCTCGTAAAATAAAAGTAAAGTTAAAAAAGTTAAAAACATAATTGGATATTTCTGTTATTATAATTAAACTTATTTTGTTCATTGTTGATTTAGCACAAATTGTTGTGGAATATCAGACCTCTCCTACTGTTTAAGATTTAATACACACACAAAAATTTTTTTTTAAATTTTTGATTTGTTCATTTTATTTATTCTTTTTTTTTTACTGGGGTTTCCGACATCTATGTCATTTCAGCCCCCAACTGTTTATATGTTATTTACCCTTTCAAACACTGCACTCATACTCTTAAATATATCCTACAGAACATTTATTCCTTCTATTCGGTACTTGATATTCCTCCACCGACCTACTCAAACAAACCTAGATTAGGGTCGATGGACTATTTTCATAAATATTCCGTCATCGACTTCGAAAACACACTCATACGCTATCAAAGTTCGAGGGGCGATGGTGACGTTATATTTCACTCTCACCACTCGCCATTCACGCTAATAAATACATGCACTCAGACAAAACCTATAGACTCAACCAAAAACGCCATAAAACAAATAAGGGTGCCTGCACAATTATGCAGGGGGGGGGTGCCAGTTCCTTTTTAACGAAAATGTCATATGAATTCACTAGACGTAAAATGCCAGCTCGAACTTCTAATTCTCGAACTGGCTGATAAGCTATGGCACATAGAACGATTTGGAAAAATCATAAGTCCCCACTTAGACCAGTGCCATCTATGACGAATGCGAAAAACCACTTTTAAAGAGGGTTATTGGTGTTATTGGCGATAAAACGTAGAACATATTTTAAAAAATGTTAGTTTTGAAGAACGTTCGAAATTTCCATTCTTCTAATAGTGCATTGCTATCATTGCCGTAGTGCTACGAAGATGGTGGGAAAAAAGAGTACTCCATTTTGTGGTCACTTGGGTGGGTGTTGGTCGCTGAGAATTGCACTTTCTTTATTAGTGTTCCTAATAAATTTTTTCATAGATCTTATGTAAGGAATAGCACTAATGAGTAAACATTATACCTTTCTCGGTTTGCTTATACTATCGAGTAAATAAATATTATTCATATGTCATCATCAGTGCCATTGAGTTAATTGAACACACAGTTTAACACCTCTTTTGGTGGAGCAAAATTCATTCCAAGATTGATACCATGCAATAAAAACTATCGCACGTAGATTTCAATTTATTTAATTTCAACAACACTAAGTTGGTACTACTGGAGGTTAAGAAAAAATGAGGAAGTCACATTTTTTATACTTCAAAAGTTATTCAGATATCGTGAACTCTGAAGATGATCTCAATAAAAGATCGAAACGTTGGCACGATAAAGAAAATGTTTTTCTGAAACCTAAATCACACCAGACCGCATCTCACGATATCTGAATAATTATCGATCAACGGTCACCAGTCTCTACTCAAACATCGAAAGGTACGTCCAACAAAAAGCGCCGAGAAGTAAAGTTACTCCAGTTTACCATTCTACGGTTAACTGTAAATTCTATCCTACGTAAATCAGAAGTAAAGATCATCTCTCAAGAGAGGTAAGGTAGGAAAATCGTAATGTAGACGGATTGGATCACCTAGATCTAAAACCTCGAATTTAAATGCTACGAAAATTATATGACAAAAGAGTCTACAGGGCCGCACTGAGACTTGAAAGACGAGTGACTTAGATGCCTTTTTATTCCTTCCTTCTTCTTTTCCTTCATTTGGTGTTCCCTACGTTGTTTAAGGACATGTAAAATGAATCTTCGTAGCTGATGATGTGTAAATGGCCTATAAACAGAGGTATCACGTAAACAGAGGTGGTGCATTGGAGGTTTCCATGTATATAGTAAGTATTGATTTGAATCGATTTACTTAAAGAAAAAACTACCGTGAGACACAATTTGCTGGGAAAATTGACGCACTTGAGCAGTAACAAGTACGTTTTTATCAGGCGAAAAGAGATTTTTCTCGCATGTACATGTTTGAAAACGCTCACCACTAAATTGCTACGTTGTTTGAGATATTTTTTATATGTATATTTTTTATTTTAGCCGTTGTATTGAAAACGTGTTTCTTTTTAATCAATAATCTACATGCAACATGCTACAATTTTTTTATCTCTTTGTTTTCACCTACTTGTTTTATCTAAGAGTCCGTAACAATCGGATTGCTCCCACGGCCCAGATTCCGCCGTTCTTTCAGTTAAAAAGCGGCCTAAAATTGTCCGTCGACTCGGAGCGGCGAAGATGAAAAACGACAAGAGACTACGCAATTCATGTTTTCTTGTGCTGAAAACAATCGTTTCTCTAAAATAAAACAGCGAATTGATATATTTTTTTTACAGTATAAAAGTTAGGCCTTGTTATCAAGAAATGCCTTCACGCCCGGTTGAAGGACTATGAGCAAACTTTCTGAAATCGAATTTTCCGGTGGATGATGCTGATTCGTGATTCGTTAGTCACACACGGATGGACAAAAATCCGAAAATATCGTATCCGCCCTTGCGACAGGGAATTTAGATTCGTTTCAATTCCGACACTGTTGTGTTCTTCGTCAAAGCCTGGCAAACGTTTTTGTTTTTTGTTCTAAAAGCATTATCCAATAGCTGACAAATCCCAAATTACTGGGCGTTTCGGGCCTGCGGCCCATCATCAGACCTAACCATGGTACAATTGCCATCCTAACACACACATAGGTATTTTATAATTTTCTATTAAAAAAAATATACCTGGACTATGCCAAAGATACATATACATTTTCCTCTCATTTTGTGGGGGATGTCGTAGAATTGTAATAATGACAATAATTTTATTTTAGTTAAGTGAGAAAATGAATCTCATTTTCATGTGCTGTACTCGTGAGCTGACTAAAACAAAATTATTGTTATTATTACAGTTTTAAAACCATTTTGAAGACATCCCCCTAAAATTGGGATGGAAATGTATGTATACATGTACCTATGGCATAATCCAGGCATATTTATTTTTATAAAAAATTGTAAATATGTGGCAATGGTACTATGAGGTTTTCCAGGTTTAGGTTCTGATGATGGGACACAAGCCCGAAATATCCGACAACAATAACTCATTTCATCTACGGAGTTGGGATTTCTCAACTTTTGGATAATAATTGCTACAAACTGTGTATTTTAAGAAAAATATGATATTCTAAAATATACAAGGGGAAGGCTTTTCCGTTTGTTTAAAGACATAATTCCTTAAAAACTTCTAACGATCTTAAGTGAGGAACACACATGCATAAACTGGATGCCGAAAATGTAATCGCTACATCATTGTCATATTATTGCTTAATGAGTTAGGCTGTAGATTAAACAAAAATTTATTTTAAGAATTTTTTAAACGAACGGTTGTTATAATAATTAGTTCACTGAGTTGATTTTCCGTTTCAAATCTACCTTGGAGGAAGAAAATCAAAAGCGTGAGGTGAAAAGAAAAAGAGAATAAGCGTTAGTCAACAATCTCTGCAAATATCTTCATTGCCTTGTCACCAGTGACATAATTGCATCGCGGACCGTTTTGTACGATTCGTTCTGCGCGGGGGCCGCCCTTTCTCGCTCTGAAAAATGTATGAAGGACCATTTACTCCATTGTTACGGCCGTGGCTTACGCCGCTTCTGAAGACGAAGGTTTTTGCTTTTACACTTGCCCGTACACTTGTCGAAAAGGCCACTTTTACTTCCTTTGTTCTGACGGGATATTTTCTGAATTTCAAATCGGATCTTTATAGGGCAAACAATATAATAAAAAAAAAGGTCTAGGTTTAGATTGAAATCGTTCAAATCGTGTCCTTCTGAGGTCTAAGAGAAAGAAACCCTATTGTAAATTACAACATGCAGTACAATTTCGCGTTTCTTGAACCGATCAGTGGTTTGGTATTTTATAAAAAAACAACCGTCAGGCTTATCTCGCGGCTTGACTTTTGGTGGGCTCATATCGTCTTGGAGGAATCATGATGTTTTTCGGCTTAATACCGAAACTAATCCGATTGCAAATCCCTAGGGAAAACAAACCGAGCTAGCAGCTATCGACGTGGATTCACATATTTTAATGAAACTTTTTTTGGCGATACTAAGTCAAAAATTATTAGGCTCATGTCTGAGCATTCTTACAAATTAGGATCCGAGAAAAATCAAGTAATTTAATTTTCTTTTTATATGGAGTTTCCTGGCGTTGTATTGCATGTATTTTCAACTTGTGATACATCAGTCGACTAGTTTTTTCACGCAAAACAAAACGTAAGATCGTATTTCGTGATGCAAGATATACAATAAGTCACGAACTAGACGAAAAACCTATTTGATGAAAAAATAATTTGGATTAGTTTTAAAACAATCAAATAAATTTTTTTATTGCAATACAAAGATATATCCTTAAAGGTCTAGGGGGGAAAACGAACGAGCAAATTATACCCCATTTCTGGATAAACAAATTATAAGAAATAACAAAAAGTTTGAAATAGATTGGTAAAAACCAGAACAACCAATAGAATATCAAATTTTTATTCTTCACATCCAACAAGGCAAAATAATTAGTGCGATTTATAATTTCGAAAATAAAATTTTAAAGATTAGAATTATTAGATTTCATAACCATAAAGTAAACAATACAGTAAAAAACTTTTACATCAAATAATTAACCCAAAAACTACTATAAAAATTATTGCTTAAAAAAATTAAATTTTATTTATTTCCATTTATCCCATATTTCAGACTTTAAAAAATATTTAATTAATTTAAAAAAATTAAATTTAAGAAGTAACTTAAAGAAAAATAGTTACAAAGATATTATTAATTATTTAGAAATCGTGAGATGCGGTCTGGTGTGATTTACGTTTCAGAAAAACATTTTCTTTATCTTGGCGATGTTTCGATCTTCATTGAGATCATCTTCAGGGCTCAAAGTGTTTGTCTTCTTTGTAACTGTGCCGTTCTTGCGTGTCGTGTTGGGAGTTGAGTAAGATAAATATATTGTGAACACAAAAAATGGTTCTAGTGTGATTTACCTATGTCGAATAGGATGTCGAAAACTGCTGTTAGTAAAGAAAATTTTATGCAACATTATATTGTTCAACAACCTACAGTACACATGGTAGAATAAAAAAAATTACAAATTATTTCTCGGTCGACCAGTACACTATTAAACAAGCAACATTTGGGAGTATGAAGATGCGAGCTATAAAAAAAAAACAGTGAATATTATCTTTTGTGGTAAAATAAAAACAAGGCTATTTTCTGTTCTTTCAGCCCACACAGAAGTTAGTTTTCATTGCTTCAATAAATAAAAACAGCCGCCAATAACAAAGCTGATTGGTTGGGGGTGGAAACGAGTGGCAATTTGATTTCATCAACGATTCGTTTTTATTTCCCTTTTGTTTAATTTCCGGTGGACCCCAAATTGCTGATCCCCGGTGTAACAAAAAGCATTTAATGTAATAACGTACTGGTTTTATTACAAATTGCAATTTTCAAGCCTGGGTGGGGAATTGGAGTATAAAGAATCAGTTGGATATAAATTATTACCTCTGCAAAAAGTTGGTAGGATTCAACAGCGCTATAATTTATAAACTATTTCTCCAATTACGTTTTCTTCCAACGTATTTATTTCATATGGATTTTTTTCTCTCGTGTATCATAATTAGTAATCGTCGTGTCTATTTATCCGTAAAGAACGGAAGTGTTCCTGCTCGCGGGATGAGGTTCGACGTGGAGGCAACAAGTTGCGAATTAGTGGCTGTTAGTGAGCATGAAAATATGATTACCACCTTGCTCACCAGCCGAATTAAATGACGTTCCGAGCTGATGTGTAATTTGTGGTTTGGCTTTTAAAAGTCTACCGGCTCATGATTGTCATCGGAACTACTCTCCGGCCAATTTCGTAATATACATACATTCTGTTATTACTAAAATATGTATATAAGCAATTTGAAGTCCGTCTTGTATTCTATAAATTTTAGAAATATGTGTGTGTGTTTTCTGATGCGTATTCATTTTATATGTCAGGGTGTGTGTAAAGTAGAATGAGAGATTGTAAAGGAAGAAAGAGAAAGTGAGAAAGAGAGAGAGAGTGAGAGAGAGAGAGAGAAAGAGAGAGAGTTGAGTTTACTTACAAATTTACTTAATCACTCAGACTTTTTCGTTCATTACTTTCCTCTATTTCATTAACTAATTCATTCACTCATGCCTGCAATTGTTCACTTGCTGAATCAGAACATCCGTCGATTGAACTTTTCATTTTTTCAACAAACACTCACAGTTCGGTAATTAGAATTTCATTCATTTCCTATTCAATACACCTTTATTCAGGAATCGATTGTTTCTTTAATTGCACATAAATTCAATACATCATTCATTCCAGTTCACTGACATTCTGACAGATTCACTCATGTACGTGAATAATCAATTCCCTGTGGATTGGGTTGATGCAAAAATAATGCAGGTACTTCATGTTCATTAAAAACGAACTACAATTTAACTTCAAAAAATATATTTCATCGAAATATCTTCTTTTACTATCTAAATATTTTTGCCTACGCACAACTATCCATAACCCAGAAGAGTAGAAACGAACACCCGAAATGAATTTTTAATGTCATTCCGAAACTTTTCTCGCGGAAAAAGTTATTCAGGTGTTTAAAATATTGATAACCTGTAGGAGAAAGATCCTATGAGTATGGTGGATGAGGTTTATCTTGAAATCAAACCCAGAAGTCGTGTATATGCCCAAGAGATATACCCCTTCTGATTGATTAGTTCTGGCCATAAATGTCACAATTTTCGATCCATCGTATTAATTTCATTAGTATTTTAATCACAATAATTTTCAGCAGTACTTTTTCTTGAGGATTGAGTCCTGCAGATGAACACCAGACAGTGAGAATAATTTTTTTTTGGATGCAAACTTGGCTTTGGGAAGTACCCTGGTTTTTTCCTTTATCCAGTCATGATTTAAACTCTGTCTATAGTCCTAAGATGGCCATTTTTTACTATACGACTATCCGTAAGCATTGAAAAGCATTGACTAGTTTTCATACCTGCGATCCGTTTGGTGGTCGTTCTGCTTATGAGGAACCCACTTAGCGAGCTTGTATGATTTCTTAATAGGTTCCATATGGCGAGCGTCTATCGAATGATCCATTATTTCTCGAGTAGTTTTTGCGGGGTCAGCATCATAGGCGTTGTCGACATCAGAAGAAAGATGGACGGCCATCACCTTTGCTCGTAAAGTCATCATCTCCATTTGAATTTTTGAAATCAACATTGCTCTAAAAAGATAGTTCATATAAGTAAAGTAATATATAATCTATGTAAATTCATTTATGCTTACTTGCCCCAAATTTTTCGAGCTGTTTGTGCTGCAATTTGGACAAGTAAATTCATAGGCGCTTTGTAAGCCATTTGTTTGCACTTAACTTAAAATTAACTGTTTTTACTAAAATGATTGCAAAAGAAGAATGCGAGATAAATACGTCTTTAAAATGATATGTACCCTTAGCATAATAGTTTAGTTTCGTTTACATAATTGGTATTAAAAATGGATCAGAAACGAAAACCGGCATTTATTTTGCCAATCTCAATTTTTTACTCACTCAGAATGCAAACGCTTACTTCTCATTCAATTCACCCTTTATGTCACACTCACATTCATTCAGAAATTAGCAAATTCACTCATGAATCTCTCCTCAATTAATCACTAATTGTATGTCAAATTGACGTCTCACATTCATCTCTTCGCTCACTTCTCTTGTCTCGCTTAATTATTAATTTGTTTGTGTAATTAATCTATTATTAAACCATGATTTAATCCTTTCCTAAAACGTCAAGTTATAGTCATTCAATATAATAATCCTCCCTAATTCTCTGATACACTTATCTTATTAGAAATGATGAATAGTCGATTGAGTGCGGCGTTCAATCCTTTTAAAAAGATAGTTACTACTCGCAGTAAGTTGTTTTTCCGATTTCGAGCTTATAGCACATCATCAGGTTGAAGGAGTTCTACAACCACGTCTCTCGATATGAATTGAAATAGTCATGTAAAAAAATCTTGTACAATTCGTGTCGACAGACGTGGTTGAAGAACTCCTTCTACCTGATGATGAACAATAAGGTCGAAATCCAAATTGTTAAAAACAACTTGGTGTGAGTAAGAACTATCTCTTTTTATCTTATGTTAATTAACAAATTCATCGGAATTTGTTTAAAGTACTGACGTAGCAATTTGATAAACGTGTTATTATGGATGCAAATTTTTAAACCAGTAGAAGGAGGGACCACTCTTTACATCTCTGTCTTTTTGTTTGTATTTCTAACTCTCTGTCTGTCTGTCTGCCTCTCTCCTCTCTCTCTCTCTCTCTCTCTCTCTCTCTCTCTCTCTCTCTCTCTC
>CM077105.1:19938993-19956451 GCA_039619505.1 Cimex hemipterus | reverse complement strand
CTCTCTCTCTCTCTCTCTCTCTCTCTCTCTCTCTCTCTCTCTCTCTCTTCCTCTCATCATCCATATCTCTGAACTAACATACTTTAGTGAACTGAGTTCATAATTACTTAATACGCCGTTTGTTTTAAAATTCACTATGATAGCAAGTTTGTGATTTCAGAGAAACGTCCTTACTCAAGGATGGAAGTGTCCAGGGGCGAGGGAATGTCGCAAAACAACGGTCCTGTGACCTGTGACGTTCGCATCGTGATATGGTACACCCATCTAATTGCGCCCAACGCAAATCAGTAAACCCCAACAGTCCAAACCCGTTACGAAGAAAGGAACACAAATCTAGTCAAACGGCGAAACCGCCAAACCCCATTTCCTTGGAACTGAACAAACCAATTATAAATATTTTCGTTTACATAAATTTAAAAATGATTGAACAAATTGGAGTAAATATACAATAAATGTAAAATATGAAGGTAGTAATTAAAATCACCGCGATTGGCAATATGGATGACTGGAAAATCATACTTTTTAAACATTTTTAGAATATGTCATTTCATTAGGCTTGCACTAATAACTAATAATATAGCTGAACAAACTATCAATCTCATAAATAATATTCAAAAAAACCCATACTGATTTAGAATAATGACATGGTTGATCACATGCATAAAAAATGTAACAGATGTCTATTACAACGATGTATAAGTTCATCATCCCGTACTTAATATATTTAGTTTTTAGGGATAAGTAATAGAATGAAAATACTATTGAATCCCCATAGAGGAATGCAGTGGCAAAATGTGAAAAAGTCACAAATGGATAAAGACCTGTCTCGGGAATACCGAATGCCCCACCCCTCCATATGTACGATGATAAATCTTTAATGCAAATAGTAATGGACTACATCTTCTACAGTTCATCTTTTATAGGGACGCAGCCCAAACGAATATAAAGATCAACCCCGAATGTTTTGCAGATTAAAGCAGATATTCCATTTTTTAACAAATTTATTTGTTATTTATACGGGATTGTACACTACACAAATATGTACACGTGAATGGTATATCACACAGCACAACACTAGCACTAATGTCAGAAACTGCACCCGTAGGACACATGCGTTGAGGAGCCAGCCATTACTGGCACTGAGTGTGTATGACTAGGAGTCAAGGAGGTCCCGCGGCCATCGTCGGTTGAGGCGACGTGGTGGCTTGTCAGGATGGGAATGAGTGGATATGGCTTGAGCAGTATGATTAGGATGGTTCGAAAAATTGGCATGAAAGGTTTGGAATCAGGACTAATTCACTGGCAAAAAGAACGTTGAGGTCTTAGTGGATAGTGAGGTTAGTGACATAAAAGTTGCCCTGACAATTTGTCTAAGGACTTTCGATTGAAGGATGTGCTAGATATTGGAAGGCTTTATTCCCCCTTTAAACACGGGAAGAGGATTTGTAACAGTACCTAATATGATAGATGTCAGACATCAAGTCTTTGTTGTGTTAGCCTTTTCGAATTCCCGGTATTACACGGTGAAGACAATCTTCAATACAACCAAATTGTACCTGGACACATAAATAAATATGAACCAGCCAGTCTTTGGTGAAGGGCTTCTGGAATACCGTTTTGGTACAGACCGGAATATGGAAGTAAAAAAATGCTACTTTAAAATACGAAATTATAAATTTAGAAATTATAAATATTAGAAATTGGAGAAGGGATTAGTTAGGGCTATGCGAGAACCAAGAAATAAGACAAAAAACCAAGCTTTAATTTATGCAGCAGAAAGCATGGCTATTCACGCAACAATGAAATATTTTTACTGGCAACGTCCAACTAAAAGTGGTTATACTCGCTGATGTTAGCTTCGCCAATTACCTCAATAAAAGATTCCCGGACATGAAGGCATATAGGGCAAATAATGAGCAGGCTGACCAACTAGACACAAAAGGGGCAGCCCTTTCTCCCATGGGCCCGAACCACAACTAGGTGCATCAGAGTGTGTGGTTGGGACAGGAGAAATGGCTTGAAAAAAATTTCAAACAAACGCATCAGGTATGAGGCAAGCGAGATCTCACAAAAAGGAAAGGAAACGATTCCTCAGCGTGCGACATCAAGACATATATGAAACAACAAGAGGTTGGAAAAAGTGATAAGATAAATTGAAACTAATGAAATGTCGCGCACCGAATTTCAATCTGGCATACCGCATAAAACAGATCATAAATTTGATATACCCCAGGAAATTCCTTAAAATGTAGCGTTTTAAGCTACAACCAGCTAACATATCACCCGGTAAAATCGTACTACACAAAAATGCGACAGTTTGGAAAGGACACATGTACGTCCAGTGATGCAAATAATTTTGTCCAATGAGGAAACGTTTCAAAATGGCATTCCTACAATAATAGAAATCGTAGTTGTAGACCCAAACCAATCCAGGTGGTACAAAACTTTACTGAAATTGAAACATACACTAAATGGTACAAAGCATAAAAAGCTTGGCTGGTCGCTTTCTGCTGTGTTAAGTAGAGGTATGAATATGAAGAGAAATTAATTAGGGAAAATAGTAAGACTTAAAATGAAAAGTCTAACAGATAAATAATAAATTAACATCCCAGTATTGACATTCATTGCATATTCAAAACCAACTCATATCTCATTCTCCAGGCGTGCGGAACAAAACTGATTAGCGATGAAGGTAATTTTTGGTCGGTGAGCTCTTACAGAATTTCACCTCTGGACATGACATACTTTATATGGTACTCTGATGATAAAAGCCCAAAAAGTGATACGCATCTTCTTGCGCATTATTTTCACAGAGAAGATGTTGACAGATAAGATTGCATAATTATAGCTGAGGTAACAATTTAGAGTAAGCTGAAGTTCATATTATTCGGGACTACCATAACTATTTTGATATTATGATTTACACTATCTACGTTTACCTAAAACTGCTACGGCATATAATTAAAAATAAATAAAGGTAGAACAATGGCCAGTACTTTCGTTTTTAATTTGAACTTGGCGTGCGGAGGGGATCACCTACTTGGCTCATGTTAGCAATCAAGATCAAGGACCTCGGTCCGTCCTTCCAAACAAAGTTGCCTCTGGGAAAGAACTATCGATGACTGGACACTTTCACTTTCATTCTTAAAAATAATGCTAATAACAATTAAATAATTCGTTTTACAAATTCGAATATATGAACAAAATTAAATTTTTAAAACTTTAAAATTATCTGTTTTAAAATAATACGTTAAGAAATAAATTTACGTAAAACAAAAAAACCCTTCGCTTAGAAAACCAGGTTTGATGTTCGAACAAAAGGGACTCCTATTTCTTTCTATTTATATTTTTCACCAGTATGCTTCTTAAGAAGTAATTTCCAGTATTTTTGTGAACCTCATCTTCATCATAAGAAAAAATGTGTGGCGTTTAGTAACCGTTAGTCAATGATTATTCGGAGATAGTGAGATGCGGTCTAGTGTGACGTAGTTTTTAGGAGAACATATTTTTCTTTATCGTGTGAACGTTTCGATCTTTATTGAGATCACCTTCATAGCTCAAAGTGTTTGTTTTCCGTGTAGATGTCACTCTTGTGAGTCGTGTCAAGGGCACTCTCAACAAGACACACAAAAATGCCACATTTCAAGGGAAAACAAACACTTTGATCCATGAAGATGATCCCACTAAAAATGGATACGTTCGCATAATAACGAAAAATATGTTTTCCTAAAACCTACGTCACACCAGACCTCATCTCACGATCTCCGAATGGTAAGAAAAAAAGTGGTATCACTTTTGTGGGTTTTTGTGGTCTATATATCCTCATTTACTCATTTTATATATCTCACCCAATTCTATTTTTCTTTATTTCATACATAATCCACCCCTCCAGGTTAATTAATTTTCTTTATTGATTAATTTGTAATGTTATCGTTCTTCTTTTTCAGTTATATTTTCCTGTATTGCGTGATGAGTAGTTTTTATTTTTTAACGTCACTTATTTTTTATGTCTAAGATTGTCAACCATAATATGTAGGGGTTTATTGATGTGTTAAGTTACCAAAGCACTGTTTTTTTTTTAATTCTGTTGACTAGGGTTGTTCGTTATTTATTTCCTTTTCTGGTCAGTTTTCAAAGCTTTAATTTGCCTTATGTTGTTTCCTCCACCCATTAAATTCTTTTTCAGTTTGAAGTAATGTTTCTCTTTTCTCCGTTAGACGTTAGTTTTCTTTTCAGTGTTATTAAGTAGTTATTCTTGTTTATTTAAATCAGTGGTTATTTGAGCAGGGTTTAAGTGTCATTGCGTTAATTAACGTCTTCATCTATGAGCAAAGGAACCGTATGTTTTTTCTGTCCATTTTATCTATTGTAACAAAATTACTCAAATACACAATTCAATAGGCTGGGCGAAATGGATTCACCTTGATTTACCCCGTTGCCGGATTTCAAAATATTTTCATTCCTCTTTCGGGATCTCACATTTTCCAAACAATGCTTTTGTGTATTTCTAATCATAAAATCCACTTCTGCCAGGCAATAGACGGAATAATCAGAAATGCTACGTCTACTCAGATATCGTTCCAATTTTACTATATGAACCGTCCAAGTTATTTTTCAGGTGTGAATCGTGGCTTACTAAATTTAGCTGTTGACATGGTTTGAAAGGTTCTATTTTGTATGAATGGATGAAAATATTTATTGGAGTGACTGATGGGAGGACGTCACGATTACCTATACCCGGCTGGCATCCATAGTGTAACCACTAGGAAATCTGTTTCGCATAGTCTGAGCCCCACCCAACTTTCATTAGGTCATTGTCTGTAATACGATAAATTTGTAAAAGTAATTGAAAAGGAATATGGAAATAGAATAACCGCCAAGAATTCAGAAGGGATGGATCTGCTGGCAATGGCAAGCCGGGAGAGGAATAGGATCTTTGTGGTAGCCCTGTTAGGTGCTGTTAGATTTAGAAAAATAATGGCCTAGACATATAAGAATCAGCTAGACAACATTGTTCGATCTAACAGGCCTTGGTCAATGTTAGAAGTTAGGTCGAAAATATAGTCACATTGCTATCCGTTAGGGTAACTAACATGGCAGCCATGAATTTAACAGCTGTTTTTTTGTTTACTTGTCTAAGTCCTATAAAGTTGTAGTCTGTTAGCCGTTAGATAAAAGTTGATTAAATTGTCTTTCCTATTAACTTCTGGCATCTTACAATTTAACACAAAAGAAAATCAAAACATACCACAACAAGCCTTCAAGGATTATTACAGCTTTATTTTTGGTTCTACCAATAGCCATTAGCAGCATTGCGGAAAAAATGTTTAACATGCTAAGAAAAGAAGGGGGTATTCACGATCTTACTGAACATTTCTCTTTTCGAGTTTACATCTTAGGAACATCGTGAATAACCCTAGTACTAACGTGAAACATATTGAATTGAACCAATGAGTGACAACAGGGCTGCTGTGGTCAAGAAGAATTTTACAGTAAAAATTGAAGTTTTTCGTTTTATATCACGCATCGATGATTTTTAGTTTTGGCACAAAAATTGATGGACGTGTGTTAACAGTTTTTTATTAAATACAAACGCACTGTTCTTCGGTTCAGTTTCTCAGAGGTGGTCTACTAATTACAATGATTTCCAATTGCTGTCTTTCAACGTGTGGCATCAGTAATAAGAAATGGTACAGTTTGTATGCTGGTGCCCTTTAAGAGCGTTTTCCTAATGGGACGTAAACGAGGACGATAGGATAGTTTCAACAAAATACCTTTGAGACTCTCCATTCGTCATCATTGCCCTTTAAAAAAAGCAATCTGCCGAACTGCGACCTGCGGGCATTAAATGTCACACTATCACTCTTTGACAATTGAATAATCCCTTTCCTATATAGATTATTATAAGTCTATTGTTATGGCGACAATCATTCACAGCTTAGAGGCTAAAGGAATCAGCAGTTGTGAAATCAAAATGAAAGAGATCTCATAAAAAAAGAAAAAATAGATTGATATTTTATATCTCACTGTCTGAGGTTAGCGATTTATATTTTTCAACATTTATTAAAAACTGAAAATGCTGCATTTCAATAAACAACTTGGGTCAAAATACCTTCCGATGAACGAGGTTGATAACTGGAGCAGAACTATTAGTTACTTGTCATATTTATTCAACTTGAACAAGTCATTTTCACCATAGAAAGCCGTTGTTTTTTTCTAGGTACCGGCTCCCGGGACACACAGTTCTGAAGGATTACAGAATGGCAGTCGTGAAAAAGGAAATGGCAAAATCCATAGGTCGTATCGGCTGAGAAGCTCTCACGTATCAAGTACGTGGTCGTAGGTGTCCCTCGGCGGATTTGAACCAAAGAAGAAATATACTCACCGTACTAATAATAAACAATGCTGGGTTGAAACTCGAACACATTTTTAGGGACAGAGACATCGTAAGTGTCCGGTGTCAAAAAAGTTTGCTCAATGTGTCCCACTTACCTGATAGGGTCATCACCTTGGGTCCATATAGACTACACCCAATATGACAATTGTGCTTGTGTGCGTAAGTAAGCCTTTGTGTCCTCTGTTAAGATTTTTAAGAGTGATATTTCATTGGTATGGTATCGTATGGTGGTACTAGGTGGATAACTCGTTTTGTTTATTTTTTAATATTTTCGTAATTATTTGGGCTTATATAAATTAAATCAATCAATTTTTATAGAAATTACAAAAATAAAAACCAAGCTAATTTCAAATAAAATAATTTAGTTTCCTATTTTTACAATTTTTCTTGAAAATGTAGTGTGCTTAAATGCCTAAATCTGAGGAATAATTTTATTTTGAATGAGGTGAGGAAATTTATTTATCGTTGATCAGGATCAATGATGAGTAGGTTTCTTAATAAATATTCGTTGAATCCAGTATGGAGAGACTAAAGAGGATCAAACTACAAGTCAACCACTGTGCAGAACTGAACGTAATATTTTACTAAATTCACTAATTCAGTGGTCCGCTTGACCAATTGATACATTACGATTAATTAAGGTTTTTAGTTGCGATGAAGAAAAGTTAATGACACGAGAGGGATTCGAACCCACGATCTTGGGCTAGATACGCCGCTGCTCTACCACTTGAACTATCGTGACCTCAATCCACTCGGGCATCAACTTCCTATATCAACCTCACCTTATGAGCTTTCCCTCCTATTTACTATTTTTCAAATGGTAGAGCAGCGGCGTATCTAGCCCAATATCGTGGGTTCGAATCCCGCTCGGGCCATTTACTTTTTTCATCTTAACTAAAAACCTTAATTAATTGTAATATTTTACTATGATTAATTAATGATTAAGCTGTTAATATCTTTAATTTTATTACTATGTTATTAACTTTTCCAAGAGTTATAAGAAGAAAATTATGCCATTAATTTAGTGCCAATGGCGTTTGATTTCAAAATATTCAAAATGTTTTCAAAATCTAGTTCGTGGTCAGACTGACAAAATTTTTTTCAAATAATTAATATTTATGTAAGGTATTGGTTTAGATAAAAAGGTCAGTGTTAGGAGCGGGATTCGAACCCGCGACCTTCGATTTAATACCGCTTGAGCTATCTTGATTTCGATCCACTCGGACACCAACTATTTTCGAAATATTCACTGGCGAATATACCGATTTTGACACTCACGAAAAATAATCACTACGTATGCTTAAGCACTTACGAATTACTTTCAATTTAATGACGTTGTGAATATTAGACCGAATGACTTGACGGTTGAGGAAGTTAAAATCAGAAATTTCCCGATTGCTTATTCTTACATTGTCTTCAATGCTTTCGATGTAAAAACTGCTGAAACAAGATAAATCAAGGTCAATAATCGGATCAAAACTGTAGGGAACCGTAATACAGGTACATTGGTTAGGGTAAGATTATGGCAATTTGAATGATTGGGAGGTGTAAGGTGCAATCAAGTTTATAGTTCTTTGATTGGGCCCGCTTACCTGTCGGCATGAATTCTCTATTGAACGCTGTGCTTTAATTAAGTTGATTAATGGTAGGTTCGCTTTACATCGGCCATATTTAAAGGCAATAAAATCTCCATTAATATTTCTCAGTTTATTACAAAATGATACACTAATGTAAAATATAAAAGGTTTGGCTTACGACTTTGGAAAGTCTTACAGAGTCTGTTGCACAATAAAATGCAAAATTCTTATCACAAAGTAGGCATATTTTAAACATAACATGCGATTCCGCATTGGTCTTGATAAAATTATACAAGACATTGAACTAAGACCGGTTACATTTTTGTACTCGTTAAACCGTGAAAAGCGGCTAAGCAGAAAGATTATGCTACAAATTTCGTTCAACTACTTTTTCAGAAGTTCGAAAAATTGTTAACAATTTTTTCATAAAACTTGTTCAGGGTGTTAAATGTAAATTAGTACAACAAAGTAAAAATAATTAGTCTTATAAATAAATAAATAATATGAAAAAAAAATGGACAACATATTGTTCACTTTCGTTGTTTGTTTAATTTTTAGGTGTACTGAATAGTCATAATTATCATAAAAAATAACTGAATCCGATTTGATAATTTTGCCAAAAATGTTTTAAATAGTATAAACTTATATTTTTATACAATAATTTTTTTATATTTTACATCATTTAAATTTATTAGGCTCTTTAGACTCACCGGAATAAATAAACTGTGATTATTGACGTAGTTTTTGTACCAATTCTTCATAATTTAAGCAATTTTTGAATCTCATTGTTCTTAGTGTAAAATCGATATCAATACCCTGCTAATTGTTTAAAACAAATCATGAACGAAATGTTATTGTTTATGTATGATCCTGTGCGCGTATGATGTGACTCGAGGACCGTTTACGTTTTGGGAGACAGTCATATAGGTAGTGCTTAGCGCTTTGGTCCTCTTAGGGTCGAAGTCCTCGTAGTCGTTGTACTCACTGTAGTCCCTGTAGTCCCTGTATTCCTGGCTCTTCGGTCCGTAGTCGTTGAGGGTGTTTTCGTAGTTGTCGACCTCTTTACGGTAGTTGAGCCTTTCCTGAAAGGTGGGGTGATCCGGCGGAGACCTGCTCGGCCTGGTGTACAGCATGTCAACGATCTCCTCGTCGCTGAGGCGGTTGTCGTATATGTCTTGGGGTAATTCCTCTGGCCAGGACCAAGATGCTGTCCAACTTTTCGCTGAAAAAATAATGTTTTCATATTACTATATATAATAATTCAATAATAAAAGGAAATAAAATGGTATTGCAAAATCACTAGAAAATGTACCAATCAATCTGCCCTTGACTTATAACGGAAATATTAAGGATATTAACTTATGTTTTCTCATATTAGACTTGTTCCAATGGAAAGGAAAAAATGAATTGCACAGCATTATAATACAATATCATATATGCTGATCGGCTTAAGAAATGAATCTTAATGTAAAACTATGTAGTTTTCTTCCCCGATACCCGATGATACTCGTAATATGAAAATGGTAATACCAATATGATTATGTTCAAAACTTGGCAAACTTGTTCTAATGTGATGTTGAGACCACCTCGATTTGGTTTGACGACGCTAAGCGAATAATGAAAAATGACAAGTGGAAGCGTCGTTGGTCCGATTCGACTGACGCGCTAGTGTCCGACGGACAACCGGTGGAGCCCTGAGGGGATAACTCGAAGGGAATGTCCTGACCCGTGCGACTCATGGGTACCTGTTGGTTGGAGCCAGTGCCCAGTATTCCAAGTTGACAGACTCACGGTGTCACACATGTTGGAGGGGTGTCCATAGGGACCGGAATGGAATACCGCCGGATTTTATGAGAATGCTCGAGCATGGCAGCGAGTTTAAGGAACAACCTTTTAGGTTTCTAAGAGACATTGGAATAATGCGGTATTTATTTGATAAGTTAAAGTAAAGATTTAGAATAGGAGTATGCTGGCCGGCAGTACAGCATATTATTTCAAGGCTCCACACCTACTCCGCTAAGCCGGGTCGGGTCGGAATACGAGTGCCCTCCGATCCGGATTCTAGATAGAGGATATGCAGACTGATTGGGTTTGTATATAGGAGTATGTATGTATTTATTGTATGAGTGAGTGTGAGAATGACTAGTTTTAGGGAACGTAAGGGCGCCGAAATAACCAAAGATGCCCGATTAGAGCCCAACCTCGGAGTCGCTGAAGCACCAAGGTGGTTGACTCCCCCTGATCTATCAGGGAGAGGCCAGAGGTCTCCTAGGAGTTTTCGTAATTCTATTTCTAACTTCTTCTGATATCTGCTCTATACTGTTTTTATTAATTTTTTTATAAATGTATTTACAAATACATTTGAGTTTCATAATGTAACTATCAATTATCAATTCTCGAAAAACCAATAGGCAAATTATTTAAATATTTAATTCTTGGAATTTGGCTGTCCTTCTGCTCTTTTATTTAATTGGTTTTTCGTAAAAACGGAAATAATGAAATAATTTTAAATTTAATTAAAACCTACAGTTAATCACAAATGAAAAAAAAGGTTTGGTTACGTTTGCCATAGGATATTGCTAAGCAAATTGGAGGCCTATTGTATCTACGGTCCTTTTCTTCAATATATTGCCAATTATTTATTTAACAGAAGATTAATTATCAAAATTTGGAATCATAATTCTTCCCAAATCTTCTTGATTCCACAAGTTGCCAACAAGCCAGCAAAGAAAGAGTTTTCAAACGGCAGTAAACTAGTTGAGAGTCAACCGGGCAACCTAGGTGAATCAACCAGACCGACTGGTCAGAATATGCGTCAGATCCACTAATATTGTTAGTATTAATTAATCCAGGGTAATGCCCGGGCGGCCACGCTCTCACCGAGACCACCTCAACTGCCTGTGCGAACTAATTATCACAATAAGGTTAAGAATTTCTGGTTCGCGATTAAAGAAAATACATTTGGGTTAAAATGGAGAACGGACTAGAAAAGGTTTTCGTTTACAAAATGTGTAATCTTCATGTTTACTAAGTCTCTTAAGTAAACCCGTTAGTAAAAATGAGGATTAACATTTGTTTGTTTTTTCTATTTGTTTTATCAAACTAACATGAATATGTTGGTCAATTTAATTAAAGTTAATACAATAAGGATATACTGCAAACATCCCTATTCAATTTTGAGTAGTTTAAATATGATCATTTATAGATTACGGGGTTTTTAGAATTCTCTACGTTGAGTGAATGTCCATGTTACGTCTCTCGAGTCCCTGGCATAAAATTGAATGAGGAAATATTCAGACCTGGGAATTTACAAATATCACTGGTGTGTTACAAATTGGCCAAAAACTTGTTCGCCCCAGCTCTTGAACCGTCAATTCAGTTGCTTTATACTCATTTTGACATTTCGTCAAACACCCATCTTTTTTGGTCCTGGTGAAAGTCAAATGGGATGAGGAAGAGGTTGGGATTACGTTTTCATTTTCTCTGTCCTTGTAGTAACAACCAATTAAAAACAGGTTGAAATTTTTCGCCAATAAATTTAATCAATATTATTTATATCGGGACATTTATCGAATTCGTTTATAAACCGTTTTAATGATGTTTCGTGTGCAATTAAAAATTTGAAATCTTTCTGTTTTTCCTCCTTTCCGTGTATCATGGGGAAATTATGAAGAGATCTGTTATTATAGGTCCATGGAAATTCCGACTGTAATATGTTGCGTGTTGGATCGTCGGTCGTTGTCTTTGTATGACGTAATGCGTTACTTGTACCTTTCTTCGGGTTTCCGGCTACTTCGTCCGTCCTATTTATGACCGCATTCTTATACTTATCATTACCACCGATACTTATCATGTACAGAGTAACAAATTCGAATTGAATAATAAATTCCTTCATTAAATACATAACGACCATTATAGTTTAAAACAAAATTAAATTGACCTATTTACAAGTAATTGGACCACTATTTTATTACACTTTTTTTTTGAGGGGGGGTTAAATCGTTAAGATTCTTTCAGTACTATTATATTATGGTTAAAACAACTTAATATCCAAATTTGAGAAATCAAATGTGATTAAGTTTCATATCTGAAAGTACATCTGGCCTTAACTTACGTTCAAGGTCGTTATTGGGCAAGGCCACTGTCCAAACCTGTACCAAATTTCTCTTTCATAAAAAAAAGTAAGGTATAGTGGTTTTGTCATTTAAATAAATTACATTCACGATAATTCGATTGTTTTATTTTCTTCCAACTTTTTTTAAACAGGATGTTATTAACAGTATAATTATAAATCTTATAAATTTTGATGTACACGCGTAATAAAACTAGAGTTATGTCATAAATACATTTTTTAAACTCAAACAATGTAATTTCCTATTTCTTTATATACAAATGCATTCATTTTGTATGTGGCCATTGGTATATCCATGTCGATTGTTACATGGTGTTAATGATAATTACTTGTGACATTTATAATATAAAACAATTTTTTCAACTTTAAATAATTATTTTATATAGATGTTCCAATGGAGTATACTAAATTTTATAAAGAACTTATGCATTAACTGATAATACTTATCAGATTAACTGTTAGATTGGTAGCATAAATTATGTATTTATTAATTTGTATTCTATTTTATAATCAGACAAGTTGATTGATTATAAAACTTCAATGCTGAACAGATATGTAACAGTGCACCTGTGTGGGAGTCGAGCCCTCGACGCATCCACATTTTAATTTAGGACGCGCACGATTTCATTAATTTATAAATATATTATTTTCTACTTATAGGGGTACTCATATTCCTCCAACGGCCCTCTCAGACTATACAGTCACTCTAATCAATATTTCACTTAGAATATACACCAAATGAAACAAAAGACGAAATGTCTATTAGTATTCTGTGCAATAATTTGTTCCTGTTTCCTAAAAAAAAATCTTTGCTGTGCTCAAGCACAATTCTTAAATCGGGTGGCCTTATTATACCCTCTTAATATTTATCCAACATAACGATAAAATTTTCTCTGCGTGTTACATAGGTTAGTCCAAAGTAATCCTAGTGAGGCTTATTCTTATTCGAGTGAGCGGGATTGCTATTCTTTGAATTAGATCCTCCTATGGTCAATTTTGGTCCTGGCTCTTGACAACCAATAGTTGGCACTTTCTTTTTACTTTTTGTATTGAAGCTTAGCAGCATCGCCTAACATTTCCCCGTCCGGGGACCTAGACAATGCTATGATTATACAATAGTTTTTTTTAAATTATTATTTTTTTACAAGGTTTCACAACAGCAGAGGTTATATAAACCCTCGGGGTGCGGTGTTTTAGAAAAAAAAGCCCATTTGTAAATATGTCGGGTTTGACTGCAGAACTACTGGATTCGAACCAGGGACCTTTACTTTACAGTGAGAAGCGCCGTGTCATCGCCTAAACCTTGCACCCCCCACGAGAAGGTTAACTATGCAAGGAGCGAGCAATGGTCATAGTAGTTAACCGGCAAAAAATTAATTTAATGAAAATATATCTGAATGGCCTGTATTGTTCTATAATTATGTCAAATAGCACCAGAACTTTCTTACTGGGAGAATAGGGAAACTTCTGTCGATTGACAGTAACTGCAGTTTTGGGATTGTCTGTGATATAATATTTCGTTTAATGTTTTGTTATTCAGGGATTAGTATATTTTTTTTCAATTCGAGGTTTGGGAACAACACAATGTTGACAATTTTGTTATGAGCAGCGGTGTATTTAGCCGAAGGTCGTGGGTTCGAATCCCGTTTGTGACACTGACATTTTTATCTCAACCAAAACCTTAATTAATTGAAAAGTATTGACAATTTTTCTTGTTAAGAAATTTAAAATTAACTTTTTATTTTATTACTGAAAATTAAAACTGTACAACAAATAATGGTTACAATTGGCTATAGAAATTTTTTTTAAATTAAAGAAACTTTTTAACCTTAGAGGATAATGCCCACTTGTGTTTATTTTCATTTTGATTTGTTAAGTTTGGATAAAATTATTATCAGTTGGATTATTTTAATCAATTAGCATGGTAGGAATTTTTGACTAGGCGTTTTTCTTCTAGCTTTTGTGTGATCGTGTATTTAGAAAAGTTAATATTCATATTTATACTTTTTACCTTAAATTAATATTTAAGACAAGCTGTTACAAATATTTGTTACAAATTTATATAGTAACGAAGATGTAGATGTAATATTCGGGGTGTAATATACCGCGCCCTTTCACAGCTATTGTATCCCCCGTTCTCTGCCTAAAGCACGTCACATCGGTGAGTCCAATTTCATCAAGAAACTTGATTAGTAGGCCCTGTTTCAGTGGTTGAAGCTCTTCTATGGCCACGATCTACATCCCAAAACATTTCCTCCTGCGGGAGTTCACCACTGCAGTTTGTCGGTAGATGCGTTCGTTGTTTTCTGCCTCTTTGCAGAATCTACATGTGCCGTCTTGGATTATTGAAATCTTCTTTAAGTGTCTATTTAACTTGCAGTGTTTTGTCAAGAAACCTATTAGGATTTGCAGTTTATTCCTGCTTCCTTTGGCACATTCTGTACTTTCTTTTCTTCCGAAATTTGTTAAGAGATTCTTGGATTGCCTGTGTCTTATGAGTGAATTCCACTGTTCCTTCATTTTCTTTTTGCCATTCTGTCTAAGATACTCATTAATAGGTTCCTATGCTATATAAGGGTTTGGGTCCTGTCGGCAGTGTAGCAGCTCCTTTTCTGGCAAGGGGGCCCGCTTTCACGTTTCCTTCTACTCCCATGTGTCCTGGGACCTGGAAGAGGTTGACCTTGTTCTGCGTACTTTTTCATTTGGGTTTACAGTTCAGCACCATTCTTGAACTAATGATATTTGAGCTTAGGTTTTGATGGCACCTTCTATGTGCTGACATGATAGCTATTTTCTTGTTTCTGTACCCTTTATTCAGGTTCAGTTGAGTTCATCTCTCGAATGCGTGAATCTCTGCGTGAGATACTAGTGTATTTGCCCATGGGTTGACCCTGTGTCTTTTTGTACTTTAGATCTATCTTTATATCAAAGGATGGTGCTATTCTTAAAGGTGGTGCTTCTCTCTCGTTCCCATTCTTTTTTGGTACCTAAACTTATTGGGAAGTTTGGATTAAATTCAACCATTCTGTTCATGTGGTCTCTTGGAGCCATGAGTATTGGATGGCCTTTCATTATTTATTTTGCTATCTCTCTATTTTAGTTTTACTCCAGTTGGAGGTTTCTCTTTGATAGTATTGATAGTTTTCTGTGCTGTACTCGCTACCATGACGTGTATAAGGATGAGTCCTATTTTCCATGATAACTGAGGGACATGTTCTCATTCCTCCCGTTATCCAGATCTTATTACCAATTTTCCAGAACTTACTAAATCAAACTAAATAAATTGAATTGTTGCAGCCCCAAAATCTTCATAAACCCCCTCCCTGTAATATTACATCCAATGGTTTAAGTTTTCGAACCAGCAAAATCTGTTTTGGCAAATAAGCCTACTACAATTCAATAAATTATGAGGTGATTAACTTCAGTAGGTTCGTTGTCCGCAGGCCAATATTGTATTCATTCTTTCTGTCGAAATTGAAAGTTTGCGGTATTTTGTGTGTTGATTAGTGACCGTTAGTCGATGATTATTTGGAGATCGTGAGATGCAGTCTGGTGTGACGTAGGTTTAAAAAAACATTTTCGTTGTCGTGCTAACGTTTTGATCTTTATCGAGCTCTGAAGATGATCTCAATAAAGATCGAAACGTAGGCACGATAAAGAATGTATTTCTAAACCCATCAGACCGCATCTCACGATTTCCGAATAATTAGTTTATGGTATTTTTTCACATTACGCATTTGTTTTTGTGTGTCTGCCTACTGTAAATAAAAATTACCGTAAGGTCAATTATAGCTATTGGCACTTTTTTTTTTTTTTTTTTTTTTCTTAACAGGATGTGAATATTTATGGAACTAATATTTTGTGGTCTCTAATATTTACCAATAGAAAATGACACCAGTAACTAAAACCATTATTTGTTTTAAAATAATACTACATGCATTATGATATAAATTACCAAAAGAAATAAATATATAATTACCCGTGGTTTGACTGCATGTTAAGACGATTGCGAGGAAAAGGGCAGTTGCCCATAGGTGTGTCTTACGCCACTGGAAAAAAAAAGAGAAGACAAATATTATGTTTGCGTAGATAAGGCCTTGACAGTATAAAACGAAGCGGGAAATCTTTAAGAATGTTACTTTCAATCTAGCCTTGATTTTGATAATTATGCGTTCCCGCTTGATATGGACCGTTGAGTCAACGTTTTGTTTCGGGGCTTCAATGAGACACGCGGAAAATTCATAATTTTGCTGTTAAACAGCATGACTGATAACGCAAATTGGAAATGTTTAAAATATTGATTTCTGTCATGGAAAAGATTCCAGCATGATTTTACGAGTTCGGCTTAAAAGATTATGCTCATTTGAAGCCACTTGAATTATTTCAAGTCACTATAAGATGATAAGTAAAATTTCTGTTAAAAGGACAATAAACTACTTACAAATAAGGATAGCAAATGCTGGCTATTCAACTTTTCCTTTTTTAGAGAAAGAGTTGCATTTTAACAGTAACATGTTAAGCAAGTAAAATTAATCTTACAATTAGCACAATACACACGATTTATTTCAAAGTTTAAAGAAAATTAAATTAAAAAATTAGCTAAAGATTACTTTTTTCTGCTTATTTTAGGCAATACTGAACAAACATTGCTTATAGAATTGACTAATTACTATGGAATTCGAAAATAGAAATGCATTGATATCGATTCTTCTGATTGCTGAACCCAATGAGACCCTTAATTATCTTTCTTACTCAAAAATAATAGTCGTAATTAAATATTAACTAATTTTTATTACCCATTTGAATCATTATTTCAATGATGGTTAACTTTGTTCATTGATATTGCATTATTTTAAAACTGGATTCTTTACTGAGATAGCAACTTATAACGATGAATTTTTAAAATAAAAGCAATTTTCATGTTACACTTAATAAAAAGATCACATATGATCAATTATTATGTTCAATTTTCGAACGATAACTGCCATTAAATAATAATAAACAGACATGTGTTTTGCGAAGCTTAAGCAAAAGATATTATACTAATTACTGCTTTATAAAAGAAAGCATTTCAGTCCTCAACTTTTAAACCTAGACACGCGCTGTCTCTTATTCTTAATGCATTCTTTCCTTTTAACATACCGTTCCCACACTTGGGAGTTGTAGCACGCGCTATTTTTACACGGTTTACACAGTCTATACATTTAATCAATATTTGGGTTAATGCGGAACCCAATATTGTACCATTGGCTCTGTCACATTACTCATTCTCGCTAATAAATACATTCAATCCCAAACCACAAGGTACACAAAGATATATATATATATATATATATATATATATATATATAT
>CM077105.1:19905352-19933993 GCA_039619505.1 Cimex hemipterus | reverse complement strand
ATGTGGTACATGAAAAAAATTACCCGGGGTGACGGTGGGAATCGAACCCAAGACCGTGGTTCGAAAGAGTGTCCTATTAGTTGGCCGGGCTGAATTTCTTTTGAAACAATGACGTTATAAAAAAAAATAAAAAAGGACAATTTTCATATTTTTTAGCCTAATTTTTAAATTTTTTTTGCAGAAACATTATACAGGGTACCTCAGGCATGGTGCACTTGGATTTTAAAATTGGTCAAAAAATGACAAATATGGTCAAAAATTTTGACAAGACGCATATCGTTTGTTTCATTGGTTATTGCAATAATTTGCTTCTTCATTAAAGTACATATTAATTGTCTTTATTGTTTACGTTCGGTCATTGTTTATCAAATTTGCATCATGAAATCAAATGTTAATTCTTAGAAGTAATAAATATTATGATAGTACCTAATCGTTACATTCTGTATTCCATTCAAAATGGACCGAAGAGTACATTTTTCCGATGAACTCCGGACTTACAAATTTAAACCGTATCGCTCTCATCTCGTCCGGCGACTTCGTGACTTGGTTTTTTTGATAGCGTCATTCGTTCAAAAGAAATACAACCGGGCGATCTAAAAAGGACATCCTGTATGTAAGCCAAGATCCTATTAAGCCGGCCACTCGACTACCGCGGTCATTAAATAATTATAATATTTTTTCTCTTCTTAAAACGCTTTAATACAGGGCGTTTTGGGTGAAAGGGACGAATTTAGGCGAGAGGAGGCCCTTTTCAACAATTCGCATTTCGCAATTCGTACCGACTTCTTGTCGATAAGTTTTAATTTTTAATTCTGATTAGAGCAGAGATTGTATAGATTGGCAACTTTCCTTGAGGGTCAAACTGTTCACTTTCACATTGTACCTAATCAACAAGGCCACGTGCCAGCAATCGGCAATATCACGTCGTGAGCAGAATATTACAAGCGTAAAATGTCCCTTTCTGGAATACTTCACGACGGTTTTTAAAATGTTCCGAATGCGTTGCAAATAGATAAAATTTACATGGTTAGGTCTATAAGGCTCTTAACACAATCCTTTGGGCAACACGACCGTCATATTGAAAAGGTGTAGTTACTAATACAGTGTGTCGGTATTTTCATTGTTACTTTTACAATAGGCTTGTTGCATGTGATTATATTTCTTTTACCAAACCGCGTGTTGGTGGCATTACGGTTTTTACAATTCGCCTAACCTTTTAAGATTTTATAATTCGACATTTATAGCGTAGAATTTAAATAAAATAAAGACAGAGTACAAACCATATAATCAAAGCATCATTTTTGTTAAAAACCAATTGCGGTTCCATAAAGTGCGATTAGTAGCAGTTTAGTTTCATTTATTCTCTCTTTTATTATTGTATAAACTACGGAACAAATTGGAATAGTTTCTATCGGAGAATTTTTTATGGCGATATCTACAATCGTTAATTTTTCAATTAATTATATACAATTTTTTGAAATGAAAGTTGTGTCTTAGGCGGGATTCGAACCCACGGCTTTCAAGCTGAATACCGCTGCTCTACCACTTGAGCTATCGTGACTTCCATCGCCCAGCCACTAAACTTCTCATTTCGTGTGTCAGTGGCACAAAGTTTTCAATTTCGACAAAATTGCGTATAATTCATTGAGTATTTATTTAATTAAGTATAAGGTGGTAAAATAATTAAAATGCTAGTACTAATCGTTACATTGTTAGACTGCGTTATTAATAAAACAATTACATATCAAGCAATCGTTTGCAAAGCATTGTTTTACGAACATTTTAATTTTAATGGTCATAGGAAATGAATATTCCTTTCATAATTTCACACGTTAATAATTATCGTGAATGTCAATAGTTAAAGAAAATATTAGCCTTGTTTAAAATTATGAATATTATAAATAAAAAACTCGTTATTGTTAGCTCATGTATATAAAAAAAACCTCATTAATTATTTTATATAAATTGTACATATTTTACTGACGTACATTACGACTTGAATAACAACCATTTTTCACATTTCCCTAATAATTACAAAACAAACCTTAAAATTATTTCTAAATAAATAAATTTTCTGGTTTTGCCGTAAGTTAAAACTGAATATAATATAATTAACTGACCGAAGTTTCATTTAAGCTCTACACTCATATACAAACACAGATAATCACTGAACCTATAACTTCTCGCGGGCTGCCAGAAATATAAATCACCACCTAGGGTTTCTAATATTGTTCAGTAGAATATATTTCCCACATCTATTCACCCTTTCCTGTATGTTCCAATTCTTGGAGGTGTACTCAATATTCCCCATCACCTAATATCCATTGTATTCAACATTTCACAATCGGCCCTCCCATATATGACATTCGAGCTAATAAATACATTCATTCCAAATTTACAAAATAAAACACAAATATAAACACAAAACGATACTAGATATTATATACAATAAAAAAAACAAGAAATTGGGACTCGTGCAGTCTTTTCTGTGTTTAAAAAAAAACTCATATCTTGTAGCATTCCTGCACTCTTCTATATGGAGACAATGACATCTTTCAATTAACTCATCAAGCAACCCTTCCGTACAGGCCAGACACCTTTGAATGGCCTTCTTACACAGAACATTCACGCTAATAAATACATTCACTTTCTATATCTATATATAACATAATATATCACTGGTTCTTACAAAAATTGCAACAGAAAACTTATCATATCGAGTGGCATCCCTACATGTTTTCTATGTCGTGCCGGGAAATGACACCCTCAGTGCATGTTTTATCTTTTTAAGAGCTAAGGTACACTATTATACGTATTAATTTGACTTTTTTCAATAACTCATTATTATTTTTAAGTGTAAGAAACACTGAAAATCGGTTTTTATTATATACGATGTTTGTACATTTCGTTTAGTTAAGCTAATTTTTTAATATACCTCACTGTCTTTCTTGCGGTTTATCTTCCCCACATTGGGCTCTGTCAAAGGTTATTCTCGTCCATATGACTCTGACTATGGAACGCACATTCTCTCTCAACTGGTCTTCCTCGCGAAATCATTCGTGTCCAGAAGGGCTACCCGGAGGCGTCCAATCGGGATAAAGAGAAAAAAGATATGTTCAATTTAAATGGGCTATTTGACATGGGATTTATTTTTTCTTGAATATACCATAAAAATTCATTAAAAGGTGTACAAATTACCATGGTTTTATTTAGATATTACCTTCTCATTAAACAGGGCGCACTGTGCCACGCCTATGCGTTCTCATGACGGATATACTGGCTATACCCTGGGGATAACTTTCTTTTCATTGACGAGTGATTATTTTTTATATAGAAAACGCATTCTATAAAAAAAATTGCTGCTTGGATTTTTTAAATCAAAGTTTTTTGTAAGCTCTATATAAAAGTAAAAATACCTTTTTAGGTTTATATATGAATATTCACAGTTAACAAATCAGTAATAAAATTCCTTTCAGGTTTTGCTAGGAAATAATGAGATAATCTCAAAACTTTCAATATGTAATTTATTTGTAGTACGATTAATAAAAAAAAGTTAAGCTAGAGAGCAAGTAATAAAAAATGATTCATAGCTAGCTGGAAGAGCTACACATTTGGTTTTGAGTTAAATTTTTTACATTTCAAAAATCTCCAATAATAATAAATACAGGGGGCGTCGGTGGCCGCAACCTTTTAGGCGTTGACACGGCGTTCATCACTGTAAAGTAAAGGTCACGGGATCGAATCCAGCGGCCCGGCATTACAAATGGGCTTTTCAAAACACCGGCACCCAGACGGTTTATATGACCTCTGCTGTTGCGATCCCTCGTAAAAAATTAAATAAAATAGATATGCAAAATAATAAATAAACATTATTTATGATATGCTATTAATATAGATGCGTAAGATGGATAAAACCTTAAAACGTCAGTGTTTGCAGATCTATACCTAACAAACAAAAAGTGGGGTTCGCTCTAAATTTTTAATAGCCAGCCTAATTTAAACATTTTCATTGACTATCGGATATTTCCAATGTAGAATTTACGGATGGCTTATTTCAGTCTCTGTAAATTCCATTTTTAACTATATTACATTTAAAACCATAGATTAACAGTCGTTCTGATAATTCTCCGACCTTGTAAATGATTAGAAACAGGTTTCGAGTCGTAAGAGAGGAGGTATATTCCTATACTCGATAAAGGAACTGAGATTGCTTTCAAATCGGCCTAATTCTTAATTTTTAATATTGAATTATAATATCGGTAAATGATATTAATTTTATAGAAGATAATACGTTTTAATTTTGAAGTGTTATAGAGTTACATTCGAAGTAGCCGGTTTTATTTCAATATTACAATTATTATTTGACAAAGACCGAGAATAACATAAAAGTACGGTGATGAGAGAATGTCGGTTAAGACGTTTTGACTCACGTTTCGAAAATTAGGCCTGCGTCCTTTCTAAATTTTAACTGATGGAATTGCCCCACTGGAAAGTACATTATTAGATATTGAACCTAAATTTAAACTGAGATTTTAATAAGTGCGTTTTATTCCTAATTATTATAAAAACGACTTTTAGCAAGTTGTTATTTAACATGAGGGTACTGACACTGGTTACAGGCTTTTAACCTAAATAAAAAAATAAACGAAGTTGGATAATGTCGAAACAAAAAACCTTTTATCACATCTTAAAAAACCCAGTGAAAGTCGGTTAGTCGAAGATGGAGTCCCGTTTGACTTGAGGCTATAAACGAAAATGGACAGGAACCAAATAATCAAGATCAGTTTTTATATTAAACAAATAGGAATGCGGGTAACTTTATAATTTTCAATAGAACTTCTCAAAAAAATAAAAAATACATACAGGATGCCTTTGACTATGATTGTTTTATTGCAGATTTTGTTAACCTCAAAATATTAGGAAAACTGATGTTTTCTAGTTCAATAACCTCAAGATTTCCAAGTTTTTACCAGACTAGAAACCTCTTCTGAAAATAATTTTCCCACTTTATTGGCTACTGGTCATTTCTAGGCTTATCTGAATCTCGAGATCCTCGGTCGAACCAGAGCGCAAATCCGCTTGCCAAACTAAAAGCAATCAAGCTGATTCAATTCTCTACCGTGATCTAACAGATGCCTGGGCTTTCCAACTTTCCCGTTGATGACACATCGGCAAACTTAAAAACACTCCAATGCTTTCACCGAACTTCAGGCTCAGAATTCCATAAGGTTGATAAATTTGTGGACGGTTATAGCTTCGCGAGATCTCACTTAGTATTCAGACGGCGATGCCGAACATCAACTCCCTACGTGAATTTGTCCGATGTTCAACGCAATTCCCGAACATTCTTTTTTCCAATACCGCCATGTTACAATGTAATAATAATTTCATTTATCTTGAAAAACACATACAAATTTATGTTATATACGTTTTATTGGGAAAATCCGCGATGTCAAATTCTGCAATAAAATCAAGTCTGATTTGTGTGAAAGTGATCTGTTAGTAATTGTTCAGATATCGTGAGATGTGGTCCTGCGTGATGGAACTTTCATAACGCATCTCACGATATCTGAATAATTATAGATTAACGGTCACTAATCACTACACGTAATCTTTTGGCGTGAATCGTACATCTTTTCCCCCAATCACTCCGAAGGATAACAAATATACATGTACAACATATGAAAGTTAAGCCGGCTAATATTTTTTATATTTTGTATATTTTATTTTATGTATCTTTTTATCCTTGACTGACAAGGTCCTGGGGTAGTGAGAGGGTGGTAACAGGATATAGAAACGAGAGAGTCAGTTACCTTATACACACCTATAGCTTTATCGACGTTATAACAAGGGTGAAGCAGGCAGAAAATTGAATTAGATGAAATTAAATTCGAGAAGGAAAGGAAAAGAATAACAGGGCCGTCAAGTTAGAAAGTTTAATAAATTTGTTAAGGACACTGCAATTCAAACTGTAAGAGTCGAAAAATGCATACAATGGAGCATTCATTTTTTGTTTTTGCTGAGAGTTTATTGGAAAATTAATAGTTAAAATAAAATAAAAAATAATGAAATTACGCTGGAGAATAGTTATAAAACAGTCAAGACTCAATAGAATTTCATAATTTAATTAACGCTTTCTCTGATCTGAGAAATTCAAGGGCAAAATTTTTCAAATTCTTTCATTATACCGGAAAATACTTTCATTTCGATCAAATTGAATTGTATTTACATATCAAATATGAAATTTTTTGTTGTGCATTTTGACAATTTTAATATATGAAAGAAAATCGTTAAACGCAAATTTGCTCAAGTTTCAACAATGTTGTTTCATGAAATTTTCTTTCTCTCTAATTAATTGTTTTCAGTTGAGATAAAAATAGTCAATGTCACGAGCGGGATTCGATCCCACGACTTTCCGTTCGATACCGCTACTCTACCACTGGGCCTATCGTGATATTTTTTATCTCAAGTGGAAACCTTCATTAATTGAATTGATTGAAAAAATTAATGAAAAATTGTGACTTCTCTTTAATGATGATACAAAATTATCGGCGAAATGTATTTATTCATTAAGTTGTTTTTAAGTCAAAACGTTCTCACAAGTTTTATAGTATTTTCTATTCTCGATGATACATATCCAGATTCAGCAGGCAATACATGTAATGCTAATTCCGCGGGAACATTAATTGGGATTGTAAAACTGGTAACAAATGTTCAACGAAGCCATTGATAGCACGACAATCCACGATTTCGAATGGACAGACTAATTGGAAAAACACTGGCTTTAAACACCACTGAAGATTTATCTCTTTCAGAATCGTGAAAAGCAAAGGAATTACTCTTCATCAATAAAGTCGATTTTTTAACATACCGACAGAGGAATTCACCTTCAACGGACCGTTGATCAGACGACCACGAAATGAAAAAAAGAGCCAAGCTGTACAAGACAAATGGCTATCCAGTAATGAAGAAACAGTGTGAGCACATCTGTGCGTTTGGTCCTCCTTAGGCTGACATGAGATTCATTGACCGACCCTTTTGCCCAGGGACGTAGATATGTGCAGCGCTTAGTTTCGCAAAAATGACAACAAATTAATTTCCTTTAAAGGACTTTTAACAATAGAGTTTCGTTCCAGATGTTGAAAGGCGTCATACGCATAAATGAAAACGTAATTGAAACTGGTTCACATAATAATGCAGTCTAATTAGTTATTATTAAATAATAAGTAAATAATAATTCTAAGGTGGAAAATTTCACAAAAGCGCAGAAAATTCCGTTGTTTCAGCAAGTTTGACATTTTACATAAAACTTTTCCAGATCAAATTAAACATTATAAGAAACAAATTGCCCTTCTTCCTGGTTAAATTCTACATTTTTATATAAATTTTTCCTTTTTTCTTTCTGATTAAACTTTTCTCAACTGGATTCATTATGTGTGGTGATTACTGACCGTTAATCGATAATTATTTAGAAAACCTGAGATGCGGTCTGGTGTGATGTAGGTTTCAGAAAAACATTACCGTGCCAACGTTTCGATCTTTATTGAGATCATATTCAGAGCTCAAAGCGTTTGTCTTAAGCGTAATTGTGCCATTCTTGCGTGTCATGTCGTCAGTGCATCCGACAGCACCTCACGACTTCTATGGATTCATAATTTTTCATCTTGCATATAAAATACGTAGATAAAGAAAATTATCATAACAATTTTTTTTTGCATTTGTCCGACTCGTATTTGCAACGCTAGCGGTTCTGAGTACGAATTCCGGCATAGCGCATAGAATTTTAATAATTTATTGACATATTATTTTTGAACTCACTTGAAATTTAATTATAGAATTGTTTTCCGTTTTCAATTTTTTGTTATGGATGTTTCAAAATAGAAAAAGAAATAGGAAAGTTTAAAAAACTTCAATCTGGCTTATATTAAAATAGAAGAATATATCTATTTTTAAAATATAAGAAAAGGTAATAAGACAAGCTGATTTGATTAAAATATAGTCAGAACAATAATCCTTTTGAAAAGCAGTTTTTGCAATTACATTAGGCGATATTAGCACAAAAGCAAGAAAAAGTAAGAGAAAGTTTTCACGTTCTCGTATTGTTAAGAAAAGACATACCAAAACATCTACGGAATTAAACAAAATGCCCACAGATTAAAGCCTGCTACAAAGTTGGAAAGTTAATATTATTATGTTATTAACAAAACTTGTTAAACTTAACTCATTCATTAAAAGTGGAAAGGAAATTTAAAAAAATAGGTTGTGCCGTCGGAATCTTTTTCGTTAAAAGCTTTCACAATGCTGTTTTAAAAGCGAAATTGAATAGTTCTTCTGCTTCCTGTGATTAGAGTTATTAAAAAATGTTTTGCTTCTAAAAGGTTTTCTCTTTCCTTATTCCTTCTGATGCAATCTTTTATATATATGGTACTCGTAGTGTTTTCAGGCTCCCTGACGATTATGATTTTCATTGTTTTAATAAGACAAAAAAAAAGTTTTTGTTATGCAAACGGTAAAATTATAAAGATATTCTTGCAATGATAATTCCAAGAAATTGTCCCTGAATATGTGCGATGGAAAATAAAATATAATAAAATCTTTGATTCAATCATGAAAATGTTCGGGTATTTGGCCCTTCAAATATTGTTAAACATATTAAATATGCAATTTGAGAGCTTAAATATATTTCCATCGTCCAAACATCACTAACTAGCATTTCTATGATTAGTATAAATCTTTCAAAATTTTCAATTCACTATTTTAAATTTATTATCCATTCGAGACACTCCATTTCATATTTTGTAAAATAAATTGCAAGAAGATAAAAATTTTTTCGAAAGGGATATACAAGGAAAACTCATTGCAATAACAAAGTATAATTTATCAATTAAATATTAATAGAAAAAAAAGAGTAAATCCAAAAACCGCGATATTATAAATTTGTTCATTTTGTTCACGTTAAGGAAAATAATGCTGGTTTTATCAATTGCTGATTAGGTTTTTGAGTTGTGTTGCCCTTTAAAAAAGGCTTGTAATTTTTTACTTATTAGCCTATTTATTTTTTCTGTAGAATAAATATTAAACTTTTGAAAAATGTAAATTCACATTTCTAGGCTGTTGAATCTTTTCACCCTAGTATCCAAAATCTTTGCATAAACCATAATTTATTAATTACTGGTGTTTTATATTATCTTCATTAATAATTAAAATTATTCTCGTTGTTAATAATGAAATATTCAAAAGACATATCGATAAAAAATATATTCATTTATTTAAAATAATAATTTTAATTACTATTTAATAATTTAAAAAATTAAAAGGAAATCTGAACCACCTTCTTGTTTAATAATTCAATGATTAATATTGGCAGTTAACTGCAGTTTTATGTCAGTGATACGTTGGTGATTTTTATTATTTAATTTTCCGTATCTGCTTTATGTAAAAAGTAAACTGTCAAATATTTCTGTTAATTTTTAATTTAAAAAAGTAGCTTCATTTACTAAGGCAATCGAAAATAAATTTCAGAATAAATTAAACATAATAAAATCCATTTTAATTAGAGGGGAGTGTTTACCACGCAAAATTAAAATAGAATGTCGAAAATAAGATCTTTGTCATTTAGCTTCAACTAATATACATCGGCCAAGATGCTTTTATTTTATTCATAAAATTTTTTTATTTTTTTCAAGGGCGATGTCACACAAATTGTGAAGTAGAGCATAGCGTTTTATGGGTTTCACTTTTCATCAATACAAAAAAAAAAAAGCATCAAGGAAAACGTCGGAACAATATTTAAGGATCTGACCTAATAACCGGCGAAAGGCGCCGGAAAGGAAATAAAACATAACAGTTATATAATTATATGCGAATATAATACATAATCGTTTAAGCAGATAATTTTGCCAAGCCAAATCTGATTTCTTATAGAAAAAATTTGCCGTAAAAGTGTAGTGTTGATAAAACATTTTGATAAATCAAGGATGTATGATACCCTGTTATAAACTTACTTTTGCAATTTTGTACTTATTACCCAGGATTCAAAGTTATGTGGATAATTCTTTAAAAAACCGCTAACAATAAACTGTCTATTTATGTTAATATTGATAAAAAAACAGACTTGTACACAATCCATGGTAGTACAAGTGCTCGCCAACACACACTCACGCGCGCGCATTTTTTATTGGTGTTATTTTGATTTCCGGTGTACACAATTTCAAATGAATGAATGCTCAAATTTCACTACAATATCAATGATATTATTAGGAAAATGCATTTTATTTATGCAACTTTACTGACGAGATGATGCACGGTTGAACTGGCCAAAATATCTTTTTTATTGTATGATTATTGAACTGTAGGACTGCTCCAAGCTTCTTACTAGAAGAAGAAAATGAAAAGGATGACTGAGAAGAAATGAAAAAGAGAAGTGGTAAACTAGCAATAAAGGAAAAGGCAAAGAAATACTTTCTGACATTACTTTACAGAAAGAAACTGGACAATTTAAGGATGGACTACAAGCTAACTCAGATAAGAAAAGAATATTTATTGTAGAACTAGATATTATTTGAACAGATTTCATATTACTGAAAATTCCAATTGAGTACGACCACCTACCAAACATGGGAACATTTAACATACCACTGTCCACTGGTCGAGGACATGAATAATCATTATCAAGACTTACATAAATTTCACCAGAAATATTACCACCTTTTAAACAATTTCTAACCAAAGTTTTGAAGTATTTAAATTTACCGAAAAATACTTATTTCATTATACAGCCTTGTTTTATTCAAAATTAAATAATTATCTAATTTAATAGGATGGTGAATATACCGTTAATTTTATTTTGGTATATTTCCTTATCTCGATTAATAATTATTTTATACTTATTATTATTACAAGTCACATTATTTTTGTTATTAAAAAACTAATTTTCGATTTAACATACTAATGTTTTCAACATCTACGTCAAAGTTTTATATTTGATTTTGAATTAAAATAAAATTTTATTATGTTTGCATATTATACACGATATTCTTTATGTGACAAGTGATAATTTAGTGAATAAATTCCCTCCTAATAAGGTTACAGTTGTGAGAAATAAACATTACTAGAATGAAATAAAATTTCAAATTGAATAGATGAAGCGAGATTGAATGGAAGAGAATATTATTGATTTCTATTATTGCCGGCCTAAAAAAAAAAAAAAAAAATTAAATCCAGAGGTTTCAAGGGAGATACACAACACTCAAACACACATGTCTAGAAGAAGAAGAAGGAAACAATCTATGTTAATATTTAGTAAACCGTCTTGCTTTCCTTTTTTGTCTTGAGCTTTAGAGAAAAAAATTTCTGATGGTATACAAGAGTTTTGAAGTGTGACAAGAAATTTACAATGGAAACGTTCAAAAGCTTTATTGTTTGTGCTGCGTGTGTTCACAATTGTGCTTTGAGTGCTAGGCGTGCTTGCTTGCCAATTATTTAAATTTCTTGGGCTTGTGCCATTGCAATTTTGAATGCAAATGGCATACTTTTCTAATGGAAATAAATAAAAATCAATGGGGCTTGTTGGAAACTATGCTAATGAACTTTGGAAATGAAAAAAATTCTTTTAAAATTTAAAACGAAAGCGTTATGGCGTGTGAAAAATATGATTTGGTGTATAAAATGAATGATTTAAGTTGGACAGAATTTATGCAAATTTTCCCTGGTTTCTTTGTAAATAAAAATAAAATTATTAGAGAAAAAGTATGAAAGTATGAAAATCCCCCATTGAATGGACATAACCGGCGAAAGGCAGGAGTGGAGACAAGACATTCGAGTTACCTGTGTGGTCATGACGGCGGCTGGTAACGTTCTGAAAGGATCCGTTTCCCGTCTGTGCTTGCGAGTGAACGGCCTGCTCGCAGACGCGTTCGCCGTCTTTCAAGGAAGGACGAAGGTCGCGTCTGAATTTTCTTCGTCTTTGGAATCCTGCGGGGCCGCGAACCAATTGGTATACTACGTGAAAGCGACCTACCCTCCCCGCCGGTCACGCCCACGGTTACGTGTTACGCGTAGCGTCTCTCGTAATTGTTTTATCTTTTTCTACTCTTCCTCCCGGCGGTCTTCTCGGCCGCGTGGATTAAATGTAATGACACACCGGATCGGATTATGGTGTTTTTGTTATAAATAATAGTAATGCGATAACGCGGTGAGGGCTCCTCTTCGCAGATTCTCGGCCTTGCGCTCATTACAAGTTTACAACGGATACGATACTTTTGAACGTAACGTCCTTAAACTTTGCCATTGTATTTGGCAATTTTTTAGAACAATACAGGCGAATATTGGCACATGAAAGGGATAATTCTATTGCTGGAACTGGAACAAACTTTTCCATATTGATTACTGCTTTTACTCTTGCCAATTGCGCAAACTTTTTTTATTATGCTAATATTTTTGACTTATTTTAGAAAGTTTAAATTATCTCCGCTGTCAGCAATAATCAGCAGTGGTGGATCGGAAGGGCGTTTAAAAGGAGAATTACCCCCTGTAGCCACGTGAATCAGTTATATGTAATATGACTTAATTTACTTTAATTAAGCGACGATTCAATTATTTTATATAACAACCTTTGTTAAACCTTTCCTAAATCAGTTTCATTCAATTTAATATCAAATAATGTTCAATTTTCAGTAGATTTCTTTCAAATATAGCGCTTTCTGCGGTCGCATTTTTCATCGTACAGTAATGAAATTAAGCAGTGTGTTAAAGAATGATATAAGGACAGTTGGGATTGTTTTCCAGCTAAATCGACTGGGGGTCGAAGAGTTTTAGGCGATGAAAGACAAAATTTCAACCAAAATTTTTGCCTTTTTTGCGTGTTCTCCCGCACCAGCTCTGTTTCTTTAATTTTATTTATTCCTAGCTTCATCACTCATTATTTCACCGTTTCAAAGACGGATTCTTCCTGTATCTTTTAAGCCCGGTTTTTCTCCAAGCAGAATTTTGAAATTTATCGTAATTTGAAAAAATCCCATTTCTAATCAGGATGTTTTTAAAAATACCGTACTTTCGAAACCTAATTTCTTTCGTTTAACTACTCAAATGAATTTTTTTATTTCACTAAGATGACACTGTAGGCGGTTCTTAAGTTTTTGTTACAAAATATGCCAAAATTTCTTTTATATTAACAGAGAAGTTACAGTAAAAAGCAAAAATATTATTACTATTTTTTTAAATTTAATTTAATTTTTTATTTTTATAAATTAAAGGTACAACCTTACTGGTCATTAAGCATCGAGTCTTTGCAAGCTGACGGCGCAGCACCGCCCCCCTCCCCGAGCGAGGCCCCCGCAGACCCCGGCGCAGTGGTAGTCTCAGGCCTGGAAAGAACGGAACCCCACGGATCTCTTGCAACTGATGCTTTTGGTATTAATGTTACGCGCAGGGCATTGTCTAGGAGGGGTCGGTGTCCAGTCACCATCGACACCTCTCAGATTGCTGGAGGTGCCTTGACCTCAGAGTCCGGGGAGGCACCCCTCAATCCAGCCCAAGACCGACCAGCACCCGATGCCCCGGAAGGTCGTCGCCAGAAGTCAGCCGCACCACACCGCCGACATGGGGAACCAGCAAAGGAAACAAGAGTTGAGGGGATGGGTTATTAGATTTTGTCAATTAGTAGGATGTGTGTTAAGAAGTTAAAAATTTTGTTTATTGAAGTTGAGTTGTTGTTTAGTTTGGATTGGAGGTCTTTGGGAATTAGATGGAGGGTTCTTTTAGATGTGTATAAAGGACATCTAACACGATTGCTTTATAATGCTATAAGATGAAGTTTCCAATTTAAATGCTTATCAAAAATCAAACCAAGGTGGCGAACAGAGTCTGTGTACCGTATATATGTATTATGCATTTTCAGATTGGGGAGAATAGCGGGTTGTCTTTTGGAGAAAAGTGCAGTGACCGTTTTAGCTTCAGAGGCTTTGAAACTGTTATCACCGAGCAAACTGCTTATTGAGGACAAAGTAGATTGAAATTGTTGTTGTAGTATGGTTATATTTTTGTGTTTGCAGTATATTACAAGATCGTCGGCATATAAAAGAGCTTGCACAGGTGGATCAATTGAAGTAAGGATTTGATGAAAACATACACTGAAAAGGGTAGCACTTAGAACATATCCCTGAGGCACACCGTTTTCTTGGGAGAATTCATCAGACATGGTGCTACCACAACCCGAAAACGTCTCTTATCGAGAAAGTTTAAGATAAAGTTCAGAATGTCTGAGACAGAGACACCGAAACGGATTAAAGAGTCGTGGATTAATCGTCGCCAAGTCCGGTCAAATGCAGTCTCGATATCAAGAAAGACAGCCAGAACGTTTTCTTTGTTGCGGAAGGCAACCATTATATATGTATCTAAAATGGCAAGGTTGTCAATGGTGATTCGATTTCTTCGAAATCCACTCTGACAAGTTGGTAACAGCAAGTGGGATTCGGGATACCATTTGGGGGTTCTTTGGGCTATTATTTTTTCAAGAAGTTAACTCCGAGAGCATGTAAGGGCGATATGGCGATAGCTTGAGGCTAAGAGAGGGGTTTGTTTTTCATTAGGATTGGTATGCTTACTGCTTTGTTCCAGATTTGTGGAAATTTACCTTTTAGAACCATCTCATTGAAAATGTAAGTATAAGTTTTTGATTATTTGTTTAAACGTTTTGTATCAATCCTACACTGATGTTATCAGCTCCAGGGGCAGTGTCTTTTCTCGAGGAAAGAGCAAGAGAGAAAGGGAAGTTCAAAGGATCGTTGTCATCAAGGTTTGTAGGAAGTAGAGGGGTAAAGTCTGTTAATGATTTTATATTCTGAAATTTTGGATCGAAGTTAGAGGTTAGAGTAGAGTCGTGAAGGGACTTTGCAACGAGGTTTGAAATTTCTTTGGGGTTAGTTATAAAATTATTGCCTAACTGGAGGACGGAAAAAGGAGGGGAATAACCATGTCCCATGATTCTTTTAACAGTGGACCAGAATTCTTTGATGCGTGTGTGCCGATTTGGTGATAAAATTAGCCCACGATTGTTTTTGGATAGTTGTGATTATGTGATTGGCTTGTTTTTTGGCAGAGGAATAGATTTCAAAGTTGGGTGAGGAAGGATTTCGGAGAAATTTTCTCAAGGTCCTTTTAAGTTCATATGCAGCTTGAGCACATTCATATGTCCACCATGGTACTAGTTGTTTAAGGGAGTGGTTGTGTTTGGATTTAGGGATGGAAATTTCAGCAGCTTGTAGGTTCCTACTGTTCAAGTTCTCAATTAAGTAATCAATATTTGTTTTCTCTAGTACTAGGTCTTTAAGTTGGACGTCGTTTTGAAATTTTTTCCAGTCAGATTTGTGGAGTTGCCAGTAGCAAGGCCTTGAGTAAAAATTAGGTTTTAGAGAGGATTTGATAAGGATGGGGAAATGATTACTGCGATTGGAGTCAGTGAGAGCATACCAGCTGAAGAAAGATTGAAGGGTGAGGCTGATAATGGAGAGGTTAATATTTGAAAATTTGCCTGAGCGTGCACAAAAATGTGTGGGGGGTTGGTATTTATTCCGGTCAATAAATATTTCAAGGTTACGCCCATTGTGATTAGTGTGGTCTCCATATCAAAAGGAAATTGTGTCCGTTGAAATCTCCAAGCAAATTTACTGGTGAGGGGAGTTGGCGTAAGAGATTCTCCATTTCATCAATTGTAATCTTATGGTATGGGGGGATGTAGATGGAGCATATAGTGAAGGGTTTTAGGGATAGAATTCTAGCTGCAACGACTTGAAGGGGGGTGGACAAAGACAAGGTTTGTTGGGCAAGGGAGTTCTTAATTAAAAGGTAAACACCCCCACAGGCAATTAGACCTGAGGTACAATCTTTTCAAGCTATTTGATAGTTACGTATTGTAATATTATCAATGACTTTTAGGTGAGTTTCTTGAATACTAGCAACATATCGGTCGAATTTATTGATTAAGAGTTGTAGATCGTTACGGTGAAAATCTATACCATTTATATTCCATTGAATAAGGTTCATAGTGTGATTATAAATAAGGAAGGGAAATTTTGATATATAGGGTTAAACTTAGTTAACTTAGTTAACGAAAGCGTTTGTTTGTTTCAGTTTTAGGTGTTTTAACTTTGGCTTCAGGAGAGATACTGGAGGAGTTTGAGCCTTGTAATATAGGGCGTTTGGAGCTAATTTTGTCTAAGTGTAGAGAGGATTTGGATTTATTTGTGAGTGTGGGCATTGTTGGATGTTGCGATGTTCTTATTACTGTTGGAGACTACAAGCGTTGTATTTTGGGCGGGTAAACTAATAGATGGCGTATTTGAACTGGAGGGGATAGATACCATGAGTTCATGTTGTGAAGGAGTAGGTTGAATTTGTTTTGGTGGACATGTGAAGCACTGAACAAGTTTTGTAAGCTTGGCTATCTCTTCTGTAAGTTACTCAATTTTATGATTTTGTGAGGTGAGGGTTGAGGAATGGGTAGGTGAGGTCAGAGAGGATGTAGGATTGGCGGAAGATGGAGGAATGGTAGTGTGATGGGGTGACACCGGTGGATTTGGTATGGAGGCTGAGGCTACTTGAGAATAAAGTGGCATGTTTAGTCTTTCCTGTGGAGAGATACGCTGTTTGTATAGAGCTTCAGCTTGCTTGAAGGGCACTTTTTCGCTTTTTCTTATACTTTCTATTTTCTTTTCAGCGATATATACCTGGCACTGTCTAGAGAAGGCAGGATGAGAACCAGAGCAGTTTATGCAATGTGGTGGATTTGGGCAACTAGATGTTTCATGACTCATTTCCCCACAGTTTCCACAGTTTTTTGTTTTGCAGTATTTGCTCATGTGTCGATATCTATAACAGGAGTAGCCTTGCATTGGATTAGGTGTGAAGGGGTGTACTTTGATTTGTAGAAAATCGAGACTTACTTTTTCTGGGATGTTAGGTCTTTGGAAGGTGAGAAATAAAGTTGGGTTGGCAGAGTGTCCATTGCGCTTTTCTTCAGTCTTTCGACTTTTACCACGCCTTCGGATTCTAGTTCAGTTTGAATCTCTGTTTCAAAAGAGTTTACCAGTTCAGGAACGAACACGACACCTTTTGAGAAATTCAGAGCTCGATGGAGAGTAAATACCACGTTCGAATTGATCGTTTGTAGGTTTTGGTAATCATTGTCGTTGTTAATATCACGGAGGATCGATCCATTTCGGAGAAATTTCATGGAGACTTTTGGAGCATAACTCTTTATAAATTTGCAGACTTTGAAAGGACTGAAATTGTCAAAGGAGCATTCATGTTCCGATTCAAGTGGCATAACTAAAAATTTCCTGCACCAGTTCCCTGTTATTTTTAATTTAAAAGTAGGGTACGGTGGTTTAGCGGTGAGTGATAAATCGATTTCAGGCATGGGCAGACTTATAAAATAAAAGTTAGCTTCAAAGTGTATAAAATATAATGAACAAAAGAGATACTACGAAAGGAGAAGGATGAAAAAAAAGAAAGAAAGATAAAATTAAAATAGAAACGGGTACTCCCTGAGAGAAGAATAGATGTAGATTTGGTAGTTGAGTTAATCCTTTGTGGAAGACAAAATAATATGATGTTGACTGTTCGAAGGTTTAAAAGTATTATTATTATTATTTAAATATAGTGTAGATACTGCACATCTTTTTCGTTAATCTCACATTGTTATCAAAAATAGTAATAGTGAAGTAACGCGAGAAAATAATTAATTAAATAGCTTAAATAAAAATTCACATTGTGTTACCTTGTAAACCATTATTTTATTTTCATTGTTTTCAGTGTTGTGTGTGTGCGGTGTGGTGTGCTGTGTTTGTGTGTGTGTGTGTGTGTGTGCGGTGTGGTGTGCTGTGAGTGAGTGTGTGTGTGTGTGCGGTGTGGTGTGCTGTGTGTGTGTGTGTGTGTGTGTGTGTGTGTGTGTGTGTGTGTGTAAATGCGTTCGCCCAAGGCTAAAAACAAACAATTTAACTGGAAACAAAAACATTTGATTAAGTTTTTATCCATTATGTTTATGATGTTAAGTTTGTATAAAATAAATAGCAATATTTACCCATGGTTTTTAAATTATTCTATAATTGTTGAAGGGGCAAATTTTTAGCACCACTGGATTGATTCCACAAGCGAAAGAAATCACTTACTCTTGACTTTCGTGAAAGTTTTTTGTTTGTTCGTGTTTTAGGCTAAATATTATATTGCAGACCATGAGTTTTTCGGGATTAGAAATGCTCGCCTGGTGCTTTAAGGATTTCTGCCTCTAATCTTCTTATTCGGTCTCTCAATTCGATGAGCATCAAGTTCGTGATTAATGTATTTTATATTAGTTTTTATATTCATTAAAGTTGGTAACTAAAAACATTTACATTGCAGAGTCAGACGGATAAACTTTTTAGAAACTTATGAAAATGATGTTCCTTTTTGATTGAAACTTTTGAATCAAGTGATTTTTGGTCGGTTTTTCCCTTCCAAGGCGGAGAAAAGAAGTCGGACGAGAAACAATGCGTAGATTTCTCTCTATTTGTCCATCTTTAGATCCCCAATGCCTAAAGAAAAAAAGGCATTACTTAAAATTTTTACTCCCCCATGATGACCAATCTGGATCCGTCCTTGGTGATTAGTCTTTAAAATTTTAATTTTATATTCAAAGTCTTCAAAACAAGTATGGTACGTGGAATTTTAATTACTTTGCTCATATTGAGAGGGTTTTCAGGCAAGTGGTGTTGCAGAAATTATGAAGGTCGAATGCGTATGGCGTTGGTGTCTGAGTGGATCGAAGTCAGGATAGCTCAAGTGGTACAATAGAGGCGTATCAATCCGAAGGTCGTGGGTTCGAATCTCGCTCGTAACACCGACTTTTTTATCTCAACCAATGCCATATAAAGATTAATTAATTGAAAATCGTTATTCGTTCAATCGGTCCACGAACTATAATGAATTATATATTTTGTTACAATTATGTTTGTTTTTATTGAAATGAGTTGTGAGGGATGATGATGAAATATAGCCCCGCCAGAGGTATGTGTGCTTAAGATCGATGTCGGTATATTTGCAATAGTACCTCATCGACCCTAATTTAAGTTAGATTATTAATGCTGTAATGGTCGATGGAGGAATATCTAGTTTTATCAAATTTATATAGTTTTAGGCTAGATTACAATTTCGCACGCTTTTTCACTAGTGACACATCCAGACAACGGGGAGAACACCCTGCACGCTCAGCACATCGGAGAGTGACTACCCTTCGGGATGAAAGACCGAATAGTAACACTACATAATATTTTTGAAGTACAAGTTGACTAAAATGAGTCTATTATGATTTAAAAAAGTTAATTATTAAGGTTTTCTCTATTTATACTTGCTATAGAAACTACTGATTCCCAGCAGATTTTCTACTCTATGGTTCGAATAGTACATGAATTTTCAATTGTCAATAATTTCAAATTATGTAACATAATGTGGTTTGGCCTACCTATATGAGAAGAATTAATTTCATACATAACTTATTTAGTTTGTACATTTGATTCATATCTAATGTATAAATGTGCTTAAGGAGCGTCGGTGGCCGCAAGGTTTAGTCTTTGACACGGCGCTCGTCACTGTAATGTAAAGGTCCCGGGTTCGAATCCATTGGCCCTGCATTTGAACCCGACACACAAATGGTTCTTTTTTCGAAACCACCGGCACCCTGAGGGTTTTATACGACCTCTGCTGTTGAGAACCCTCGTAAATAAAAAGTGTTTAAAAAATAAAAATTTGTTAGCTGTGTGCACATTTTTTCAGTATAACGTATTTTCTAATGCAAATATTTATTTGTCATATAAGGTGTACAAAAATGTATGAAATGTTGAGACTACTAAAAATTCATTTTTCCAACAATCCCTGTAGAAATAATATTGTCTAAAAACAATTTTCTGGAAAGAAAGGCATATCGGATTAATGTGTTTTATTTTATGAGAGGTAATTAAGGCAAAATGAAACTGGCTTGTATCTCAATTGATCGAATTTTAATAATACGGTCTGGTTTATGATGAAATTAAACTTGAGATTAGTTATCTTACATTAATAATATCTTTAATTTAAAATTATATTTATCCCTTCATAACAGCACTTTTATTCACTAATTTAAAAGATAGATACACTTTTTTTAATAAAATAAAGGTACTTGTAATTGATTTAGACTGTCTGTCCCCACATTCCCTTGTATTATTTGATTTAGGTCTCATTTCGACTCAAATTTGTGTTGTGATGACGCGATATGGTAAACGGATATTGGCTAGATAAGCTGGTATTGTAATGACATCGTTAGTTGAAAGCTTGTGTTTTTTACTGTAAGTAAATAGATTGCAAAAAACAGTTGCAACAACATAAAATTATGTTAACTACGTGTGGGTGATTTGCTGATTGCTATTTCCATAACTGGAACGCTTATCACTGCTGTAGGTCACGAATCAGAAGATTTTTCGGTTGGAACCCGTGAGAGTTTCTTTTGAAACATACGGTTTGCTCACAAATTTTCTAATTCTAGACAAAGATTTGGTTGTGATTTTGAGACTATGATGGCTGTGATGCCATGAAACGTTTTTCACCAGATGTTCACAATGATTGTAGCGCCAAAGAAATGTTTCAGTCAAATTAGTCAATTGAAACAGATAAAATGTGAAATGTAATTTGTTTTCGTTGTAAGGCATAAGCTTTTGTCGCAGTTCTTTGAAAATGAAATTGAAGCACCTGTTTTGGTAAATAGACAATACAGTTTTCTTGAGCTCGTATTTTTATGAGACTTGATTATGTTTTATTTTGCCCTTTTCTGATTGATGATTTTTCTATTTTCCATTTTTTTCTATTTTTTCTAGTTCTGATAATTTTCCTGGCAGGATTTTCGTTTCTTTTATTACAAGTTCAAAATCGTTCCCCTGGAATTGGTATCTAGATCTTCGATGCTTTAAAATTCAACATGAAAATCGATATACATTAGAACCACAGATGTTTGTCTTCTGAATAGCAAAACTATGCAAAGAAAATTTGATCTTAATAAGAAAAAACCGAATATTAGTTCATTTATTAGCTTTCCTGAGTGAACCAGTCATCCTTATTTTAGGTTATTAACCAGACGTTATTTGGCCAAAGATATTTTAGAATCAATAAAACTATTTCTTTCTGGAGGTAAACTAACACTTTAGTACGTTACGTTTCCAGTTAATTCCAGTATTACATTTAATGCATCGTATTTACCTTTCCAATTCTTCTTTGCATAATGAAATGTGTTGTAAAAGTATAACATTTTTACTATATAAGCAGGCTCGTGAAAACTTTCGTCATATATAATTAAGGCATGTAATACATTTTGTAAAATAAAATTACTTAAATTAAATTTTAGTAAAATTTAAAAGTTTAGGGGTGGTATTTTATTGTATATAGTTATATTCAACGTGTTTCATCATTATTTATTTTCAATTAATTAATATTATTGATATTGGTTGAGATAAAAATGTCAGTGTCACGGACGGGGTTCGAACCAACGCCCCTTGGCTAAATTCGCCGCTGCACTACAACTTGAGCTATCGTGACTTAGATCCACTCCGGGACTAACCTCCCATCAGAACCTACCTTTTTAATTTTCCCACCTTTTTGGAATGTAGTAAAACTTTTAAGGTTTTTGTAATCGCTGGTGGTCTGTCGGAACCTAGTGTCAAGCTGAGACCCAGCAGAAAATCTCACAAAAAAAGTTTTTGAGGCTAATTACCACATCGGACTGCCGTAGAAGAATCAGCCTTTTGGTAAATGAAATAATCACAGATTTCCTGTTTATCACAATTTGGAGTTCAAGCATTAAACGCTCATCATCAGGTTGAAGGAGGTAGAAACACCTAAAAGTTTTAAACGAGAAGGTATAACAGTAGCTTGTCCTCTCAAACCTAAAGAAAACATGTCTTTATTAATTGTTATGATTGGGATATTAATTATATAGAAAAATGTTCTTTAAACATTTAGCACCGTCAGCCTGAACAGAAACTCGCCGATCGGACTTGGAATATATCTGGGCTTTACGGAACTCTCGCTAAAATAAACTGTCATACTTCCTGGCTAGATGTAAAAGCCAAGAGGTATAAAACTTCTGCTTTTTCTGGGAGACAACATTGGCATTTTCTATTTCTAACTTGTCCAGGCTTGTAACAATTGTAAATGATGTGGTGATTAGTGACCATTAGTCTATGATTATTCGGAGATCGTCAGATGCGGTCAAGTGTGAGGTAGGTTTCTGAAAAACATTTTTTTTTTATCAGACCAACGTTCGATCTTTATTGACATCATCTTCTCAAAGTGTTTGTTTTCTGTGTAATTAAGCGCTCTCAACATGTCACACAAGAATGACACATCTACACAGAAAACAAATCCTTTGAGCCCTGAAGGTGATCTCAATAAAGATCGAAATTTTGGCACGATAAAGGAAATGTTTTTCTGAGACCTACGTCGCACCAGACCGCATCTCACGATTCCTGAATTATTATCGATTAACGGTCTAATCACCACACATTTTGGTGTAAAGTTGTTACATAAAATTAATGGAAATAAAAAAAAACTATTATTATTGTTAAAATTGTTATATTATGGTGCATATTTTCTAGAGTCGAATAAGTCTTGGCTTAACGAATCTTGCATAACCAGTATGTTCATTTCATGCATTGTACATACCTCTGATTATTCATTAGAAAACAAAATAAATATTAAAAGTATGTAAGTTCCACTATCGTGATCTCTATAGACGGTTATTTGCGGATTAACATAAATTACGTTCTCAATGACTATCGATCACTTTCACCAACCACATATCATTATTTACGATTCTATCCACACTGTAGGTCAGAAGTCGTTCATTTCAAATTAATCACCAGGGCCGTGTATTTTTTGTTTTAATTTGCTTCATTATGCGTTTGTGTGCTTCCTTTCTGAACAACAGGCAACATTAAGACTTAATATTATTATAATAAATAAAACTCAGGGGGTGGTCGTTGGCCGCAGCTGCAGGGCATGACCACTTGCCGCGCCGCTCATCACTCTACAGGAGAAGGTCTCTTCACTTATAAATTAACTTGTTTTCCAAATAAACCGACACTCCGACGGTTGTAAGACCTATGATGTGACGAACACTCGTCCTAGAAACTTAATTTAAAAAATTTTAAAATTTTTTAACGTGCTGTTAATTAGTCCATTAGTTAAAGTTAAATATAAAGTACACAACTAAAACAATTGATATCCTTTAAAATGAATTATTTAGTAAGATGAAAATTGTACGATTTGTCGAGTGATTTATATGGAATCGTGATTGTTGTTGTGCCATAGCGACAATGATCCAAAACCCTTTGCACAGATTAAACATGTTAGAGAATTTTTGAAAAGATTCGACACTCACATAAGTGTGAAGATAAAATTTTTATTTCATTTATTAGTTCATTTGTTAAAATAAAATTTAAAAAAAAATAGAGCTCAGAAGATCAAACGAAATTTGAGTATGCACGTCGCAGTTCCGATAGGCTTGCTAAACGTATTTCGCCAAGTAGGTCAAAAACCCGATTTTTTGATGGGCTGAGAGGAATTCACTAAAACGTGCGAGCCAGAATCTATTAACGTTCAAATTGGGTGAAACTGTCCGCAGGATTTCGTATAAATGGCTATACGCAGGGTAGTAAGCTCATCGTGTTAAAAAAAAAAATTCGATGGCAGAACTTCTAAAGTGGGATAGAATGTCAACCTCATGGTTTTATCTCAATCCGTTTAAACGGTACCATTTTTTAGTTTTTATTTAAGAAGAACTTCATATCTTTACATAAATCTTGAATTTTCTCCGTCCTAACGTAACTTTTCCATCTTTTAATTCTATTTACCCACCTTATTTCCTTATAGATTTGTCCACTTTTTTCCTAAAAATTGCCAGTGCACTTAAAAAATAACTCCGCAAACATCATTTTATAGTTTCCTAATAAGCTTGAACCTTTAAATAAATCTGTTTACGCTTTGACTTAGCTTAGTGTTTTTTAATTATCCTCAGATTTCTGAAATTTAGCTAGCCTCCTTTCACATCTCTCTGAACATTTGCCAGATATAACGTCAAGACAGAAAAGCAAACCGTCAAAGTGAATTGGAATCGTTTTAAAATGTCCCTCAAAATCCCAACAAGATAAAAATCCATAAAAATTAATTTCGCTAGAATTAATTATTGAACAAGTAATTAGAAAAACAATAGATTAAAAATATATGAAATGACTACACCTTTAAGCGATCCTGAGAAGAGTAATAAATGTAAATTAAATTCATCTTTGAGGATTAATTTGTTTTCAAATGATGTTCAAATGAAAATTGAGCTTTTAAAAATTAATCAATCGAAAGGAGAAAGCGTGATTAAGAACGGATTACTGGAGATAATTAATGATATTTTTCACGAATTAATTTTCAATGTAAAAATGTTTATATATTTTCATAAATTGTATTATTTTTTTATTATGGGCGAGGTGGATCAATTCGCGTCGCTTGTTTTCACAAATGACCAGAATAAAAAAAAATAAAGTGTATAATAAAATAGAATCAAATAATAATAAAAATGGGAGAATTCAGGGAAGAAGAAGCTCTATTGTTATAGACGCAGTCTTCCAAGAAATCCCATGTGGACACGTTAATTGTTCAGAAATCGTGAGATGCGGTCTGGTGTGACGTAGGTTTCAGAAAACCATCTTCTTTCGTTCCAATCCTCACTGGCACTCTCAACACGATACCCAATAATGGCATAATTACACAGAAGGAAAAAACTTTGAGTGAGTAGAAATACTTTCATTGAATAAAAAAAAAAATATTATTTTGCATTGTATAAATCCACATTTTTCCACATCCTACACTTATTAAATGTAAACAATGTTTGTAAATCCCAGGCCCTGAAGATGATCTCAATTATGGTTGAAACGTTGATACGATAAAGAAAATGTTTTATCTGAAACCTACATCACAACCAGACCGCATCGCACGATTTCTGAATAATTATCGATTAACGGTCACATGAATACTTTACGTGCTTTTTTCTTTAAATATATAAAATCTATATCATTATGTAATCTATAAAGATTAATAATGCAACACTTTGAAAAATGTTCGCGTCACATATAAAAATAGGAAAAGAAAATTAAATTATTGTCATGAAATTAAACTAGTTTTGATCCAATTGTTTTATATTTCTCATCAATCTTTAAGTTACAAACTGATTGTATTAATTTTTCTTTATAATTTTGCTTTACTACTTTTTGGTTTCCTCTTAGTTTATACTAAGAAAAAAATATGCTCCGCTGTTTCATCAGACGTGGCCTGAACATTCGATAAAGTCTGGTATGAAGGTCTGATATATAAGATAAGAAATTCTATTACAGTCTTATGTAACCTATCGAATTTTACCTACCTGACAGGTATTTCCGAAATGGCAACGCGGTGTACTAAGGCTTTAAAAAAAATACCACGATAACGTTCGCCGGTGATACTGGGGTTGGGGAAACCCTTGGTGATTCAATCCTGATATTGAACACTTCACATTCCCAAAAAGTCCCGAAGTCTGGTGCATAAGGATTTAAGCGGGGAACACACACGATTCAACGGTACCAGAATCCTTGTCACGCTTTGAAAGGGCGTGCATATCTATGCGACTTCAATCCACGTACAGACACACAGCGTGCATCATAATAATCAGTATCACAATCTCAACACCTTTTTTGTTCTTAATGCACTATTTTTAGCTGTAATAATTACACCTGTAATAAATTGTTAGTTAAATTTTACGAGCATAACCATGTAAAACATTGTTAGTTAAATAGCTTTAAAAAAAGTATTCCGTTGTTTCGACAAATTTTCCGCCTAACCATCATAATTAAATAATTCTTATAAGAAGTGATAAATTTTTGATCTTGTTGAATTTGGTTTGCAATAAAATAAGCATTTCGTAATTAATATTAGGACAAAATTACATGCACATAGTTTGAACTATACTAGAAAAAATATGAGTGTCCGGTTCTGACGAAAATGGTGTAATTTTATGAGCAAAACTTATACTATATATACTTATTGTTAATTAAATTTTTATACAAAACCATGTAATATATTGTTAGTTAAATTCATTCTGTCAATAAATTGTATTTCGGTGTTTTGATCAATTTTTGCTAAATTATTAAAATTATTTTATTTTTAAATAAAAACTAATGAATTTTAGATTTTGATTTAGGTTTGATTTCAAATAATTTTGTTCTAATTAATATCATGACAATAATATAGTATGAACTAAAAACATGAGCGTTCAGTGCTTTTGTCTTCGACTGTACTCGATGCTACCCGACGAAAATCTGTGTAGTGGTGATCGCATATAGGGTAGCGTTACGAGGCATCGGGCAGATGGGCACATGGGTAATACAATCTTATGGCAAATTAAACTTTGGATTTGTGTCGGGTAGCATCGGGAAGCGTCCCGTTGCGTTTCATCGGGAGTGTTCCCCGCTATAAGCAACGTTATTGTGTACCATCCTTCCATTATAGTTTCTATTTTATTATAAATTATTTCCAAGAAAAAAATAGCTGCGTGAATAAGCTAGATCATTATATTTATTAATAAAGGCTTTGGGGAAAAATAAAAAAGTTAAATCTTATTCGTTGTTTCGCTTTTTCTCGCATAATGTGTATGTTGTTTACAGTATAAATTTCAACATAGTGTCTAGATATTAGGTAATCAGGGTAAATAAACAAATATTGGCTAGGCAATGTTATATCGTCGTGAAATTTACTGTGCGGCCTTTGAAATGTTGAAGCTATGATATCAGCCTACCGCCTGTGGTGTCTCTCTCTCGCTCTCTGTTAATTAATTTCACGAAAAGTTTTGTTTCAACAGCATTACGAGTGGTGTATTGAAAGTTGGGTTTGGTACGGAATAATTAAGTGGCAAAGTTGTCCAAGATTTAGTCATTTACAGAAAATCTCCCCGTTATCGACCAGTATAACAATAAAGGGAAAAAATGATAAGACAATAAATTGTAAAGCAGATTTTTAAAAATTGCCAAAAAATTGCGTATATTTTATTAAAATGTATAAAATTTATTACACACTTTTTTTTAACAAAGTGGATCATTTTAAAATTCTATTATTTTATAAATGAAATAATATCATACGAAGGTATTAAATAATCATTCCACACGATATACTATATTGCACTTGTGATATTACATATTCAATAATACATTTTTTGAGAAAAAACAAAACTGCTAGGATTGACTTTTTAGTGACAAAACATAATACTGGTCTGGCAAAACCCACATGAAATTCAGGGCATGTGTTTGACTTTCCAAATATATAAATTTCTTTAAAAGAAAAGCATCATAATAAACTTTTCTGATTAGAAAACGTATTTAATAAACGTATCGTAGAAAATGATGTAAGTTCATTGTTGGATAAAGATCATATATCAGAAATGTAAAAATTTTTTGTAAAAATAACAGGCACTTTTATGACATGGGTGGCCGCAACGGTTTAGGCATAGACACGGCACCGGCCCACCCTGGGGTTGTTGCAACCACTCCAAGGAAAAATCATGATTAGTTGTGATTAATGTCAAAAAAGGTTAGAATAACTCGTTGGGCAAAATACAATTACCTACCGAGGGGCATCGGTAGCGGCAACGGCATAGGTATTGACAGGGCGCTCACTGTAAAGTAAAGGTCTCGGGTTCAGTTCACAATTTTAATTAATGATGAGGTTTCAGTGAATATATTTTTTGTGATAATTTGTATTTTGTAAGGCTGAAGTGGAAGCAGGCGCCTTGATGGTGGTGATTTGAGCTAATGCCATACTAACAGCCATTTCTTCAACGTCGGCTTCCCTGCACTGCGCTGTTATGGTATTTATGGTCCTTGCCGCAAAAGTTAAAAGACTTTCTCCTTCTTTCGGTTGTTCGCTCAAAAGTTTAAGGAAAACACCGGCTAGTGTTGTATGTGCATCGTACTGCGTAATAAATGCAGTACGGAACTCGTCCCAGGTCAGATCAGGATGTACGACGGTTGTTAACCAGCTGGCAGCGTCATGTTTTAATGCTTTGGATAAATGCATTATAAGGCGCCTTCCGGACCGTTCACTTTTCTCCAAACAGCATTCCACTGTTTTAATCCAAGCTCGTGGATCGCACTCCTCGCTGCGGGGGTTGAACTCGGGTAATGTAATTTCTTGTCCACCGAGGACACGGTCAAGGAGTCTAGTGAAATTATGATTTTGCTCACTCAAGAGTTCCCATGTGTTTCGATATGAACGTGGTCGGCGTCGGAATCCCACTTCTGATGTCGGGAATTCATCCGTTGAGCTAGGAACCCACTCATCTTCGGAGATCTGGCCCTCTTCAAGGTCGGACATAGTAATAAACACAACAATTTAACAATTGTGATTTTATTTAGTGAAATATTAAGGCACGGATGCACTCCCCACTAGTACGGTTAAGAAGGTTGTATGTTACTGTAACAACAAAAGCAACTGCCCCTGTGTCGGTGGTGATAAAGAAGAAACTAAATGATTAATGTTTATAATGTTTATGTTGTATCACTTTGTTTATGG
>CM077105.1:19889159-19905342 GCA_039619505.1 Cimex hemipterus | reverse complement strand
AAATGATTAATGTTTATAATGTTTATGTTGTATCACTTTGTTTATGGAAGAAACCAAATGATTAATGTTTATAATGTTTATGTTGTATCACTTATCAAACTATGAAAGGCAAACACATTGTGTCGTCTTGGACGCTCCCCACTGGTTAGAAAATCTAAATTAACTGCGGAAGTACAGTTTATACAAAATACCATAGAGTGCGCTCTTACAGGGGCAGGAAGAAAAGAACCTCCAGTAGACGAGTAGTAGTAGAGCAGCCAGTAGTAGTGGAGCAGTTGCTTTTGTTACAGTAACATACAACCTTCTTAACCGTGCTAGTGGGGAGTGCATCCGTGCCTTAATATTCCACTAAATAAAATCACAATTGTTAAATTGTTGTGTTTATTACTATGTCCGACCTTGAAGAGGGCCAGATCTCCGAAGATGAGTGGGTTCCTAGCTCAACGGATGAATTCCCGACATATATATATATATATATATATATATATATATATATATCATATAAAATATAGATATTTCCTCAGTTCCGTCCTGCTGCCATTGCTAGAGTGTATCAAAAAGGATAAATTATTCGCCTCGAAAATCCCGAAGTGTTGAACTGTAAAAGATAACTAGGAAAATACGGCGACTAATAAGAGCATTATATATAACCTTGTGTAGGTGCCAATAACTGTTTTATTGCACATTTTTTTATAATTTATTTGTAGCCTGTACAGTATGAAAATGAATATAACTATGGGCGTACCCAATAAGAGGGATTAAGGACTCGATTCTACCTTCTACTATCATTTAAGGTGCCATGGTTCTCAGATGGTAGTGTAATTAAGACAGCATTAAGGTTGGGTTAGATCAAAAGATTGGTGTGAAACTTTTGGAAAGGGAAGCAGACCGTTCGTTGATAAAAGATTCATTGAGATCGTTGCATTCTGAGGTTGGTGTTGTAAGGGGCTTTGACAGTTGTCTAAAGACTATTTTTTTGGAAAGGTTGTATCCGCTGGATATTGAATGGTACAAAAACGCTGTAATTTTATGAGCAAAACCATGAAATAAATTGTTATTTAACATTTATGAACAAAACCATGTTATATTGTTTGTTAAATTCATATAGTTTCAAATTCATATGGTTTTAAATTCATATAGTTATATTGTTAGTTAAATTCATTCTATCAATAAATGGTATTCCGGTGTTTTGATTAATGTTTTGCCAAATGATTAAAATTACTTTTTTTGCATAAAAACTAATGAATTTTTGGTCTCGCTTGATTGGTTTATATTAAGAAAATTTTGTGGTAATTAATATAACGACAATAATGCTTATAGTTTAAAATAAAAATATGAATGTCCAGTGAGCTTTTGTCTTCGACTGTACTCGATGCTACCCGACGAAAATCTGAGCAGTGGGGATCGCATAGTAGGGTTGCGTTGCGAGGCATCGGGCAGATGTGCACGTGGGTAATACATTCTTATGGAAAAACGGACTTGGGATTTGCGTCGAGTAGAATCGGGTAGCGTCGCGTAGCGTTTCATCGCGAGTGTTCCCCGCATGAAGCAACCTTAAAACTTATGGTATTCCACCCTTCCTCAAAATTAATGAAATTCTAACATCGAAGCAGTCCAACTGTAAGAAGTCGAACACAAAACCATACGACTCAAACATCAAGCTTCATGAAATATTATTGATGATAGAGTTATTGTGGTTAAGTTGTAAAGAAAGATTGTATCCGCTGAATATTAAATGGCTTTCGTAAGTTGACAGTTTTACTCCTGATGTCGAGATTGGTCGCAATAATGTCTTGTTTTAAGTAAATTGAGTTTAGACGTTCAAAACAGAATCGGGTTTTAAAAACCTTGTATGGAATTCTACGTCAGGCTTTGGTGGACATCCACATTCAGTCCTTTTAGGATTAGCCCTTGAAGAAATTAGCGTTTTCTTAAATGCTGGTGGTTGGTTGGTTATGATTCGGGTCAGAAAGAAAATTGCATTTTCATCGCATGGATGTAAAATATAAGATGCCTCCTTGTGGCCACTGGCTTCCATTGATTTGATTTTTGAGTATTCTATGCCGCAACTGAAGCAGCGGCCAGTTGAATAGGATTCCAAATAAATTACATATCCTAACATTAAAAATATAAAGTTATTGTGTCTTTTATATTTTGTTTATTCAAAACATCTTTTTTTGTTTTATTTTCTTGTTAATAGTCTGGTGTGACCAAGAATAAAGATACCTAGAAAAGAAGGATCCAATGTAATGCAAATCTCAATTATTTATTTTTCATGGCAAATTGTGTCATACGTTTTCCACCGATGACAAATAAAGTTGGACATAGGAAATTATCTATTTTTTTCCACACGGTTCCCCGTCCCGCTTCCCGCGGTTGGCACGTGCAGGCCATTTTCATTTTCCGAGCCGAATCGACGAATGCGTTTCGCTGTGTCATGGCTTCCAGCCTTTACAATCCTTCGTGTCGGTGACGGGTAAAGGAATAATTATCTTTTGAAGATGTAGCGAAACTTTCGGTGACAATAAATAGCACATGACCAACGGGAATTTTTTTCCATCCCAACGCTTTCGTAGGCGTTGCAAGATTGACTGCAAAAAAATTGATAAGCCAACCAAATTTTGCCAATAAGAGTTTTATATTTATAAATATAAATTATTACATCCATTATATTTCGTAGTCCGATTGACCAATTGACATTTTCAATTAATTAATATTTATGAAAGGTATTGGTCGAGATAAATTCAAATCCAGCTCGTGCTACAGACTTTTTTTTATCATAAATATTAATAAATTATTACATTCGCAATAAATTTGAAATATTAAAAATAAAAGATAAGGGTTTGCCAATTTTTGCAGGTTCCCAAATCAATCTTATCTTTTACCTTAAAAGTCAACCATAGTAATTAATGCAGTAATTGCTTTCCATCTTTTAAAATGTACTTGATGATATAAATAACTGAGTGTTATTAGCTGTTATTGTCCGTATTAAAAGAAACAAACATTACAAATTACTCACTAAATCAAAAATCCAAATTATTTAGGTTTCAAACATAAAAAAATTAACACAGTCTCAAAAAGCCAGTAATTCTAAAATAAGCAGCGTGCAAGTCTCTCCCACATGCGCACACAAACAAACAGATTTTTTAAAAAATATCCGGCCATTTATTTTTGTGCTTTTCTTTTCTGAAAATGGATTTTCACGTTGTATTCAATAATCCTATACGAGCATTTCAATTCAATCGAACTTTCCATTCATCTCCTATTAAATGTAACCTTCATTTTTAAAATAAGAAAAGATACTTTTTGTACATTGAAAAGAGATCATAGAGAGTTCAAAAAGTTTTATAAATGATAGTAGAGTGACAGAATATTTTATCGACGATATTTAACTTGTATCCATAACTGGTTGTGGTACTATGAGTTCATATTATCAAGTAGTAAGTATTGACTTTCTAAGACCTGGTTATAATCCACTAAGGTTTTATGCACAAGATGTTAATCTGCAACTACTTCAGACATTTTCCATGTGTGTAGATCAAGTTTAAAATTATAAAGAAAATCAGAAAATTCCGTTTAGGAACACATTTTAAATATTTTAAACTAATAAGTTTTTCAACTGGGATTGAATAAATCTATGGAAACTTATTGAAAAAACAATTACGGTGTGGCCAATTAGAAAGAAAACGCTCATCATTATTTGACGGTGAGTATCCTTCGAAATAAGATACTTTCAAACTAACAACCTCTGCCTTTTATATAATTTTAACATTTTAAGTGAAGATCATATTTGTTAACTTTTAAATTGTTAATTAAAAATTGAAAATCTTAATAAAGCGATCATGTTTCTCTAAATCACGCCGAAGGAATTTTCTACCAATTTGCATCATCCCTGTTAGTCTCTTAATGTAAATATAACACAACGATAACTACTCATCATATTGAATATAAATAATTATTTAGTGCTCAAGAATTATTTTCATCAGTAGGTAGTTAAATTGAATTACTACCTTCTGAATTGATCGATTGTTCGCCAATCAGAAATGGTGGAAACAATTTTAATTTGCATTAAATTCCCCTTCAGGGTTTAACATTTCATCAAAGGTAAAAGCGCACAAAAAGAGTCGGTCAGTTTTACATTGTAAATGAACTTTAAAAAACCCGGCCAAAAAAAAACCCTATTCTTCCGCTCTTAATTATAATCCTTAATACAAATTCGCCTTTCTCTTAACCCAGATTGTTTTAATTATTAAATCGGCCATAAAATTATTATGAACGTAGTAGATAATTGCCTTAAAGAAAAAATCTGGTATTAAATTATATACGACCATGTAAAATTTCATAAATCATGTTACATTTGTGTGAAGAAAGTAAATATCGTAAAAATATGATGTAGGCTTAAAAAATCTGTTATTTGATACTTATTTTATTCGTTTTGAACATTTAACATAATTTAATGTTTCCAATATTCGGGGCAAATTTATAAATTAAGGCTTTTCAAGAAACCGGGAATTTCTACATTTTATAATTGTCAAACCAGAAAAAATCGTTATATGACTGTCTTAAAGATTTTTCTTAACTGCATTTGAAGTTAAGAAGTGCTTAAATTTGACATGATCCGCTGCCAAAAGGGGCGGGATGAAAATAATTTGAAGAAATCGCCTGTAAATGAGGGAATTTGATTTATATGTCTCAATCGTTTCATTTCGAAATTTTATGGAGGAGAATGCTGTAACAAAGCGTATTAATTTTTTTTTAACCACGTTTATGAAACCTTGGTCAGGTTCTGCGACGGTGAAATTGGTCAATAGCTGTCGTCGTTTTTTGATGTATTGCACAATTTACGATGGGTAACAATAATTATTTGCCATCATTTTTGTTTGTTTATTTTTTTTATACATCCAATGTTTATAAAAATGAATACTGTTTTATTGGTTATTTTCACCCTTCTTTCTTAATCTCTCCGGCTCAGAGACTGCAGCAATATCAATTGACTAATATAACAGCTCAAAAATGTTATTTGATTTAATATTTAAATTTGTAATATATTTTAATATTACATAATCCTTATACCGTTTCATAACTATATTTTATTTATTTATTTTTTTAACGAGGGTTCGCAACAGTAGAGATTATATAAACCCACAGGGTGCCGGTGTTTTTGAAAAAAGCCCATTTGTAAGAATGTCGGGTTCGAATGCCCGGCCGCTGGATTCGAACCCGGGGCCTTTACCTTACAGTGATGAGCGCCGTGTCAAAGACGAAATCTTGCGGCCACCGACGCCTCATAACTATATTTTGATGGAGGTGGTGACTTGACGAATTTTTGAATTATAGTAATAAATTTTTAAATTAAATGTTTTTGGGTGGTTATGTTGTGTCTGTTATGACCATATGTAAATTTATTGAATGAATGTAATTTATTAGCGTGAAGGAAGAGGTTGCTTAAAACCCGGCCTAAGTGAAATGTCGAGTCATCTGGGGAAGTGAATGGGTCCTGATCTTTACATTTCTATTGTGCTAATTTGTTGGAATGAATGTAATTTATTAGCGTGAAAGGAAGGCGTTGTAACACCTGCCCACGGGGAACACGAGTACTATGGGGTAAATGTGTCACGTTGGAGGTACAAATTAGAGGATATGATAGTAGTAGAGGACATTTTTTAGAATATTGACGTAGTATACGTTTAAAAACAGAGAGTACAAGATAGAGGCCCGGCAGTTAAAAAGAAAAATACACGCAAAAGAAATTTAAAAAAACGGAAAAACTCACAAAACGGCCGAATACTTCTCATAAAATAATTTAATTAGTTTTTCCCCCAAAATATTAAATTCAATATTGAAATTTTAATATTGCAATTTTATTTAGTAATTTCAAATCTACGATAAATGGCCTTCTTTTCTTAAAATTGTAATATACTTTGGTTATTTAATAAATAATGAAGTATGATCAACCAACATTTATGACAATTGAGATCATTTAATGTTGGAAATACTTTATCTCATCAGTCAGTAAATTTCCAATATGGAAACTTAGAATGGAAATCACGTTAATCGCTCTTTAATATGAATGGACTTCAGAGTAATTAACTACACTGTTAATCTTTGAGATTTACAGGTTAAAAGTGTAGTTAAATGTTCAATAATTTTGATAATTTATTTCATCATTCCTAGAATTAATACGATCAGATAACCGAATTCAAGAGTAATGTGGTTTCGAGGTGGTTTAATTGATTCTTCCCATACTAGGCCTAACGTCAGCGTAATAAATATTCGTGCTTCGGGGGCCGGATACCACCCAACCAATTTTATCAAAGTTTTGACAGTAAATCAGTATGCAACCTGTAATTTATCCACAAAAAAAAATCTCGTTTCCATCGGGTTATTGCAGACTACATTTGTGCGTGTGTAATTTATTGAAGAATTATAATTATTAAAGTGAATTGAATTGGATTATAAAGTCATTTTATTAACCAGTATATATATGCATATCTACAGATTTTCTGAAATATGCAGTTCCTGTAGTTTGAAATTTAAGTGTAATACTTTCTTGATAAAGAGTCTGTGTGTTAATTATGTTAAAGCATAAAGTTGGTGTCCGACCATTTCAAGACCAATCATGCTCAAGTGGTAGAGCAGTGGCGTATCAAGCCGAAGATAGTGGGTTCGAATCCCGCTCGTGCCATTGACTTTTTTATCTCAACTAAAAACCTTAATTAATTGTAATATCAAGCAAGTCAAGAAATTAGTGAAAGTAATTTTAGTGCTGAACTAGCATTTCAGTGGAGAAATATAATTATCCTTCTTTCAATATTACTTTTCATTTTTTTATATCCCAAAACAGTTTAATTACATTTTAATTGATCTGTCAATAGAATTTGCAATAAATTTGTTATATAATTTGATCCTTTTTTTATTATAAAATAATAATATTAACAAACCTTTGAAAAGAATGTGTCATAAAAGCCTTACAAATCTGTAAATAAATCGTTTTTTACTTATTCCATCAACTGAATTTTTCCAACTTCTCACAATATTATCGAACGAGTCATATTTATCATTATAAATTTTAATGTTTTCGTAGTGTCTGTCATAATTTTGTGGAACTCCAATAATGTGGAATAAATTTTCTTTTCCAAAATAGGTCAAACCCGTTTCAGTCTATAGACGGACCATCTTCAGGACGTTTTTAAAAATAAACGTACACTGTCGTCCATTTTTCAACTTACAACTATACAACTATATACAAACCCGCAAACCAGTTTATTTAAAAAAATATCAGTGAAGATGGTCGATATTAAATTGAAATGCATGTGACGAAATAACCGTGTATTGTGAAAAAAAAAAAAAATTCGTACCGATCAACACAGTATAAATTTTGTTGTTACCGGCGGCAGTCAACCACCCCGATGAGTTGAAACTTACGTTTCCCTCATATTATGGTCTTAAATCATTATTATGAAAGTATGAAGTTATAATCATAAAAATAAATCATCGCCTACTTAGAAGGATTTGTTCGTTTTTCACCCTGTACAATACAGCCTCAATATTTCGGTATAAATATATGACAGTGAAGCTCTCATATTGAATGATGGTCATATATGTTTACCTTGAACCTACCATAAATATTTTGTTCCTAGATTTCTTGACGACAAGAAATGATGAAATTAGTTAAGAATTAGTTTGTGTCAATTTATTTTCGTTGTAATTTATAACTCGTTCACACTGATTTAAAAATGTCCTTTTCAGTTTATTTTATTTTGAATATTATGCAAATATTTTGTCATATTTTATACTCACATACGTATTACGTTTTGGAACACAACTCAAGAATTTTTAATTCACTATTTAATACCAGAACATGTTAATAATTTCTTCCACATCATTGTTCTTCATGACTCATTCATTGATTTTATAGCGTACAGAAAGGCTAATTTTTAATTTATTCTTCTGAGAAAAATGTACAAAATTAGACCTTACCAAGGGGTGGTTTAAATGGTGCTCATTTCCTTAATTTTTTGAGGGAGGTTTTTCCAATAAGATTATGTTCCTCTCAACAATGCTAAACGATGATACTCCAGCTTGATGGATGTCCGGCACATAATTCTTTGCAGGTGAGACGTTATTTCAATCGTCACTTCCAGGACAGGTGGATAGGACCTCATGGCCTGCCTCCTCAGTCACATGGTTCACCTCCATTTGCCTATTTTCTGTGAGGTCATTTAAAAAATAGTTTCTAGGCCAATCGTAACACTGTAAACTCAGTAGAAGAAATGCGGCAAAGAATGCTCGTCACTCCATGAACCCTGACTCCATCCTGAGCACTTGCGAAGAGCGGTTGAACAGAGGAAATCTTTGCATTTTTACGCAAAGCAGGCAAATCGAACATGAAATGTGGTTAACAAATAGCAAACCAAATGATATTTTTTCATAAATTTTTCATTTTTTGACCAATATAAAATCCAATTGTACAATTGCTTTCAGCGTAAAACATCCTTTAAAACAATGTGCCAGGATGTAAGAGTCATATTTGAAATTTTGAAGTTGAATTGGGCCTGAGGTACCCTGTATAATTTTTTTTCCAAAAGAACTAAAAATTTAAAACTAGACTAAAAAAATGTTACCCGGATAACGACATTGGCTCAACAGAAATTCAGACGAGCCAGCTACAAAGTACAGGAATTAAAAGTTTAATTTGTTTCTTGATCAAGCAAAACAAAATTAAATAAACATATTATTACAATTCATTAATGTTTATAGTTGAAATGAAAAAAAGTTAATGGCACGAGCGGAATTCGAACCCACGATCTTCGGCATGATACACTGCTGCTCTACCACTTGGGCTCTCGTGACCTCAACCCACGCGGACATCAACTTCCTATCTCAACTCATAGGACAACTAGAAAAGCGGATAATAGGAAACACCTCTAATTTCAGGATTTGAAACATTTTCTTTATTTGCGTACAATCGTATATGCATCGCGCATGGTTATCGTCAATGTATGAATTTATTTATACGTATTTCTGGGTTTTACATACATACATACATGTGTTTGTACGGTGACATACATAAAGTTTATTCTACGCAGAAATACAACATATATTCGTATATGTACATCAATGCATCTATTCATGATAAAAAGAAACAGATGAAAAAAAATATTAGCGGTCTAAAAATGTTAAATTTACACAAAGATAAATTACATTCCACAATTAGAAGTAGACTGTGATAAATCAGGGAAGTTTTCTCTTTCATATTTCTCAAAGAATTAAAGAGGCCGCTTTGTGATTTTTTGATCAGCTGGGAATCAACGTCGGAAATTTTGTTGGAGAGGGTCCATAACTTAAGGAGTTATGTTTATCCTTTGTTCCTCTATTGGGTCATTATCTATGATTTTGTCTTTCAACTTTTGAGCTAATGGAAAGATCGAAATCAACTAGGGGGCCAACCATGGGTGACAGAAAGCGCGTATAACCAGAATCTAGAATATGTTGGATTTCATATTAACTGACAGATTTCCTTGTGTTCCTCAATCTTTATTTTATTACTGTTGAACTGGATAAATTGGTGTAAAAAAAAGGATCAGTGATTCTTTAAAAGGCGTGTCTAACATCAGTATTGATGGTTTTATTTTACAAGATTGTACAAAATGTTTTTAAAATAAATAAATGGCAAATTAGACGTTTTGATTCGCGTTTATCGTTACCAAGAACCCTGAGGTCTGTGTTGGGCCATCGAGAGCAAATTGTAATTAATGTGGCTGGTGGCATGACCGTTGTGTGGCCCGAAGCTATGAGCGATCTGATTCAGCTGCCCTGACCTTCCGTGACCGGAATTTCGGAAATCGTAATGTTGCGTATTTCGTACTGGTGAGCTTTGCTGACTCTGACCTGCATGCAGAAAACCTCGGTATCCGTCGTGCTGGTTCTGCCGATAGCCTCCGTGTCCTTGCTGATTCTGCACGTAATTATTCTGATTTCCAAGATAAGCCGAGCCGGTTTGATAAGACGCTGAAGGTTTACGTCCTTGGGTCGTGGCGTGTTCTCGATGAAGAAGGGCTCCCGTGGGGTAACCCTGGCGATGATTCTGAAAAGCGTTTTGATTGCCGTGAGAAAACCTGTCTATCTTGCTCGACAGATGCTTGTTAACAAAGTTCGGCATTTGATTATGACTCAGGTAGCTTCCGTGGTCGAATTTTGTCCCTCCGTGGGATCCGAATCCGCCGTATCCGTGTGGACTAGAAGAACCTCGGGATCCTCCAGGATGGTCATGGGAGATGTCGTAACTATATTTGCCGCTTGGTCTCGCTGAAATATATATTAGAATAAAACAAATCTCACATCTTTTTTTATTATTCGGTATTAAAATAAAACACGAAAATACTTTAGAACATAATGTATATGTCCTAAATAATTTTAACGATACGATTCAATTAAATAAATTGATCTTGTACAGCAAATTAGACTAAACCACAAACGATTCGCTAACAACCAGCCGAACTATTTAGTTACCTGTTTTAATTGAAATGAAAAGTCCAGATAATTTCGCCAGTGGCAATGATATACTCTGTAAAAATGAACTAGAGGAATTATATTTAAATTTGCTGAACTACTATCGTACAACACGATATTAAAAAATCAAAATCGGATCAACTAGGTGATCATACTCTTCAACAACGCAAAGTTACTCGAGTTTGTATTTGTCAGGTTAACTTTATCTCATTGACAATAAATTATTGTTACAATAAGACAAAAATCTGTAAAAACGTATGCTCTGCAATTTTAATCTTCCTTGAGATACGGGTTCAAACATTAACTTTTTGGATGACATAATAAAATATAAATATTATCGATATGTGGCATTTTTAATTAAAAATGTATGAAAATTAATATTAAGTACAGTATTTAACCTAAAATAATATTCTTAAGTATTTAAAGACTACCTTCAAAACAAAGCAAATTAAAAAAAAATCAATTTGTTCATGTCATACATAGCGAATTTTGTTTCCGAAATGCCGCTAATCTACAACTTATCCTAGCCCATCTCCCACCATACAATCAGTTTTTGTCCTGTGCTAGTCCTGTCCTAGTCCTGCTCTAGCACTGTTCGCTTCCGTGTCGCTTCCACCCAGTATTCTATTAATTATCCTCCAAGAGTCAGTTTTCCTTCAGTTTCTCTTATTTTCAAGAAGCATTTTTTCGTTTTAATAAGTATCGCGCGTGTCTCCTCCCACGTCCTTAAGGCGACACGTCATCCAGGGTTCGGACGGAGTCCAGAAGGTAATTAATAGATTCTGTTTTACTTTTCGCCAGAACTATTGCAGGTTCTAGCTATTACACTGCTCTCCTCCCTGGTTGTCCGGAAAATGAAGCCACAGTTAACAAGTTAGTATTTTATTTTATTTTTATTGCAACCGACCAGCACGTGCACACAGTTAGTTGACATTTTCGGTATCCTCATATGCAATCAATTTTCTGGATTTCTTTTCACTAACTTATAAGGTTAATGTTAAGTACTATTATTAAGTATAATACGTATTTTAACGTAATCAAACTCACTTTAAAGGTAAATTCGCGTAAAGCGGCGCATAAATAAAATTGAAAAATAAAAATATAGACTGGCCGACCAGAATGACAAGGAACGTCGAATGAATGCCTTTCATCTGAATTAAATGCAAAACCGCATTAGAATTTGCCATTGACCACAAATGACTCGTTAATATTTATGCAACCACTCGCTTCTTTCGAGACATACAGTTAAGACACAAAACTGGACGGAAAAGTATATCAGATTATAATAATAAATAAAATTATGACACTTACAATTAATCTACGAATCTGTTATGGAAAATATATAAACAAAACTTGAAAATTTTGATGGATGGTAAAGAGATCATAATGTTTTAACTAAATTTGGTTTAACTGTGGAGACGATGAGATTTATATCAGACTAAATATTGTAATTGTACAAAATCAAGGATAATTTCAAACAAAAAAATTGCGTTCCTTCAAATCAAAGCAAATGTTTACACTTATTGACCATGTAAATAAATCGAAATTGTTTAAAAGATCTGATAAAAGAGATATACTTCAAAAATCTTGAAAATGGACTGGTGTTTTTTCATTCATTGAAATTAGCTTTTTCTCTATATCCATTTTAGTGTTTATTGGAATTTATGTTGAAGCTTGCAAGCAAAAAATACAGACAACTCAAACATAACTACTATGGCTTAAGGTTTTAATAGGTGAACACAATAAAACTTAGTTATATTGCATGTATAGTAATGAAATTTATACTAAGAATATATAGAGAGAAATTGATTCTTTATTTTGGATGTAGAACAGCCTTGTTATGCATAAACGTAATGACTTTATTTAGAAATATAATGCAATAGTCTGCATAATACATAAAAAATAACATAATTATCCTCAAATATTATGAAATAATAAAGTTGATGTCAAATATAAGACAGCTATGCTAAAAATCTCCATTATTGTAAACATCTTATGCCTAGATTTTTTTCGTTCAGTTACGAAAAGAATGGAAAAAATTGTAGAATTTTTTATTGAATTTTATTGTCCCAAGTATGCAGTGAGGTGAGCCAGACAAAAAAATGTGAAAACTAAAATTATGTTTATGTTATACCTTTTTGAAAGCCCGTTCCTGAAATTTATACTGGCAATCATTTATTATTGTTGAATATTACCATAATGATTGCGGCATAATATTTTGGCTAAGACGAGAAACATAATAAAAATATATTTTCTTTCATTGGATTGATTAATATGGGACTTGCATATTCTGGAAAATTCAGATTTTAGAATTTGAATGCACCAACATATGCGCGAATTTTGTTTAGGGGATTATAATACTTATATAAATAAATAGGATTTGCTAGTGTGCAAAGGAATAAAAGTAAGATTACAGACATTTTATGAGACGTGCATACCAATTATTTAGTCTATGTTGAAATTCATGGTGCAAAATAATCGATTGCCCTATTGCATGGATTTTGTCAATGTCTAGTTTGAAGACTAGTGAAATAAATATTGATGGCTTAAATTAAGTATACGTTACAACAAATAATACCAAAGCAATGTCAATTTTTAAACACTTTTTATGCAAAGTTGGCTGCCAATGTTGAAATTTAGTTCCAAAAAAGTTTAGTTTTGTTTCAAAATATAAAGGAGAATAACAACAATGTATAAGAACGATTGACACAGTTTATGCCCAGAGCAAAATGTATGCTGAGGTTTACACAGATGTGTGTGTAATAATTTTTGTTCGATTGGCATTTTATAAGAATAATATTATAAATTATTTCGTTTAAAATGTGGAAATTATCGTTTTCACATAGCTATGTAGTTCTAATTAATTAAAATTGCCATTATATCCAATTTATATTTTGTCAGTATCGATAATTCTTATCAATTATTGTGTATTTGAACTGATAACGCGTTCCCTAGGCAAAGTCTACTTACAAACAGAAATGTGGCTTGTAGCTCCTTCCCCTTTGGCTACCGCAAGGAAACACATGGATATCAACAAGACCTAAGGCAGAAATGACATTACACGTTCTTTCCTTGTGTTCAAATAAGTGTTGCTCACCTTCCAAAACATTATGATTTGAGTATCGCAGGTTTGCGGTTGAGTATAGTATTTATAGTGGGAAAAGCGAAGCGAGCCCCACTCGCCCCCTCTAACGGTTCTGAAAACGGATCTACGGGGGTAGTCTGGACCCCAATTGGTCAATGCCAAAAAAATCAACACTTGACACATAGGTTTAAAAAAAAAATTACAGAGTGAATGACTACATTGGTGTTTTCAGTGACATTTAGGGTACGGTATAGAAATGTAAAGTGAACTGAAAAATCTTTCTTTAAAGCTAAAGGTTTTGCATTATCGTATTTTGATTTGATGTTATCAAATACAGAAATACCTTAATGTTAATGCATGATTTTCTTATCTATAACATTGTAGGTGATCAGAAATTAAAGCTTTTAAATATTGCAATCATTTTAATGTCAATGTCATAAATAAATATAAATTTCAGATAATCTAAACATTATCTATGTTTCTTTAAAAACTGTATGAATTTTAAAAATTTTGTATATGTTGAAAAAAAAAGATCGCTTATCACGATTTCATGGTCATATTTCTTCCTGTACTTACAGTTTTAATAGGTTTGCAATATTTTTTTTATATTTAGGACTTATTAGGGTATTTTATTCTGAAAATTAAAATAATCATTTATGTCTAAAAATTGTTTGATTTGGAAAATGACCAGGAAGATTTGAGTCTTGGGAGGAAATGTCGTGAAAGGAAACTTGCCGGAAGAAAACAAATTGCATCCTTTAGAACTGTAATAAGGCATATTAAAACAAATTATAATGAGACATTGAAAAAAACAGCCTTCCAATTTTTCCCAAGGTATATCCGAATGGTAGACAGTTTTCCTATGACACTGATAGATGCACACATGGCTCAGAGAATGAATGATTTGACGTTTTGTAGATATTCGGTAAAAATTGGACTGTTAGTTTAACTGTTTTTTTTTTCTTACACATCGTTGTAATGCTCCAAAACATATTTAAATATTTATTATGTATACTTTAAACAGTACTATAATAAATTATTATTTGGGATAGTAAGAACAAATTTATACGATGACAGCACTAAGCAAATAAAAAATTAAATAAATAAATATAGCCAATATTTATAAAAATTAATCAATTGCTAGAAACAATTTTTAGAAACACGGGAGTAAATAACAAATCTTAATTGTACAAAAAAGAAAAGATAGTAATGGAGATTAATTTATCAGTTTGGATAAATAATTTCTTAGAATTGTAAGGATCAAAAGAACAACTTTTGTTGTTATTTTCCTTTGTGGGAAAACAATTTAATGTAAGCAACCTTTCGTTTGTGCTACTAAACAAGTATAATTATTAAATTAATTGAGAAAGTAAGTAAATTTATGGGTGGAAAAAATATGGACAAAATGCAAAAACATTAAACTGTGTGATATTGATGTACCGCATAAGTATTACAGAAAAGTGTTGATATATAGAAAAACGTCGAGAGGATACTATATCAAATTCATACGTAAAAGTGAATATGAAAAATAACAATGGAAATTTATCTGACGATGGTTTTCATACAAATTCAACTTTTTTTGTAATAGAATAAACTATAATTATTCACATCTCATGAGATGCGGTCTGATGTGATGTAGGCTTCAGAAAAATATTTTCTTTATCGTGCCAACGTTTCGATCTCTATTGAGATCATCTTCCGGGCTCAAAGTGATTTTCTTCTGTGTCCTTGTGCCACATAACGTTACACACGTTGAGAGTGCCAGTGGCAACAAAACGTTGGCACGATAAAGAAAATGTTTTTCTGAAACCCTACATCACACCAGGCCGCATCTCACGATATCTGAATAATTATCGATTAGCGGTCACTAATCTCTACACGTAAATATGTAGGTGGAAATTTTGGAAAATTTGTATCAGAGTGATATTTTAGTTTGGTCGTTTCTGATCAATTAGTTCTGCCTATGTTTATTGGGTTTTTTTAATCTCTTCGGCTTGTCGCTATCGTCTGTGGCGTGTTTAAAGTAAAATTATCAAAGATGGAAAGCCCAAAAACGCTTAACTTACTAAAACGGTAGGGAGGGCAGAACAGAATGATCGTGAAACACCAAATTATATGATACCGTAGGGAAATACGTTTCTGTGGTGTACCAGGCTAAAATAATTTCAACTGGAACTTGAAAACTGTTACATTTTGCGCAAAAACGTTTTTCACTTCGCTAAATGTAACGAGTTTTGATAAAGCGGTATACGCGATTCCACTGTGTAAATATCTTTACAAATGTAATAATGTAAAATAATATGTACAATAATCGTGTATAGTCCTGTCTGTTTAAATTAAAATGAGAATCATATGGATCAAGGAATGGTCTGCATAAAATAACGAATTGAATTTCTCTGCCGCCGTTTGATTTAAATTTTTTTTTAAATCAGACCATACCGAATTCCTGATTATACGTGAGTAAAAGTGTCTTATATACTTTATGTTAAAATAATCAAGTTTGCACTATTTTATTATTAAAGTTTTAATAGAAATAATTGCTTCTCTCTCTCTCTCTCTCTCTCTCTCTCTCTCTCTCTCTCTCTC
>CM077105.1:19874927-19887971 GCA_039619505.1 Cimex hemipterus | reverse complement strand
GGACAGTGGCTCGACAAAGGAGAAGCTCCAATACATTTTCCAAAGGCCCCAACTCATCAAAAAAAGGTAATGGTTACGGTATGGTGGGCTTCATTTGGTTTAATACACTACAGCTTCTTAAATCCTGGCGAAACCATCAATGCTGAATCATACTGTAACCAAATTAATACCATGCATCAGAAATTGGCAGTAATGAAGCCCTCTTTGGTCAATCGGAAAGGGCCCATTTTGTTGCATGACAACGCTCGACCACATGTGTCACGTGTAACGTCACAAAAATTATTGGAGCTTGGCTATGAAACTTTGCCTCACCCACCCTACTCTCCGGACCTCTCGCCTACTGACTACCATTTTTTTAGACACCTGGACCACTACTTACAACACATAATATTCAAAAATCAAACGGAACTGGAAAATGCATTTATTGACTTTATCAATTCTAAAAATTCTGAATTCTACTCAGACGGAATTAATAAGTTACCAACACGTTGGGAGAAATGTATTGAGAGTATGGGAAATTATTTTGATTAAAGAACATTGCTTTAAAGTAACTAGTTTCTTTTTTTTTGTTTAATACCAAAATCCTGCATTATTTTCCGGACAACCCAATAGATTATATTGACTATAATTGAATAAAATATAATCTGAATCGTTCTATATAAACTTTTTTTACACTATTGCTTCAAATCAGATAAACTCCATAATGGAAATCAGTTTTACTACATCCTCTGTAATGAGTGTGTTGTCTGGAGAGTAAATGTAAGTTATTAGCAAGAATGGCGTGGGTTCAACCTCGCCCCTAGGAATATTGAGTATTCTGGGGGAGAGAATGTGACCAGAAAGTCTATGTGGCGATGTACCTGTATGTATTGTATGTGTTTTGTCTATTCTGTGTTTGACAACCAAACGTTTTGGGACACACAACATCGACGTAGTTTAAACAGTTAGAGTCAGTAACCAGATCGAGACCCTCAAATGGTTGCAGTTTGAAACATTAAATACACTCGAAAGAAGATAACATGCGGGGAAATAAGCAGAGGGCCGGCGATGACCTCAGCCGTTTCATGGCCCATAAACTTCCCACTTTACATATATTATTGCCACTGCATTATTTCAGTTGCGGGTTTGAGCGTTATAATAATAGTCAGATGTCAAATAAAATCATCTTCAGTAATTAAGACAAAATATTTTATTTTTGTTATAAAATATTTAAAGATATCAACTACCATCTGTAAAAAAAAATCGTATCAATTTAACAATGTTTACGTGGTAATAAACGTGGCATGTTCTTCATGGGAAAGATGGCCAATTAAAGTTTTTTACCAGGATTCGCAACTGCGAGATCAGGGTGCCGTTGTTTTGGAACAAACAAAACAATTGTAAGTATGTCGGTTTCGAATGCAGGGTCGGTGGATTCGAACCCGGGACCTTTACCTTACAGTGATGAGCGCCGTGTCAACGCCAAAACCTTTGCGGCCACCGACGCCCGCTAATTAAAGTTCATTGGCAAAACAATAAATGCTTCTATTTTCGCCAGAACTTGACGAAAATGAATTGGAAAATTATTATTTAGTACATTAACTTATTAATGCCAACGTATAAGTATTTGATACAGTTCAAGGCCAATTCAAAATAAACCAGTTTGATGGCATTTCCTTGCCAACCTATTACGATATGTACAGTTTAAAAAAAGACACGTAAAAGAAAAAATATTCTGAACAAAACAGTGATTAGAGCTAGATAAAAGCGATTAAAAATTCAATTAACTTATTATATATCATAAAAAATATCATGAAAAACATTTAGCAAACAATGTGTTTCATAACTCATGGATAGATAAACTTCGCAGCAGTTACGAGCATGAGAATAGAATAACTATTTCAACAGACAAATCATTCTGAATTTTCTTAGCCCTACAGTCAAATTTAAAGCTTATTTGAATGATAATTTGTTAGTTACATAATTACACTTACATAAAATTTTTGTGCCCAGTCATCAAGTTCAATTTGTAAACAATTAAATGCTAGATTAGCATTTAGTTACTCAAATAAAATAGTGATCCTTTAAAGAACCGCCAAGAATAAAAAAACGAAGTAAAGAGATCTGTTTTGATAGGTTCAGCATGAATTGTTGCATGTCCACATAACACCACCATTTAATATTTTTTAATTAATTAATTAATTTTTTTAGAATGTATAATATGTGTAGTATTTCCTAAATCGTAACTACACCAGACCGCATCCCACGATCTGTAAATAATTATAACACAAATTTTATAACCAATATGGTGAGTACCTAATATTTGCCTATACAATTATGATATTATCATTTGTGTTCAGAGATGATCAAAAATGAGACCAATTGTAAAGAAAAATTCTGTTTATTAGCCGATCTTTCGAGGAACATGTGTACTTCAATAGCATTATATTTTAAAATGTATATAATTATTAATTTAAAATAGTCAAAAATTATGAACCATATTGAAACATGTACTTTCGACTTTAATGAACGAAACAGAAATTTTATCGAATCAAAAACTATTATTCACTAATATTAATTTTTGTGTATAAGAGTGTTCAGACAGTTTTGTCGTTTGCATTGTAAACAAGGTACAGAACAATATTTTATGTATAATTGTGTTACAGTTAAATAGAATATGTATACTTTTTAGACAGACTATAGTATATGTTAAACATCGTAATGATTAAATGTATTTGCAATTTTTTTTTCAATTTGGATCTCAATTCAGTCCATTCGTTGTTTCAATAGACTCTTTTTCATCCAACCTTCGATTCCCAAACCATTGCCGTCGATAATCTTTTAATATCGGGCATTTGGCAATAAAGAGAAACGTGCCCTCCATTTCTGACAGATTGCAAAGAGACTAGTTACGTCCACATCAATAGGTATATTTTTTAAACTTTCAATGTATTTCTATACAATAGACGAATACAGAAAATAACAATATCATCAATTAAAAATACGAATTTTCTGTAATAATAATTTTTACAAACCTACATACAAGTGTAAAATTAATTAAGGTACTATAGGTATTGTACAAAATTTAGGAAGTAAAAAAAGATGTATTTGATTTTTTAGCCTTGTTATTAAAAAATTGTATTAACCTGTAATTAAAGAAAGAACGGTTTTGAGGCAAAATACAGAGTTGTAATTTGGTCCTTCCTTTTTTGTATGTCCGTTAGAGAAAAAAAAAACATACACACAAATACACACACACACACACACACACACACACACACACACACATAGAAACAAGCTGTTTCGTAGATGACAAATTTTCATTTTTATTTTCATTTAATTATATATATATTTAATTAATCAATAACTTAAAATTTGTTTAATGTTAATCCTAAATAATGAAATTTTATATTTCGATTTTTAATAGTGAGCCAATTAAACTAAACAATTATGAAATGATGATTAATGGAAAAATGAAGTATTTTTCAATCAGATGAAAAGTTAACATTTAATTGAAACTTCGGTCAAGGATCTCTGGACGAGTCGCCTCTCCCGGCTGGAAGGGACGAGCTCCTGGACGTTTTCCACATCCTGTGCCCTGTTGGGCCACCGAGGAAAGTGCAGACCCCAAATAAGGCCCCTCTTTTCACGCAATCGGGATACGAATTTCCCGCCGGCCGAGTCCTCCGGCCAATTCTGGAATTTTCCAGCGTCGAGGCAGCGAATCCGGAAACCCTTCGTACCAGGACGCAGGCCGCAACAGGAGCTACATACCGGCCTGATTGTCATTTCGCCGAGTTTCTTCGGCTTTTCCGATCGGTCAATATCGAATGCGGCACAATCAGCAATATTGTACACAATTTTTTTTTTCATTAACCGCAATTACATTAGTCGTAAAAAATCTATTTTACAAAGTTAACCAACAAAGCGGAAACTTATAGCAAATTAATTTTTGTTTATAGTAAATAGCTTGTAACACGTCTACACTAATTTTAATTAATTTCTATATTTACTTTTTACTTTCTAGAATATTAAAAAAATAAAATAAAATATACACATGTAAAACAATAGTAAAAATAAAAGTTCGGCCAGTTTTGATGTAATGAGTGATTGATGAACAACACACCGCAGAAATTTACAATTTGCAGAATTTACAAAACTGTACCAAATCAAATGATTTTGATAATAACATGATAAGAAAAAATAAGAACATAAAATATAATCTAGAATCTAGAAAATTACATCATGTTAATGGTAAATAACATGAAATATAGATTTTTAAAATTTTGTTTTCATTTTAAACGAAAATAGCGAAGCTTTATAGAAAATTACGTCATATTAATTGTAAATAACATGCGTTTAAATTGCATGTTTCTACACTAATTTTAGAAAATTATAATATTTACTTTCCACTCTCTAGAATATTTAAAAATAAAACTAAATTCACACATATAAAAAATAATAAAAATAAAAGTTTGGCCAGTTTTCATTTTATAAGTGAAGATTGTTGTACAACACACTGCAGAAATCGATCATCATTTACAAACCTCTTTCAAATAAAAATATTTCGATAATAGCATGCAGAATGAAATGGTAAGAAAAAATAAGAACATGAAATATAGATTTTTTAAAATTTTGTTTTGATTTTTAACGAAAATAGAGAAACTTTATAGAAAATTACGTCATGTTAATGGTAAATAACATGCGTTTAAATTGCATTTTTCTACACTAATTTTAGTAAATTCTAATATATACTTTTTTCTCCCTAGAATAGTTCAAAAATAAAATTAATATAATAAATATATAAATATATTTAAAAAAACAAAAATTTGGCCAGTTTTGATTTTATGAGTGAAGATTTTTGTACAACACACTGCAGAAATCGATCATGATTTACAACACTGTTCCAAATCAAACGATTTCAATAAAAACATGTGGAATAAGGTGATAAGAAACAAAATTATTTGTGAAGGCTTATATTTTCTTATAATTTAAAATATTATGTTATTCATTAAATTTGTCTTACATATACTACATCATTAGTATTGTAGTATAGTAAATTTCTTACAGCGCCAGTAAAATAAATTAAAATTAAGATTATTAATACACTTACTTAATACTTATTGAGATATTCAATTACTTAATAATATAATAACAAAAACAGCGTAGAATTAATAAATAAAACTGGAGATATAAATAAAAACAATATAAACATACCAATGAGCTGGAATCAATACGCTTAATAAAATATTTTATAACTATTACAGGAAAAATAAAGGATTTTATTATTTTCATGGTTAGTGTAGAGATTAGTGACCGAATCGATAAATTTTCAGATATCGTGGAGATGCGGTCTGCTGTGATGTAGGTTTCGGAAAAACATTCTCTCTATAGTGTCAACGTTTCGATCTTTTATTGAGATCATCTTCAGGGCTCAAAGTGTTTGTCTTCTGTGTAAATGTGACATTCCTGCGTGTCGTGTTGAGAGTGAGATATGATGATTATGTTCTTAAGAAATTTGAAAATGAAATTTAAATGAAAAAAATTCAATTTAAGAACGGTTGGCGAAGTAAATAAAACAATTAAAGCTCTACAAAACTCCAATAGGAAGGAATGGCCTCGATTTAAAAATTACACTCCTAGTTTTAAAATTGTGATAGCACTTATGTAATAATTGAATGAATAAAACTTAGTTCCTGATTAATATTACCAAGATGCTAAAAATAATAATGTGAATTGTTTTCCTACGTACAAAGGAGCATCTTTAAACTGCCCTTCTAACTACAGACCGAAATCAATATTATCAATAATTACAAAAACAATTCAAAAATCCTAAATAAACAAAATACCTAAAGAATTGAGGCCCCTCGAACTGTTTGAATCACGCATATACACTAAGAACATCCAATTTTGGTTGTTATTAAATATATTTTAAAGAACTTCCAGAAAAAAATAATTTCTTCTAAGTAGGTGGGTGGTTTAGCTTCCTCATATATTTATTTTGTTGGTACAATTCATAGGGCATGTCGTCCAGTAAGTAAACTGCACAATCCCTGAAAATATCACAAGAATCCGTCCAATGGTTCAGGAGATGTAGCTGTCTACGTGATTTTACCTTTGTTCATGAGCATATGTTTATCTGAATGCTATAAATACACGGGTACCCAGAAAAAAAAACTAATCCGCATAATGTCTGAATATTTCATAAAAATTGGTCTCACGGTTTCGGAGTTTTGCCGGTAACAAAGAATTGACCTTAGACAGACACGGAACCAAATCTGTTCATAAAGGTCAGAAAAGCGAATTGAGAGTGGAAATTTTGATTTTGATTACTCCGTTAAAACGTTTTCAGAGTCTAAAGGACTTAAAAAAGTCTATCACACTGGTTTCAAAACAATAATAACCATGTATAAAAAAAAAATTGAAGCAATCGTTGTTCTGTGAACAGGCCTAACTCACCTGAGGAAGGATTAAAATAAATCCAAGCGTGAGGGATTGAAAACTTTTTTTATTTTTATTATTATTATTTTTTTAATGAACTATAATCCTACTTTCCCAAAGGAATAATTAAACGTTAACACCGTTGATCGTAATAAAAACATCGTTATTTTTATAAATAATATGTCGAAACAAATTTTATAACTAGCATAACATTCAATATTTGAATGTCACCTAAAGTATGCTGTTTTTATGGGGTGATTCCTTTCATGCTCCCAGTTTTATGAAACTGAAAGCTCATAAGGATTGATAAACAATCAGGATACAGAGATTAGTGAAATAATAATTATAAATTTTAAATTTTTTCATCATTCCTTTTTATAAATCTCTTTAACCTTTATGCACCTGTGTTTAAATATTAGCTATAGAAATCATGATCTATCTTTCATGAGCTCTATGCTCCTAAATTAGAAACAACTTTTTTTTAAAAAATCTTTCCTCTTCAAACCATTCAAAAATTCTAACTAACTGACCATATATGCAAAAAAGCGGAATTTTCATTCGATTTTTAAAAATCTTCTGTTCAATTTAAGTTTAAAAAAACTACTTTCCTTATGCAGAAAAAGGTTGCTCGATGTGTTCGGTCTTCTGTGTTTTGTTTGTGTACGTGTATTTATTAGCGTGAGTAGTGAGGGGCTGATGGTGAAATGTAGCATCGCCATCGCCGTTCAAGCAGCATGCGCGTGTCTAAGGTCGATGGAAGGATATTTCAAAAGACATGGGCCCTATTTAGACTAGATTATTGATATTATATGTAGGTCTATAAAGAAATATCGAGATAAAAACATCGACAAATCAACCTGATGTATGAATATATTTATTTGTGCGACTCTCTTATCGATTACAGTTAGTATTTGGCTAGATTATATTTTGGATGAGTTGCGTACTCAAATGACCCAGCTGTCCTCAGCCCTGCTGTCATCGAGACTCGTTGGATGGCCACGGCCCAGCCACATAATGGAGTAAGTGAACTCCCCTGAGACCTCAAAGTCAGTACATCGGAAAGTGACAACCTTAAAGTAAAAATCCGAATAATTAATTACATGTTTGTTTCAGTTAATTCACTGAATAATTTTTGAAAATTATCAGTACATATTTTTTCATTGTTTAGTTATATAAGAAATTGCTAAAGTTTCCTTCAATTTTTAAAAAACAGTTCCTTTGTTCCTATCAAATAACAGTTGATTTTAATGATTTAGTTTTTACATATATTACATATATTGAATTTGCATATTACATTAATTAGCTTTAATTATTCTTTGCTTTTTTTTTCATTTTTAGTTCATTATTAGTTTCACTAATTTCGTGGTACGCTTGACCAATTGAAAATGTCAAGGTTAATTATTATTATACACAAATACATATTAATCTAATTCTAATTTTAAATGAAAAACTTATTGTGACGAATTATTAAAATTATGCTAGTGCTGTTAAAAGCGAATTTCTCTCGCATTATAGTGAGTTTTTCTTCTATTTCCTATACTTTCTATTAAGATATTCCTGATATTCCATAAAAAAAATCTTAATTTTTATGTTCTAAAAACGCATGTATGTATGTTGATGATTTTGTATTGGAAAATTCGGCCCATTTGGAAGATAATGAAACCAATCATTTTCAGTAGTCGAATTAGATGTTCATATTTGTTAACAGTGTGTAATAATAATAATTACTTTTTTATTGGTCTTATGAAAAATGACAAACGTGATTTTAAAGCATGTAAGGACATAGTTCTTAGATCCTTCCTCCAGAGGTTGTTAGTTTAACAATCTGAAAGGAAAAGATACAAAATAAAATAAGATAATAGTAGGCTAGGAAATAAATGGAAAGAAAAGAGAAATAAAGAAAGAAAAACAGGACATACTATACTAATCTAAACTTAAACTCCTTAATTAAGTCTTATCTGTAATTCCATGCGTGCCTAGCGTAACAAATTAAGGGCCGCGAATTTGAGCCAGTCAAAAACCGTAACAGGTCAACTCTGAGCAGAGTGAAACATCCGAGATGAAATAACCGATTCTCACCCAGAGATGAGCGCTCCGCCAAGAAATAGGATGCATTGCATGATGAATTGCGCACAAAACAGTCTCAATTCGTCTCAAATACAAACAGCCGAGTTTAAGGGTAAAACCTCTTCATTAAATACCCATTGCAACTTATTGGGACAAAGAACGTCAAAATTGTCTTCATGTAAGTCGGAATTGGTACTTCGTTGTAAAGCCGGAGATGCGTAGATGCGTGGACACGTGAACGGCTTTCTTCCTGATGATGATTTTTCAATTGACTTTCAATAATAAGTGAAAAATAATTGTACCAATCACAGAGGTTGTTCAAGGATAGGAGGAAGAGTAAGTTGTAATTTTCAAACAAGTATTTCCTGTGTGAAAACCATTAGACTTCATTACCGCCAAAGTTTTAATTTCGGCAATTTTTATCGGGAAACACACATATTCACAACATAAGAGTAGTTAGTAGAGCTTAACTGTATACACCTAAACTAAATCATGTTGATTTCTAAATACAGTATATAAAATGGTGTACCAAATGGCAATGTGAATAACATTCTTGTAAAAAAAGCAGTTCTCCTACTGTTTCGAAACTTTAATATCCCCACATTTAACAGCCCTAACACAGAATTGCACGCATTTAAAATATTAAACTTGCCTTGGATAGATTTTTGAAGTATGAACGCTGACCTTGTGTTATTTACAGCTAATTTAGCCACTGACGGTTTCCAAGAGAAGTGCTTTGTCCAAAAGGGTCTCGGGGTAAATATGATGCCATTCGTGTCTGTCATGGTAAGAGTGCCCACTAAACACGAAGTCATGAATGTCACATCTATACGGGAAACAAACACTTCGAGCTCTGAGGATGATTTCAATACAGTTCGAAACGTGGGCACGATAACGAAATAATTTAATATTTTATTTTAAGCCAGTGTCACTCTCCGCATGAATAGCTACTCCGTAAGTATACATTACTGTTTTAATCGCCGCATTACCTATACGAATTCCACATTCCAGGACATTTGGAGGTCATGTAAAAACAGAGCGAACAAGATCGGGCCCAACTGGTCACCCTGACGCAGTCCACAATGCCCTATAAAAAACTTAACAATGAGAACAATTAGTATAGACTTTAATGCCCTGTCAAAGAGGATATTACTCGCTTTTCGAAGGAATTTGAAGGAATTAAATTATAATATTAATGGCTGGTTGCATGTTGAACTAAAAAGTTTTATTTATATTCAATTGAACGTTCAATTCATGAAACTCCTAGTTCTGCTGCTGGCAGCGTTCATGGTATAAAAGTCTTACTATATAAAAATCTATTTTTTTTTATCAAAAATTAATTTTAATGTTGTTTCTGAGAAAGTGTGTTGCTTCACTTTATTATTTATTTATTCATAATTAATTCTTAATTAATTAACTTTAATTACTATAAGATATATACTTCAAACCATGATCTATACACTTTATTTATTTTTCGTTCTTCTCATGTAGAAAAATGTGGCGATTAGTGAACGTTAGTCGATGATTATTCGGAAATCGTGAGATGCAGTCTGGTGTGATGTAAGTGTTAGAAAAACATTTTCTTTATGGTGCCGACATTTCGATCTTTATTGAGATCATCTTCAAGGCCTGGGATGTACAGACATTGTTAAATTTAATAAACACATGAAGGATGTGGTAAAAAGTAAATTTATTGCATTGTATAAATTCACGAAATTTCCACATCCTACGTGTATTTGTCAAATTTAAACTATTTTTGTAAAATCCAGGCTCAGAAGATAAAGAAAATGTTTTCTGAAACCTACATCACAACAGACCGCATCTCGCGATTTCGGAAAATTAGTTAATTTTTTGGTTATTTTTTTACCTAGTTGGTCAGAATGTTTTTAATAAATTCGGCAAAATGTAGGCAGAATCTCAGATAAATTCACTCAATGAATAATATACAGGTAATAATTGATACAGGAGGTACATGATAATTTATTTAAATAGTCCTTAATATTTCAGTTTAGAATATAAGGGGAAGTAGACCGCAGTTACAAAAAAATTTTATTTAAATTATTTAAGGTTCTATTATTGTACTAAATTTGTTACTACTCATATTTTTACTACTCATACTCCACATTTAAAAGTAATAACAAGATTTTCTGAAAAATATTACAATTATGTACAAATTAGTAAATTTAATTGATTTAGGTTGCATGTAATTTATTAATAAATTTCAAAAAAATTGTTTGCATTGTTCACTTTCACACCCGCAATTTATATTATAATTCTTCGTATTTGAATGTTGAATACAAAAGCGCTTTTTTAATCATATACTAAAAATATTATGTAAAATAATATGGTATGTAATCGAAGACGTATACATTTAATTTCTCATAGAAGTAAACAAGTAGAATAACAACAAATAATACTTCAAAAGAATGTAACAGACATAAACGAATAACATGAGGCAAACCAGAAGAAGTACAGAGAAATGGGTCAGTTAATTGGCGACCTAAAACGTGCCGGGACGAAGAAATAAAACTACACGTAAGAGGTGCCTTTGTAAAAGCCGATACTATTGGTGTTAAGTGTTTTCACAACCTGATTAAAAAGCAGACCCAAATAGTGTTACAACAGTAGGAAATTTTCTATTTAATGTCAGTTTTACTTAACTGTACAACACGACAATAACAGTTGGATTTTGAACAAAGAAGCTGTAGGTAAAGATTAAAAGACCGAAAAATTTCCAATTACTTAGCGAACATGAAATAAACTAACACAACTTTTATTTTACAGAGGGTTTTATTTGTAAGTGAAGAAGCACGTCTTTGATATGGAAATAAGGGAAAATTTGTTGACCGCGATTTACTTACTTGAAATATTCGTAAGAGAACCGTATAACACGAAATCAATCGTCATCCTATCACCTCATAATAATAACCATACTATATTTTATAAAATTTTTCAATATTCTTATAGAAATGATAACAAATTGAATTATCTGCCTTATTGTCGTAATAGATTGGCATGGCGACGAGCCGTCCAACGCCGAGCCGTGACCGTGGATAATAATAATAAAAAAGGGCGCTTTCTTCACTGAAATAGGATATTGTGCTATAATTTGTTGGTCTCCGAAAGACTCCGCCCGTTATTTTGACGCCGTAAGCGAACCGACGTCGATCCGTTTACTGGGTCAGTCATGAAACGTCGGGACGAAGGCCAATGAAGGTTTTAAACATCGGAAAAAGATTTTGAAATAATATAAAATAACACTTATGTTACTTTCTTTTGTATATTCAATTATAGATCTAGATAGTTAGTTATTTCTTGTTATTTGCTGGAATGTATGTAGATATTGGTTATTCTTTTAATAACACAAGCCGAAAAGTTAAGCCGTTCTTTTCTCAGAAAATAATCACTTTTTACTTAACTCTAACATCACAATAAATAACAAAGCCAAGATTTAAATACTAGTAAATAAAGTACGACAGATGGCAAGATTGTGGTTGAATACATGCTGAAAGTGTTTAGTAATCGTTAATTAATGATTATTTGGAGATCGTGAGATGCGGTTTGGTGTGACGTAGGTTTCGAAAAATATTTTCTTTATCGTGGCAACGTATATCTTTATTGAGATTATTATTCGATCATTAATACCGAAGATCTCAATCAAGGTCGAAACGTTGGCACGATAAAGAAAATGTTTTTCTAAACTACATCACAAATGACCGCATCTCACGATTTCTGACTAATCATCGATTAACGGACACTAATCACCACGCGCTCTACAAATAGTCATTTTTTTTGTTAAGGCTAGGTAAATTAATTTAAGTTATATGTTAAGAGTTTAAATTAATGTGAAAAACAGTATAAAGTAGAAAGTAGATAACTTTACTTTGTTGTAAATATCTAAGTGACATTACAAGTGGGGACCAAATTTTGCGTATCGATAATTAGATAGGTTATTTATTCTTTTATCCCCGCCTCTTTCTCTCTCTCTCACTCTCTCTTTCACTGTCTCCTTCTCCCCTCTCTCTGTTCCTCTCTAGAAAATCGAAATATTGAAATATATGATTCATATGATTCTATATTATTTTGGAAAAATTTACACCGAATGTAAGAATCAATATTTCAATTTGTATTGTATCATTATAAAATAGTTACATAGCTATCTTTGAGTCGACGAGATCTGAAGATGTAAACACTGCAATGTGTCGTAAGCATATACATAATTATTGAGGTATCGTGAGATGCGGTCTGGTGTGATGTAGGTTTCAGAAAAACATTTTCTTCATCGTGCCAACGTTTCCGTCTTTCGTTGAGATCAACTCCAGGGCTCAAAGTGTTTGTCTTCTGTGTACTTGTGACATTCTTGCGTGTCGTGTTGAGAGTTACACACCTACATCACACCAGACCACATCTCACGATACCTCAATAATTATTGATTGACGGTCACTAATCTCTACAGACATATACATAATAATTTAATGAGAAGTATAAGTCTCTTTCACTCACTCTCTCTCTCTCTCCCTCTCTCTCTCTCTCTCTCTCTCTCTCTCTCTCTCTCTC
>CM077105.1:19853979-19874509 GCA_039619505.1 Cimex hemipterus | reverse complement strand
GAGAGAGAGAGAGAGAGAGAGAGAGAGAGAGAGAGAGAGAGGGAGGGAGCAAGAGTGAAAGAGTGAAATATGGTGGGAATTGTATTGATTGTTGAAGGAAAGCAATATGTAGATAGTTAAATTGATGGGAATAGGGATGTATCGGTGCGCCAGTTACTTACAGCATTCAAATTGTCTATCAACCAGAATTTTCAATAATTAAAATATTTTAAAAAAATTTACTACGTTGTTCGTTACCGTTTCAGACATTTTATATATTTTATTATTATAAAATAACATACTATGTTTAATATACTTTAGTATACTGCACAATGTATATTTTTATATTTACAATGTTAAGTACAAAGCATTAAATAACTTAGTAAAAAAAAAGTAAGAAGTAACATAACCTTAATTTTTAGCAAATTGTTTAAAAATTTAATAGAGCAAAACTAAATTGAGCATGTGTTTTCCATATTCATCAAAAAAAGGTTCTTTTTTACTTCTTGTAAATCTTATGGACAAGAAGATATTTGTGGGGATCTGCATTGAGATCTGTTTGCAAATTACAGGTGGTAAAGTGGGTTAAAAAACATGGTTTCTATTTAATTTTTAATTCAAGAAAGTTTATCGATTTTACCTGGAAAATAGATTCTTAAGAAAACAGAATTATAACCAATGGATAACAATTTTGGTCTTAAACAAGCAGTCCATTATATGAAATTTCTGTCACTTTGAACGATAACGTGATGTAAATAGGAGAGAGAATTTTATAACTTAATATTTATACATCCGCATCTCACAAACGACTGACGGAAATCCTTCCTCTGACATATTTCTAAGAAAATAGAGTTTTGATCAACAAATTATATTTCGAGATTTTTATTTAAAAAGGGAAAACAATATAGTTTATTTAAATCTACATAAAAAGAATTACTTAGAGCTGACAACATTGAAAATATTTCCTTTCTGCCCATTGCTCTTTGAGGGCGTATTCAATGAGAATTTATGTTTTACTATTGAATTTTTACAACATAACACTCATTATGAAGAAACATTTACAACTATAGAAACAACGGATTGTCAAAATATTTACAAAAATGTAGAAGGGATTTTTAATTAAACTTTTATTAAATGTTTTGTTTAAAATGTGTTTATATTTGTTTACATTTATATTTATTTGTACACCTATTATTTATAGTCTTTATATTGACTCCTTTCTTACCAATAAAACAGTTCTGTCAGCGCCTTATCTTATGGATTTATGCACCCGGAACGCACGACTCTGTTGCGGTAGTGTCTAACATAGTTTGAACGGCGTTTCAACAATAAATCGCCATCTTTTAAATTGTATTGATATTATTTATATAACAATTAAAAATCAAAAAGTACAAAAATTAACATATTTTTTACTCGTATACAATAAAGATTTTGTAAAATAGATTTTTAAGTGCTTTATCTTATTAAGAAGTAAGTTTGTGTTATTAAAAAGTTTGTAGGATTTGGTTTTTGTCCTATGGGTTGTATAGGTGGTTTATTGTTGTAAATATGGTTATATTTTCCTGTATGTTCATATAATATATATATATATATATATATATATATATATATTTTTGTGTGTGTGTGTGTGGGTGTGTGTGTGTGTGTGTGTGTGTGTGTGTTCAATAAAACAACAACGCTTCTTGTTTACCGCCCTGTTGTTAAATAATACAAATAATTCTTTAAACGAACTAACTATACCTTAGTAACGGTATGATCTCCTCTAATTATATCTTCAACAAATCATTCATGGATTGCACTAAATTTGAAATCTTGAAATAAATACTAAATGTCAACAAGTATTTCATATTTTAAGCAAATTTTTCACGGTCCATGTGTTTTTGTAAGTACTTTCTAAAATATGGTATACAAATATCTTTATATTATTGAATAATGCATTTTATAATTGCATTATTCCGTCCAAAATAAAATATACATATTTAAGACTGATTCATAGTGCGTTACTTTATACATGGGGGGGGGGCTCATTTGATAATCGGTATCAAGGCATAGTTCTCGTTTTGTTGAACACTAGACTATATGGTGGCACTATATAAATTTAATATTTTTGTTCTATACTTTACACAAAATATACAAATTATGTTTAAAAAAATTAACGGTGATAAATAAACACCTGTATATCTCGTTTTAAAAAAATTGCTCCCATGCTGTATTATATATTTCACCGGCAGAATATCTAAAGTATATTTGACAATATTTGATTAATGTATTACAGAATTCATTCAATCCTCGACAAGTTTTAACGCCTGAAGGGAACAATTTATATCGTTTCCAACTATGAAAAACCACCCCAAAATTATTATTTGATTATCATATAATGTATCATCATGCATAAAACATAAAAATATGTTTTTAAATATTCCTGCTTATGGTAAATATAACAACATCCGAGCCTTTAGCTTTACCTAGATCCGGCCCTCGGAGGATTAAATTATTATTATTTTTATGTAAAAATTACGAGGATAACGCAGGTTGATAAAGTAGTACAATAATAACTGGACTAAAGTGTATTTATTACTAGGCATTGTAAAAAAATGGTTTCGTTTTATCCAAAACATGAAATGTATTTAAAAAATGAGAGAAAATCATGCGCTTGAATGCTGATTTAAGGTATATGATTTGTTTATATTTTTTAATAAGCTTTAATTTTTTTATATAATAGTTAGTTCAACCTTAAATAGTAAATTTAGGTCTATGACTGAACACATTTTCTATAATGAAACCTGTCTAGCTGGTTTAGTTATTTAAAACTAAAAATTTAACCGTAATAATAATAAAATATAATTTCTTTGAAAACTATGTAACTGCAAACAAACTTGATTACCGAAACGTTCAGCATTAATCAAATCTTCATTATTACAACTAAAAAAAGAAATATAATCGGTATTTTGAATTTTCAAAATTAGAGATCAATTATTTCATTAAATTTTAATGATAGCGCTGAATGGTACTATTATGTGAACTTTACTTTCTTTAAACCCAAAGGATGAAAAATATGTTTTTAATTTTATCGTTTTTTTGCTCATTGCTAATCAAGAGGATTTATTTAGTTTTAAGACTAGATAATTCAAAGAAAATTACGTAAATAGTAATTACGTAATTCAAAAATATTATAAATATATAATGAAAATTTGAATGTTTGGTTGCCTTTGTTTTGTTAATATAATAAAAATTAGTATAAAATACAACAATAATTGTTGCAATTATTATATTGTAATATTTTATGAATGATCAAAAATAGAATGGATAAGCATAAAATTCCAGCTTGTCAATAGGGTTTCCGCAAACGTAAATTCACTAAACAGAGCATTTATAACGTAGTAACTGATATCTAATTGACAATAAGTCTGTTAGCAAATGAAACTTAGTACGTTTGACAGCCTGGATAGTATTATTCTAGGTAATAAAATTATTACAATTTGTTTTTCTCCAATCAAGAAATGTAATTGAATTAATATCAAAGAAATTGTTCCTGGAAGTACGCTTCTTTGATGCGATGCTTCAATCCGATAAAACTTTATCGATAAAAAATAAAGTTACGTGAAAACTTTAAGGCCTGAAAAGAAGTCAAGTTTTTGGGAATGATGCTGGACAAATAGGAAAAACATACGAAAATTTTCGCACAAAGAAAACAAACTTTCAACATCCTGAAAACAGTAGATGGAAGGGTCAATCTAAAGGCAATAAGAATTATTTTAGTTTACGGCAGATTCCCTTTTGAAAACGTTACAACAGCAAAATTGAAAATTCTAAATTTGATACAAGGGTCTGAAGTTTTGCATGGGATATGTGAAGTTCTCACCAATTAATGTCTTGTTAGCCGAATTATGCATACTCCCATTTGAACTCAGGACAGTTTTAATAAATAAATTTAATTATTTGAAAAAATTGAACTCAGGTGACAATAGCCGATAAATTTCCTTTAAAAACTCTGATATTCAACCAGCATCTGTACGCGAAAATTGTTAATGCGCCGAATCTTGACAAAAAATTTCTGGAGTAATCCCCTTTAATTACCAGTTTCTGAATACCATTCGAAAATAAAATTAAAGACTCTCAAATTCTATCGATTTATTGTCGGAATATGTGCTTATTTTCCGCCAGGAGTGTTTTCCAGAAAGAAGGTACCCAAGCAATCTATCAATCTATAAGCAGATGGATCTAAAACAAAATACGATTTAAGATATAAGGAATGTCTTATTAAATTGCCATGTATTCATTCAGCTGAAATATTTTTAAATTTGAATGGAAAGCAGTCTTCTTAAATTAATATTAAATTTTGATTATCTGTGATTCACTAAGCTAGCTGACCAAATTGTAACATTACAGATACCATACCTTTTATCAAATTATATCGGAGATGCAAAATTTATTAAAACCAAATGAATAACGGTTTTATGTAAGGCTTTGGTTGAAATTGAAAAAGTTTGTGCTACGAGCGGGTTTCGAACCCACGACGTTCGGTTCAACTTGAGATATCGTGACTTCGTTCCACTCGGACACCAATCAGTAGGTCAATCAGACCGCTGAACTATCACCTCATATGTTCAGATAAAAATACTTTTAAACATAGCGATTAAGTCATTAATTCACTATTTTCGTGGTCCGCTCGACCAATTAATATATCACAATTAATTACGGATTTTAGTTGAGTTGAAATATGGCAAAAGGAGGGAAAACTCGTAAGGTGAGGTTGAGATGGGGAGTTGATGCCCGAGTGGATCAAGGTCACGATAGTTCAAGTGGTAGAGCAGCGGCGTATCTAGCCGAAGGTCGTGGGTTCGAATCCCTCTCGTGCCATTATCTTTCTCAACTAAACACCGTAATTAATAGCGATTAAGTTTTAGATAGTAAGGGGGTGAGAAATATTACGTTAACTTTAAATTAAAATTAATTTCTTACATCTTAAGATGTACATTTAATTCCAAGAAATTTCCTAATTGTAACATATAACGTCCATTAAGTTTAGACGACATTTGCTTAGTTTAGTCTTTTGTCTGCCTCTGTCATAGAGTGTCACTCGCCTATTATAAGTGTTTAACTTGATCTATTCGGGGATCGGTCATTTCTTGAAAATTTGAAATTTTACGAGAGGATGTATGAACTTAAGATGTTGTGAAAAAGAGTATCTTTTTTTATCTACCTTACTTTTGCTTTGATAATCAATGTTAATTAAAACTAGGTTGACTGATTTTGGAGTATGACTGACGACCTCGAGACTTGTTGCCTAAAAGGGCGTCTTTTCGGTGATTAAAATCGATTTTAATAATTCATAAAGTGGAGAAACAAATCCTTCAAAAAAGACGAAATGTCGTAAGAAACTAATGCTTCTTATCATGACATGAGTCAAAGAGGGGAAACATCCTCCTTTCAACTACTATATAAACACGATGACCGCTAACCATGAAATTAAAACAAAAATGTTCTGCCAAGTGAGTTGAAAAAGCCTTATACAGTCCTCCTACAAATACTGATATGAAGTTGTGCTAAATATTCAAATTTTGTTTTTAGATCGCCTTTGTTTTGTGCGCAGCCGCCTACGCAAGTGCCGGAAGTGCAACAAGCTACACCGCGGTTTGTAAGTAAAAGAAACTTTTAACCTTCCAATAAATAAGCAAAGTTAACTCAATTTAATTGGTTTTTATATTATTTCATTACTTTTCGGATTGTTACTTTCTTTTATCAACCTGGTTTTTGATCATTAACACAACAATTTCCGCATCATTTTCAAAAGAAAATTATAACAATATAACAAATTACTATATATTTTTGCAGATTCAATGGCAAATTTGAATCGTTTAAATTAAACATTAATAGAACTGAGAAACATATATCATAAAACACATAAAATATTAATAAAGTTTTGCAATAATTTTCAATAATAATAAACTTAAATGTGCAATTATGTAAAATTTCATTTTTTAGTTATTTTGTTTTAGATTAATTTGTTAAATCGAAGGGAATTTCTTAATTTTTAAAGAAAACGTAAAATGGAGATTCCCACATTATTTGTTTTGTTTGTTAATATGAAGTTTTGAGTTTCTTTCTTTTGGGAATAAAATACTATTAATTCATTATTGATTGTCAGCACGGCCACATTCGGACAGCTATAAATATGCGATCGACCACGACCACTACGGACACTGGTACGGCGAGTCGCATCCTCACGGTGCAGGAGGACTTGGCAAAGGGCATGGGACTTACTTACTCGGAGGCGGTCACGGCGTTGTTGCTAAAGGTGGTTACGGTGCCGCTTACGGTTACGGCCACGCTACCAGTTACCAGAACCATAACCAGCACCACAAATCCTACGGCCACGATCACTACGAGCTGAAACCCGTTTATGGGGGAGTTTACTCGCACTACGTTGTCGAAGACGAGGACCACGACCATTATTACAAACCGACTAGTTATCAGAACCAAAATCTGTACGCGTACGGCTACGGGGATGAGGGATACGGCGATGACAGCTTCGAAGATTTTGGCTACGGAGATCACGGCTACGGCGATCATAGCGACGAAGGATATAAATTCGAAGGTCTCGAATTAGACGGCTTAGAAGGCTATTATCATGGGTTTTACTAATCACCTGGCTAAAATTTGACATCATCGGATAACTGGCTTAAAAGAATGTAAATAATCGTGTACATAATAAACTATTTTTTTTTAAACGAAAATGGATATTCTTTTGATTTATAAAAACTATCCACAAAACTTGCACGAAGATTAAATTATGAATGAAAATGAAGATTGAATTAATTAGTGACATAAGTTAAGAGAAATATTTTGGTTCACTTTTTGAAAGGAAAAATTTGAGTCCCTCGTTAATTTATACTTTAAAAATTAATTCCTCGAAAAAATTATTTATTTCGTCGAATATTCCTTAATATTCAAATGTTTCATTTCATTCCAAATGCTGAAAGATTAAAAAGAAGAAAGGACTTTAATCTTTGAGTATAGCAATTATTTAATTTTCTAACTATTACAAATTATAATCCTATTTTTTAAATATTTATAATTATTTTGCATCGTTTTGTAAGTATTAGCATTTTGAGACGGTGCCATTTCTTATCAATGGTCTCGATAAAATGAAACAACATCCGTAATCAAGCTCCTGGTACAACATAAATTTCTACGTAAGGTAGAAAACACTGCTGTTTGATCAAATTTAGTAATTAGTGATCATGTCGATCTGACTATCATTGCTGCGGTGATCTGTCAGACATTATGATATTTCGCCATCTTCAATGAATCTGTATAATTTTTATTCACAGTGCTTTCGGTGGATTAAATATGTTTTTTATTATTCCAAACGGAAATTGCGAACGTCGATCTTTTTTCTTTTTAATTAGTGTATGTACTGTTGTTTATGAGTTGTATTTTAGTGCTAAACGTGTTAGTTTGAAGGTGTTATAGTACTTTCATATTGTTGAGTGTTCGAAATGGTTTTGGTGTTGTTGAGGTGAATCCATTCATCATTCTTCCTGAACGATACGATCCTTCTGTCTCGCTTTTTTCTTCTTGTGTATCCGATGAATTTGTCTCCGAATTCCCTTGTTATGGCATCGTGCTTCATTTATCACACGGGGGATCTTGCCTTGACATCCTTACGCTGAGCTTTGTTTCGTATTAATAACGGACGTTACTTAAGGCGGAGAAAAATATTTAAATGGCAATGGCATTATGCCATTTTTTCTGGGTGTGCTGGTTTTTCAATTTTTCGTTTAACTACTGGAGGCAATGGACTTTTAACGAAACATTTTTGAGAGATGCCAAAAATATGAGAATAATGTGACACATATCTCCGTACCAATGAACCTTAGAAGGCGAAAAAATTAAATAATTTATGCAATTTTTAAAAATTTGTTTGTTTCTTCCTGTTCTGAATATATTTTAATATTTTGAAAATCAGCAGATTGCAATTTTATTTAGAAAAAGAAAATTAGGTACAAGATTGTATTCGATGCTCAATAAATCGAGTATAGTAAACCAATAATATTTTTAAAAAAGAAATTGCGTTAGTTTTTACCGCCATGGTAAATCAATAATGCCGGGGACGATACGAATTTTTTCTCTCCGATATTTATTCAAATTGCAATTCAACATTATTAAAAAAATGTGGCAAAGAATCTTTATTTGTTCAAGATATATCAAGGATGTTTACATATTTTATGCTATTATAAAAATTAAAAAAAAAAGGAAAATAAGAACAAAATCAACAAAACTCAAAAAGAAGTTGTATTCTTTCATCACCAGTTCTTATTTCTTTAAATGTGGTCAAATACATGTATTTAATGTTATAAGCCATATGTACAAATAAATGCGGTCAATATGTGAAAAGATGTTTTTTATTTTTCCCAAACATTTGTTCAAGTGCAGGATGCAAAACACGCAATATCAACTTTGTTTCTTCTCTTTCTGTTTTGGCCTACTTTGCTACGTCGCCCGTATATAAATTATGTATTTCAATATCTACGATACCCTAGATATGTATTCACGCTTGCTGTCAAATAAAATGTTGAAAGCAGTGACCGATCGATATAGGAAAAGTAAAAAAAGAAAAAGAAAGCAAAGTTTGGAAAATAAAAAAATAATTTATTGCCTTCAAAAGTTTCCCCTTCCGATTTGCTTCCTAAAATTACACAAATTCTAACAAATATGCTGTATTATGTTTGTTTAGTTATTTGTTTTTCTACTATACTTTTGTGTAGATGTATTTTGTTAATTGCTCTGAGGATGTCCAAAAACTCTAGTACAAGGTTTGTTTTTCACAGCGGGTAGGGGGGTACAAATTTATTTTTTGTTGTAAATTTATATGTACTATACATTGTGTAGAGATTAGTGACCGTTAATCGATATTTATTCAGATATCGTGAGATGCGGTCTGGTGTGATGTACATTTCAGAAAACATTTTCTTTATCGTTCCAACGTTTCGATCTTTTATTGAGAACATCTTCAGGGCTCAAAGTGTTTTTCTTCTGTGTACTTGTGCCATTCTTGCGCGTCGTGTTGAGATTGTGCTGTTTTATGTTTATAATGAAGATAATCTCAATAAAAGATCGAACCGTTGGCACGACAAAGAAAATGTTTTTCTGAAATCTACATCACACCAGACCGCATGTCGCGATATCTGAATAAGTAATGTACGTTCTTACTACTAACATTTTCTTGTTGTTATTATTATTGTTAACTTTAGATAAAGAAAATTAATTGAAAAACTAGATTTCGTGTTATTAAATGTAATGACGGTGATACCAAAGGAAGATTTTATTTAATTATTCAAATTTCTGATACCTAAATCACACCAGACCGCATCTCACGATATTTGAATAATTATCCGTTAACGGTCACTAATCTTTACACATTTCTACACGAGAAGAAGGAAGATTTTATGTTTAAAACAACACAAACTATTAATACATATTTTCCGATTTAAATCCATACTCTAAAATTCTGGACGCACAATTTAGATCTAAATTTGTAATTTTTTTTACTACGATTTTAATGAACGCATTCTGGGTTATCATAAGTGGTTTAAGAGATGAGCTCGTTATTCCACTCCAACAATAATTTCATAAACTAAAATAGAGTGTGCAACCTAAGCTAATTTCAATTGATTAATGTATATAACATTTCTAAACACTCGAAATTTATTTTAAAAAAATAGGGATTCTAAAATAATTAAATCAATAATTTAAGGTTAAATTAAAATCAAAACCCACTCGCAATTATTTTTTTTATTTTATTAGTAAATTCCAATAAGTCAAGATCAAACAATCAATGCAATCAGAAGAAATGTGGAAAGCAATTTTACTTATTTCAGATTTTTTTCCTTTTAAAAAAAGAAAGGAATTACAAACGTTTTGTTCTTATTAACTTATTAAAAGACAATTATTGGTTAACCAATAATGATAGGTCTTTATTTATATTAGAGGAAAATGTTTTTAAATACCAACAGAACAAAAGCAGACTGCTATCATGAGCGTGGCCAAAACATTTTTCAGATAAATCAAGTTTTAACTGACTATTCACAGAAATAAGAATCAGAATCGCACAAATCTGGCCTCTGTACATAAATCAGAAGTTTACATATAAAATATAACTGCCAAATATTTTTTTTGTTTCTTGAGATATCTCAGTTATTACATGTTACAAAACATTGTTTAATTTTTGATCAAAGCTGGATGTTTTTAAATGCTACAAATTCTAGCAAAAACATTCGTAGAAACATTAAATATAAATCACATATTTAGTTCAACCAAACGCCTTCATAAGCGTTTTCTTTTTATTTTTCGTAATTTGAGATTCATTTTAAATTTAAAAAATCAAAAATTTAACTTCTTGACATTCGCAAATATATTTAACAAGGCCTGATAATAAAACTTATTTTATAATGTTTCGGATATTGGTCTGTGACAAATATTTTTTAAGTAATCTTTGTTTAGTATTTCAGACATCAAGTATGTTTTAATATGGCATAAATTACTGTTGGAAATTAGTAGCATTTGTAAGATACGTTCTTCTTTCAATAGAAAAGAATAGTTTGACAAGTTAAAAGGTTAAAATACTCAATTCCTCCTTTTGAAAGGAATTCTAAACGGTATGTTTAAGTTTTTAACGGATTAGTATTGGACGCCCAAACTTTGTTCCCATACAACTTACAGTACAGTTTGCTTGCAATCACGGAGAAATGCTTCCATTACCGTCTAAGTGCGGACTTTACCCAAAGGAGATGTTAGCCAGAGTGGTAAGATTATAAAGTAATCCTTTGCCAAGGATTGCTTACTGAAAAGGGCAATTTCACCAAATCCTGTTCGCAACTCAACCAATTAAATTCAGCTATCCAGTTTAAGCACAGTCTGCATTAAACAATGGGAATGGATAGCACTTTTCTGTGCATTGTTTCGTGAGAACTGATGTTAAATATAAATGGGTCAATTGTTTCTGCGTCAATTGAGATTCTGATTTTTTTCGCACGTAATTTATTTTGACGAAATCCTTACGCGTCTCTGTTGACGCTCAGTTATTACATATACAGGTTATACAATATGCATAATACACAAAATTCAGATGTTAGAATGGAAAGGTTGAATTTTTGATACAAGCTGAAATTTAACTTATCCAAAACTGTGATGTCTAAGTAGTTTAAACTTGTGAGGTACCTAGGGATACCAAATTGAATTATAGTGCTCACACAAGTAGCTTGGTAGGCAACGGAAAGCGGCTATGAGAAGACGTTTTCCCATTGCTCAGAAAATTATCTGGAATAAGCCAACACAAGAAACTACTAATTTACAAAGAGATAATTAAGGTACTGTAGCTGTATGCCCAGCATGGGATTTTTCATATAAAACAAATCTCAATAATTACAGCCAATACAAAATAAATTTCCGCGGCTGGCCACTGCATTTCCCAGATGTTACAAATTTACAGACCTATAGGAACAAATTAACATGAAATGGGTAGAGGAGGAAATTATGCGCTGAGGTCAGTAAGTCTTCCCAAATTCAATTTGCAGATCCATTGGTGCATATTCAGCAAACGCATAATGAAAGCATAAAGGGATCAAAGACAGAACATTTATAAACTTGCCACAACTGTCAAATTCACACTTACATTGTTCAATACATTGTTGATTTATTTCTACTCATCTCCACTTGTTATATGTATTTATTTAATTCTATATATAGACCTCATCCGTCTGCATGCAATTTTTTTTAACATACATTTTTTTTCCCACAGATCATAGGGGCCGCGGTAGCCGAGTGGTTAAGGCGTCGGACTCTAGGCTAATAGACCCCGCGATCGTGGGTTCGATCCCCACCATCGCCTCTGGAATTTTTCTGACGCCTAAGGGGACCGGTGGCCGCAATTAATAGAAATTGACACGGCACTCATCAATGGATGGGGCGGGACCAGATCTCAGCGACCCTGAGTCTGTTCCCAACCGCCTTCAAAAATGAGTTTCTTCGATGGATGAACACTGGTACAATGGGGGCTCAAGTTCACTTTGTGTGTGAGCCCTCCCCCAACCTGGTGACCATTGTATCCATCCATTGTATTGCACATAAATAAGAATATATTCTATTCTATTATGATATATTATGATGTGGTACGAGGTTATGAATGTTATGGGTAGGGTCGAGCAGTTTTTTGGTCAATGTTGATTTCTATGGACTTGAATGAAGATACAAACTTATGCAAACAATTAGCCGAGCTTTCGCGACATATAGTCCCATCATCAAGGCCTGTATTGGTCAAAAAACATCGGTTTAAACTTTGGAATTGTATTTTTTGCATACATTTATATATTCAAGTTTACTTACACTGCTGTAGAATTATATGTCACATTTTTGAGAAAGACAACTATTTGTATACATTTCACAGAACATTTGGACCATTATGTGCTTATTGGCTAGATTCTCTATTTACTTTTAATTTTGCTCGTCAGAAGGTCCTCGACGGAGACAAACTATTTACTTTAAATTTCACTTAAACAACTCCAAAATAACTCGTCCATTAATATAAACAAACACATAGAAGGTAGAAAGAGAGAGGAAAAACACTTTAAAAAAATTACCCCTCATGGTTTTTTGTCGTTTGTTCTTTACAAAAAGAGGTTAACTTACTTCATGTTTTCTTAGAAATTATAAATAATGGGGAGAGTGTGGAGTTGTCATTTTTCTTTGTTTTCGTAGAATCTAGCCAAAAGCACATAATAGTCCAATTGTTTCGTGAAATGTATAGAAATAGTTGTTTTTTCTCAAATTTGTGAAGTATAATTCAGCAGCAGTATAAGTAAATTTCAATATATAAATGGATGCTAAAAAAATTGAAATTCCAAACTTTAATGTATCGATTGTTTTTATCAATACATACCCTGATATATCGACAATATGTCGGAAAAGCTCGGCGAATTGTTTGTATAAGTTTGTAACGTCATTCAAGACCTCTTCAAAATAGAAAAGAAACTGGTCGATCCTCTCCATAACATTCATTATGATCAACGAAAAGCTTTTTGATGTTGTAACTACTAGTTTTCCCAAAGTTGAACAAGCTTATAAAAATGGTGCAACTAGTGAAATAAAATAAAAAATAACATTGAAGATGGCGAAAATTTTGAAACCCGTCTGACACATCAACTCAATGAAGATGAATCGAACAAAATGGTCGTTAGCCTCTAAATTTCACATTTATCAGCCTGCAAACCTTCTAGAGTAATCCCTGAAAAAATTAGAGCTTACCGACAGATGACAGATTTGTTATATTACCCGAACATTAATCATCTGGAGAAAATCCTATAACTTTCATTTGTGCTGATTAAAGAAAAAAAAATGAATCTGGCTACTACTTTTCGGAGTTTGGTCGTTATATTCACATTTGCTAATTGTTCCTTATATTAGTTTCAATTAACATTGATGATAGTTTGTTTAATGTTTAGTGTTTAGTGACCGTTAGTCAATGATTCGTGAGATGCGTTCTGGTGTGATGTAGTTTTCGGAAAAACATTTTCTTTATCGTGCCAAAGTTTCTATATTTTTCGAGATCATCTTCTCGGCCCTGGATCACAAAATTGTTTAATTGTAACAAATAAAATGTAGGATGTGGAACAAGATGAATTTATACATTGCAAAAAAATTTATATTCAACCAAAGTATCATGTATCATCACGTACTCAAAGTTTTAATTTTCTGCGTAATTGTGCCATGGTCGTGTTGAGAGTGCCAGTGAGATATCTCACTTTGCAGTGTGTAGTAGACCCTATTGTTTCTTTCGAGTGAAAACCATATTGCTCGGGTGTTTTTCCAGACATAGCCCAAGCTTTCGACCGGATATGGCATCCGGTTTGACTGTAGAAACGTGAGATTATTACCAGTCTGGGAACATCTTTCCTTTTATATTTGGGTAAAATCTGGAGCCCCTCAAAGAATTATTCTTGTCTCGGTCCGCTTTATGTACTGCTACATTCATACTACCCCAAATACAATTATCTCCACACTTTCCAACACTTCTCTTGTCACTCCAACCCCTCTTTGTAAGCTTCTACGTGCAAAGATATCACATCCTATTTAAAAGTCTTGCACCACACATGAAGAATCAAAGTGAATAAAAACGAAGGTTCTCAGAAGACTGACAACGAACCTACACACTCGTCAGCAACTACAACACATGAACCGCCGTTACAACATACCGAGTCTACTCGACAAACTCTCTCAACTATTTAAATATATCAAATAAACCATTTACAAAACTCCATTCATACTATATGACCTATGAAAATGTTGTTTAGGGCTCAACCAAACATTCCCGTATCCAGACTATCCAATCCATAATCCTTAATGTTCTGTTCTACTTCTCCAATAATATCATTCACACTGAACTCCATATTCCTTTCGGTCACGTCCTCGTAAGAACTCATTATCAAAAATTCCGTAATACCATTTCTGTTTTGTGATCTGTGCTCAAACCCCACGTCCAACAACTTTTCACTATACCAGGAAACTATTATTACTATTACCACGTAATGAGAAGGCAATGGCATAGGGATGAGCTTCAGTGTTGTGATTGTGTGTATGCGTGCAATGTAAGGGTGTGTCACAAGTTGGTGGCTTCTCCCATAATGTTTAATTATCATGTGATGGAATATAGAATATGAATTATGAAATTAACTTATGGTAGCGAATGTTTTAGACGTACATAACAATAATAATTTCAATTTTTTTATAAGTGTCGCCAAATTAAAGCCTATTTTTCCACATTTTTTGGGGGCTCGCAACACAAGTGCGAATTCCAGCCCAAGGTGTATCGGTGTTCTTCCATCGAAAAAACTGATCTTTGAAGGAGGTTGGGACTAAATTCAGGGTCGCTGAGATCCGATGCCGCTCCTCCCAATTTCTTTCAATTGCGGCCAATGGTCCCCTTAGACGACAGAAAAAGCACAGAGGGACGGTGGGGATCGAACTCACGACCGAGGGATCTTCTAGCTGATTGTCTGACGCCATAATCACTCGACTACCGCGGGACCCAAATAAAAGTGTATAATAATAAATCAATTATATTTCGTGTTCAGATCGACCAAATAGCCTCTATCAATTATTGTTGGAAAGGCATCTGTTGAAATAAGAAAGCCAGTGTCACGTGCGGGATTCGAACCCACGACCTTCGGCTAAATACGCCGCTACTCTACCATTTCAAGACTGCGATCCATTTGGACACCAATTTCCCTTTTCAAGCTGCCTTTCGAATTTTCCCTACTTTTTGCCATTTTTCAAATGCCGAGTAGTCAAGATGCGATTCTCGGCGACGGAGAGCTTCAGTGAAGTTATACTTCGTTTTACATAATAAATCTATATGTATATGTATATATTCAACTTTACATAAAGATTAATTGATTGAAAGTGGATTGTATATTAATCATCTTTATCTTTACATTATTTTCTCGTTTATCTTTTTGTTAGCTCTTAATTATACCTCTAAAACTACAAAGAAGAAATCTTTACACTAAATGTAAATCGTTTTTAATGGTCGTCTCATTCTGCCACCTAAATCCTATAAAGCACCTGGGTATTTTATTATTTTTGTCTCAAGAAGTTTTCCATTCAATAGAACCTAAATAAATGAGAATTTATTAAAAAATGTAACGCAAAAAAGGTAATTTTCGTTGTGTTGAGAAAGAAAAGTTTTAAGGCTTCTTTTTTTATACTTAAATCAATAAAAAATACTATCAACCAACCTTGAATGGATGCGTTCCAATTATATGCTTAGTAGCCAAAATAATAAAACAATAGCAAAAAATAAATATATTTTTCATTTTTTCTACAATATCATCACTATATTAATAAATACAGAAAATAAATATCAATAGACCTAATAATTATATAATTTATATAAATAAATAGTTGTCTCAATAGATATAATTGTTGTTTAGTTGTCCAACGAGGAAAACCGTGACTAAAGAGTTTTTCACTTCCTCATTGTCATTTTCCGTCTTTCACCCGGGCTGATCGAGTTCTAGAGTTTTGTAAATCGCCCCAGGCCAATTATATGCCTCGTGGCTGGAATCATTTCAGCGATTTAACCAGGTAACAGACTGCGAACGTAGGTAACCTCAGCCTTTGCTTCTTCAGCCTGGTCTTCAGGAAACACGGAACGCCCCTATGACATCACATTATTGTACGTTACACTGGCGAGTTTCCTTTTACTTTCCATATTTTTCGTTCTGTTTCTAAATTACCGACTGTTCCGCGGATTGCACAACGATACGGACAAAGCGGAAGGAAAGGGAAACGAGACTAATATACAACGCCTATTAAATATTACAATATTCATTTGTGTGTTATTTTAGAGTAAATGAAAAAAACAAACAAAAGATGAAGTCCTTTTAAAGAATAGTTAAAAACCCTATAAAAATATTTATATATTTGAGACAAAACAAAAATGTTTGTTGGAAACATCGAAAATCTGATCTAATTCGAATTTGTTAATGGCTTTCTAATAGTCCATTTTAATCACAAATAGTCTTAGAAAAGGTGATTGTTATTATTTTCGAAATTCGTATTATTATATTGAGATTTGTAAATTTACAATGTTAAGTAAAACATATGCATATATATATATATATATATATATATATATATATATATATATATATACTTTGTACATTTCATTATATATATCACATTATAAATGCGGTTTTTACATTCAAACTGTACAAAAATGTAATAATACATATGTACATACGATATATATACAAGGGCCCACAATCACCTGAAAATATTGTTTAAAAATGAATCTCTAAATCCCAAGCGCTTTGCCGAGATTCGAACCCAGAACCGGAAAAATATAAAAATTCGGTCGTCTAACCCATTGGCCATTGGGTCCCCATAAATAATACAGAATTATTTCTTAAGTGAAAATGTAAATGTAAAATTGTCAATCGCACTGGAATTGGGTAGAATTGCGCTAGATAATATAATAAAATGCTTGAGGTTTTTAAATTTGTTTTGATAATTTTTGGGGCAGCAACATTACAGTTAAGAAAATAAATGTGTTCAAAAGGTATAAATTTTCTAATCATCGTATTTTTATACTTATTCTTTGTCTGTCGTGTTTCCCCTTTTATCACCATTCAGTTTCATGCACATAAAACCCATTCGCACACAAAACTGTGGATGTTTATTTGAATAATTGAAAATATACCGATTAACATTACTTAATGAATTTTCAAACGATAATAGCCAGTAATTTAGACAGAAAATAACATAAACACGAGTTTTCCTTCTAATAATTAAAAGCCAAGGTTTAAATTGATCAGATTTTAGTTTTTTAAAAATTGAAACCAAGGAGACATAACGATAAATGAAATCATTTAAAATGGACATATCAATATGACAAGTAGACCTATTAATCTAATCAAGAAAATATTTTTTTAATTTTTTCAGGTACAATAGATTGTAATCTATGGAAGTTAGATTCGTGGGAGTTAATAAACTTTCTCACCAATAATTCTCGTTTAGGTTTTCCGTATTGCATATAACTTTTTGTTTGAGAATTACTCGTTATTTTTGTACTTATAAATCTGATCAGATTGTAAAAGCATCTCCCTAACTTACACATTTCAAGCACGATTTGCTTAATTGAACATATACACACTAAATAATTTTGAATATGGTTTGATTCGGTTACCACAAAAAAACATGACTATATACTGTGATAGGTAGATTTATTTTAATTAATGTTTTAATACATTCCCTACATTCTTCAATTTTACTTGAGCCAATAATTTTCACTTAGATTCATATTTGGCTTTCGATTCAATGGATTATACCGGGTGGATTGTTACAGATGGAAAGCAAAAATATTTCAATGACAGTAGAATCAATGGTGTAGAATGGAGCAGAAATAGGGCTTGCAAAGTTCTCCGCCGAAGTGATAGGTTTTTAATTTAAAAAAAAATCTGATCACGCAAAAAGAAATATATGTCCGTTACTTATGTATTTTCCTGGGCCATGCTTGGTTTTTCTATGCCATAGGACATAGAACTATGACAGTATATGTATATATGTGTATATATATATAAATGAACGTTTATAGTTGAGCTAAAAAAAGGAAGTGTTATCATAGGGATTCGAACGCTCAACTTTCGCCTAGTAGGCTCATACTCTACCACTTGAGCTATTGCGACCTCGATCCACTCGGACACTAACTTCCCATCTCAACCCCACCTTTTGAATTTTTCCTCCTTTGATTCGAGTTAATAGGCCAGCCAAAGGTCATAGGTTCGAATCCCGCTTATGACGCCGGCTTTTTCGTCTCAACTAAAAACCTTAATTGAAATTAATTGAAAGATATTTGTGGTCAAGCGGAAGGAAAACAAATGAAAATATATATATTATTTTCTCGGTAATCTGTATTACTTTTAATTCTTTAACCGATTTTGAAATAATTAAAGATTGTAACAGTACATGTTAGGTACTTTTTAATTTTTTTTATTTGTGTAATAAATTTAGAAAAAGTGTTTTGAATACCAGGCAAATTATTTTCTAAGTGAACAGCTATAAACTACAATAATATGACGTGCAGGAAGGAGGGAAGTGGGATGCAGTTTTCAAAGGCAGAAATAACACTACAGGTTTATTTAAAAACAAAACAAAAACAAAACAGCATCATGCGCTCGACTTAAAAGTCAACAATTAAAAGCCAAAACATATCAGTCGGAATTATGTTAACAAGAGATACTTTTGTTAAATGTTCAAATCAGTCTACAAATATTTTAAAATGTACCGTTTAACGAAATTAGCAGCATATCGAAATGCGTTGGCCGTGTTGAATCCCCCGCTGTTCACTTGGCGGTTATGGCCGTAAAAAGGATATGGCCCGAAGCCTTGGCCGTACTGGTCGAAATTGCCAAAATACAGGGGATGGTAGCCAGGGTATCCTCCAAATCCGTAACCGTAAGTGTTAAAATAGTCAAAATCCGTAGTCGGCAACCCATAGGGGTAGTTGGGGTACTGATTGTAGAAATACGGCGATTGGAACTCCTCATGTAATGAATTGAAATTCGATTCGTGCTTTCCTAAAACATTGTTTTTAACACACCAAAAACTTATTGTACAAAACCAAAAATTAAATATATAGTGTATTTCGTATTTTAAATCCTTGTTTTCCTTGATGCATGACAATGCAAAATTACTAGTTTTTTTTATAAGATCAATATTTTCACACTGAACAAAATACAAAGAAAAAATTGTGGCATTTTCAAGCTCAGTTAACTTTAGATTCAATGTTTAGTCCAATAATTAAAATGAAATTTAGATAGTTTATTTCGTGCTTTTGTTATATTGTGCAAAATTCCTCGTTTTTATAAGTTCAACATTTTCACACTAAACCTTAAATACAAAAAAAAAAAACACTATACACTGCAATTTTAAATAGAAAAATGGACTAAGTAAAATATGTGGCATTTTGAAGCTCAATTAAATTTTATAATTTCTACGTTTATTCTAATAATCAAAAAGAAAAGGTGTAAAAGTTACAACTTTTAAAGAGTTATTTTTCAATGTTCAAGTAAAATAACATAGTGTTAACACAGGGTTTTTTTTAATATCAAACTGACAAATTATTTTGGATTTGAGACCTAACTGACTAACCAGTACGTTTTAGAATTGTTTCGTACAAATTGCATAATAAATATTAATTATCATGAGAACTATAATCTATCTATAATTTTGCAATGAAATTGTACAAACAGGGAAAATGGTCATTGCTATTTCCAGAAAAACGTCATAAGGGAAAAGTTGTTTGGGGACGAGGAAGTAAAACCATGACCACCGTCGAGCCATAAAGCAATTAAATGCTTTCACATCTATTTTGCTTCGTTTTCTTTACACTTTTTAAAAAAGAAATTTTTAAACCGGCTTTTGTGCTTACCTAGTGCGTGAAACGTGCCGGCCACCCATCCAAAAAGTCCCATGTGCGCCATAAATATACTTATCTAAAAACACAATCAAAATTTCAACAAGGTAATTAATTTTAAAACGTTGTATTGAACGAAACAGCCACATTTAATATATGATTCTGAAATGTAGTATTTTTAGTTTGAGTTTTTGAAAACATAAAATGGCAAATTGTTTTCTCCATAAGCCCAAACTAAGTAATGACACAGTTTTATTACGGATATTTTATTAATTATGAATCTGTGTGAGAAAACAGAGGACAGAGTGACTGAGATAGTGAGGGGAATATTTATGAGTAAGTGAGTGAGTGAGTGAGTGTGTGATAGAGAGAGGGGGGAGTGAGAGAAAAAGAGGAAGACGAGGAATATAGAGAGGGGAGACTGTGTGAGAAAGAACAGAGTGAGCGATGTAGTGATAGAGAAAAATAATATGTGCGTTTGTGTAAGAGAGATGAAAGAAGAAAAGGAGAGAGAGTGTGTTTGTGGGGGAGAGAGAGAGAGAGAGAGAGAGAGAGAGAGAGAGAGAGAGAGAGAGA
>CM077105.1:19843099-19853969 GCA_039619505.1 Cimex hemipterus | reverse complement strand
AGAGAGAGAGAGAGAGAGAGAGAGAGAGAGAGAGAGAGAGAGAGAGAATGAAGAGAACGAGAGAGTGTTACCGAAAGAGAGGAAGAAAGGAGTTAGAGAGTGACAAAGTGTGAGAGAGGTCAGAGTGAGTGCACACGCAGAAATAATTGAGAAAAAAATAATTTCTGTATACTTAGAGCAACATACACTTTAAGGTTTGAAAATATTGAGACAATAATTCAAATAACCAAGCAAAAAAATATCGTAAATATTAACATCACCTCTAATAGCTCTACACTAACAAAAATGAAATTATTTTTATTTTAGAACCTGAAAGCACATAACCTGCGCTGGTTGGGGATGAATTTGCAAGATTAGAATTCAATTATTCTACTAACCTTGTGGGACATGTCGGGAAGAGTTATGCCCTCCGTTTTTTTAAAACGGGGATATATATACAGCTGGCCCTCCTGTCCAATGTTGTCCCCCACTTAATCTTTCGACTTTCAGAAGTACTGTTGCAAAAAAATTTTTATAACACATTAATATAATAAAAAGAAATATATAATAACGTTTTATAAAATAAAATTAATGTGGATAAATCTTTTTAATTCTGATAAGGGTTTGTTTCAGTAAATTAAATAAATTCTGTCTTGATCAGTATAATGGGTACAGTTGTATGTATATCTTAAAACGTTAAACTTTATTTATCCACTTATCATGAGGGCCTATAGGTTCACAAAACATTGGAAAATAGATAACGTCTTTGGTAAATAAAATTTGGAGTATATACACGAATATTATAGACCACCTTTGGATAATTTTATGCTTCTTTATCTTTCCGGCGAGAATGAAGATGGGCCATCTTGTTTTTATATCTATATCATATTTGTATTATTTTATATATTGTATCTATATCATATTGATTTAATTTTCGTTCTAATACTACTTAGGGTGTTTGTTTTGGGGGAATGTTTCGATTTACTGATGAATGAATGAAGCTAGGAAAACATTTAAAAAAAAGAGATCTAGTTCAGCGAAAAACGTATTTGGATTAAATGTATCTCTAGACTTCCTGACAACAGGAAATTGTATTAGCAATGACTAATTAGCAGTTTCACATCAATAGGCAATTATTGCGGTCAAACCGTATCAATTACAAAACCAGATAAACCATAAATTGGCGTCAAAACGAACAGAAGATGAAACGGAAGCCAATTGTAATTAATCTATTCGGGTCAAAGTGTGTCGCCCTGAATGCCAATGAGGAGCATAATGGGCCAATCAGAATATCTTGAAGGGCTGTGTTCCTTTAAGGTACAAGAACTTTCGTCCTTTAAGGCAAAGGGTAGATTAAGGTGAACACACTGTAGGACTGGGATATGCAAATCTAAGAGACATAAGTATTTATGCCTAAACGTTTCCCGATAATTTCAGTGTTCTGTATCTCGATGGTTTGTCTATCTTCAGTGATACTTGCTTTTTTTAACGACGTGTATGACTTTTCGTAATTATTACGTTTTGGAAAAATTATTTATAATTATTGTTTAACGCAAAAACTCTTAAATAACTTAAAAAGTAAATTTAATATTTTTTAAAATCGCTCAATCAAATTGATTATAATTTAATCAAATCAATAATATTACAATTAATCAGACATACGTTTCCAAATACTCGGTCGTCCTTGAAAAGACAATGAACAGGCCTAACTGGCTCATGGCCTTACCGGACGTTTTGATTTTCAAGTTTGAGAGGTGACGCACAGCGTGTAATGTATGTGTTAAAGCCGGAAGCGTTGGTGTAGAAGCTGACCCAGCCCCAAGGGTCCAAGACGAAACTCACGCCCCGTTTGCCCATTCCGAATGATCCCATCTGCATTAACATCAGACCGTATGCCGCGAGTCTACCCATGCTGGCTGAAATGCAGCAGCCTGGTCTCCCACACACGCCCTAGATAGAGAAGGTGACACTGCCTCCCAGAGTATTGAGGCTCCTCCAACGTAAGAACTTCTGGATCCGCTCCAGCCACGGTTTTGTTTAAAGTGGAATTGCTAACTCCCCCCAGAGGCTGCCTTCGGTAAAGGCACCAATTCTACACTACCGACCACTTCTGTTCTGACCGTTCTTATCCGCCACTTCTCACGTATTCGAGTGACTCCGTCAGCGTAGTTGAGCATCCCCAACTCTATACTGTTCGATTCGATCCTTGGTATCCCGTAAGGCAGTGGTTGTAACGAAGGTCATACGCAAATGGTTGGACGGAGATCACAGATAGAAGAAGTCTACGTTCCAGGACCATAGTCACTAAGCCACTAGGAGTCCGTTCCCATGTGGCAAGGGCTGGGTTTTGGATCATGTGTGCTACCCCGTAGTACAGATGGTTATGCATCCTCCCCCGTCAACCCGGACGGGATATGGTACCTTAACCCTCCTGTATCTCTGATAAAGCACTCGACGACCTCTGGATCGAGAGCAGAGGTCGTCGAATCCAGCTTGTGCTTTAAAGAGGTTGTCATGCCCTCAAGTGCTTCACTATTATTTTGCGCCTGAATTCCAAGTGTTGGGAGCCTTCTCAACGAAAAATACTGAACGACCTGGATTGAGAAAGGGAAGTGAACGAGGACGCGAGGCTCGCTTTGTAAAGCCTTGTCCACACTGTACCACCCATCGTCTCTGTAGTTCCACATTATGACCCCCTGGGTGGATGAAGGAGATGCCGAACGCCGAACGAGCCGACACCGTCCCGACCAGTCATCTCGAAGGACGAATCCGAGACTGCCTGGCACCTGTCTCGGAATAAATTTAGCTGCTCATTTTTAGCTACCCATTCTCCATAATAACGCATTCAAGGGGAGAGGTGGTCAGGCAGCTCCCCAGTGGGTGACGGGTGTCCCCAGAGATTCGCAGGTTCGTCGTACTCTCGGGTTTCGCCCCCTCCCCCCCAGAAATCATCCCACCGCAAATGATATTTGCTACTGTTGATTGAGCAACGTCTGTCCTCGAGGGCTTCTCAGGCCATACTGTTCAGGTCAGAATATTATATTTATTAATTACATGTGATAAACATTTTTTGACTTATTGGTAAACATAAGTCAATAGCGACTGTTCATTGAAGGATTATTGGAAAAATGCCTAGATCCACACCAAGTGGAAATCGCCACTATGACAAAAGTGTTTAACACTTACCTGCCATCGGTAAAATCCACGTCTTCAGACATGGATACGTCTTCAACTTAGTTGTTCAAAAGATCATTCCCAAGTTAAGAGGGGAAATATTAAATTATCCCCTGTGTACATATAGAAATGATTGGTTTTAATAAATGTAAATAACGTTAAATAAATAAACCATTTATTCATATTTACAATTGGTATAAGATCACCATTTACCGGGATGTTCTTCAACTATCGATTTCATGTTGAAGTTTATGTAGCTTGTACCGTGACCGAAATGTTTACCGTTGTCTTCGCCTTTTTTTTCTTCGACATTTTTCAATTCGGCACCTTCTTCGGCTTGTTCAACTTTTTTGGCATCACTGCCTTCTTTGTCTTCACTGCCACCATTACCTCCTTGTTCTTCTTTTACCTTTCCTTCACCGAGTTCTTTGCCTTTGCCTTCTTGTCCTCCATGCCCTCCGAAAAGGCTCTGAGGAAGGAAGTGGGCGAATTTCACATCGGCACCTTTGTAGTCTCCACCGCCTTCGCCCAAACCGGCGAATCCGTGAGGATGAGAAGAACCTTTCCAGTGCCCGTGGAAGTGATGGTCGACCCCGAATTCGTATTCTCCTTGATCCTTTCTCGCTAGAAATTGTATGTACATATTAACATTTTTTATTTATTAAAAAAAAGAAGATGAAAACTAAACACTTACAAACTTTGATCTCGCTCTCACCGTGGCCATAAACGACAGCCAGTACGCACAAAGTGACCAGAAGAATCTACAAGATATTGTTGGTTTAAGTTAAGTTAACGAGATAGAATATTTTACCTTACCTTTTCCATTTCGATTGCCTGCAGAAATGTGAGTGCTAATTATCCCATAGCTTGTTCTCTTTATATATTGTTATATTTCCCCCTCTAATATAAAGAAAGTAGTTCATAATCAGAAAGAAATCTGATTTGGCTTTTACACATTATTTTCCCTTCTAAAAATGAACTTCAAAATGGTTAAATTTCGATAAAATAAATAAAATTATTAGAAAAATTATAGTACAAGTGAAAAGAAGTTTTTTTGATTGTTTTTATTTAGTTAAACTGTTAACATTTAATGAACCAAGTTGTCTAGCTTTATTATTTTGTGTATGAACATCTCGGGGGGGGGGGTGTCGGTGGCCGCGAGGTTTCGTCTTTGACACGGCGCTCATCACTGTAAGGTCAAGGTTCACTTACAAATGGGCTTTTTTTCAAAAACACCGGCACCCTGAGGGTTTATATGACCTCTGCTGTCGCGAATCCTCGTAAAAAAAATCTCGGATTCTCCTAAGTTTACATGAGATGTAATTAAATGAAATATAGCGCAATTACCAGGACCCGAACCCTTCTGTGGAATAGGAATCCACACTATTAACGATTATCTCAGGCAGAAGGACAAAAAGAAAATAAGGGAACTCTGGAATTCACTTATTGGACATAAACAATCCAAGAATCTTCTAACCAATTTCGGAAAGAAAGAAATCACGGAATGTGTCAAAGGAAGCAGGAATAGACTGCGAATCCTAACAGAATCCCTAACAGGACACTGCAGACTAAATGGATATTTAAAGAAAATTGGAATAAACCAAGATGGCACATGCAGATTCTGCAAAGAAGCAGAAGAAACACCAACACATCTACTAACAAACTACGGACCAACATTAGCCCGCAGGAGGAAGAGTTTTGGGATATACAATGTGATCATAAAAGAGCTACAACCAATAAAACCGGGCCTACTAATCAAGTTCCTTGATGACCTAGGACTCACCGATGTGCTTTAGGCAGAGAACGGGGGATACAATAGCTCTTAAAGGGCGCAGTATACATACCCTGGAAACTTTCAATCAATCAATCAATAGCACAATTACATACCTAAATGTTTTCCAAAAATATGAAACGACATCAAATAATGGAGTCTGAAACGAAAATAAACTTGACTAAAAAATCACCTAGATAATTACATCTGTTAGAATGTACTTAATGTTGGTTTGACTATCGTTTCAATACTTCTTGACCAGAAACGTTCATACCGCTTCAATGAAGCAGCGGTTATATGTAATTTCTTTTAACCTACTAGATAGATAATCGCTACACATTTGTAAACCGTTGCAGGTGAACACGTAGAGTATTTACCTGAAAATTGTTTTATTTCAGAGTTGGTAAATAAAAAAAGACAAATGATGGTGATATGTATTTGTTTTTTAAATTTTACGAGGATTCGCAACAGCAGAGGTCATATAAACCTGACTTGTGAGAAAAAAAACCATTTTTAAGTACATCGAGTTTGAATGCGGGGCCGCTGAATTCGAACCCGGGACCTTTACATTACAGTGTTGAGCGCAGTGTCAACGTCTAAGCCGTTGTGGCATCCGACGTCTCCTTTTTATGTAAATTTGTAGAATGATTTTGGGCTTGCACACACGAATTTTCATAATTATTTTTTATTTTTGATAAAGTGCAGCATGAACTGTGTTTACCGTGATGTATTAACAGAATTTATCTTACTTAACGCATGACTTCATCTACTTCCTGAAAAATGTTACAGCAAAGATGAAATTCTTTTTAATTGGAGGGGAAGTTTGTTAATATAAATAGAATAGAAGCCGTGGGATATTCAACATTCACTTTTCAGAAATCAATCGAGATGGAAAAGGTGAGTTAAAACATTTCAATAAGGCTATATAATTTTACTTTTAACATCAATTTCTCGTAGATCATTTTCGTTACTTTGTGCCTCGTGGCTGTCGTTTTTGGCCACGGAGAGAGCGAAATAAAAGTTGGTAAGTGCTTTATTTTTAAGTTTTACAAATTATAAAGAAGCAAAGAAGATTAATTAACTATAATCTAAAGGAAAGAAACATCAGGGGGAATATAAATTTGGTGTCGACCATTACTTCCACGGGCACTGGAAAGGTTCTTCTCATCCTCACGGATTCGCCGGTTTGGGCGAAGGACACGGAGACTACAAAGGTGCCGATGTGAAATTCGTCCACTTCCTTCCTCAGAGCCTCTACGGAGGATATGGGGGACAAGAAAGGAAAGAAGGCGAAGAAGAAAAGGTAAAAGAAGTAGAAGGAGGCAGTGGTGGCAATGAAGGCAAAGAAGGCGGAGAAGAAAACGCAAAAGAAGTCCAAGGTGGTAGCGATGGCAGCAAAGGCAAAGAAGGTGGCGTAGAAGAAAGCAAACACTTCGGGCATGGCACCAGCTACGTCAACTTCAACATGAAATCGTTTGTTGACAAACATCACGGTAAGTTTTGATTTAAAACTAAAATCTTAAATTCATTTTGACTTTCATTTCATGAATTAATTTTCAATTGGCAAAGGTGGACAAGAAGGGAAAGAAGTCCAAGAAGAGAAGAAAGAAATGGCAAAAGAAGTACAAGGAGGTAGCGGGGGCAGTGAAGGCGGCGAAAAAAAAGAAGGCAGTGAAGAAAAAGAGGGTGGCAAACACTTTGGCCACGGTACCAGCCACATTAACTTCAACATGAAGTCACTTGTAGAAGAACATCACGGAAAATGGTGATCTTACATCAAATTATAATAATCCATCAATAAATAATTTATTTATTAAATGTTAATTGAATTAATTAATTCCTAAAATGTGAATACGTGATCCATAAAAGGTGAAAGTGTGTATTTATGTAAATTTTTACTTGTCATGCTCACACAAGCAAAGCTGCAAACAGTTTCTTCATGATACCAAATACATTTAAGAGATAGGATCAACTGTTGAAAAACATTATGGAAAACGAGTTTTTAAAAAAACACTTTCTTTCCTTAGCGGTTAGGAATTTTTCCATTTGTATCTGTTCTTTTGGTTGATATGGACGTTAAAATTCTGGACTGCGCCTAATGGAAAAAATACAAAACATTTGTTAAATAGTTAATTGGTAAATTATTATTGTTCCGTAAATGGAAAATGTTTAAACAATAATCAGAAACAATATAAAATTAAACGAACTACTTATTAAATACAACAAAGCATGATGGCGAAGTATCGAGCACTCCACCTTTCTTGAGGGAATAAGGAAGAAATAAAACCTATAAAAAAAAAGAGGAAAGAACGTATTTATGAACTTATACTGGGGTTAGAATGACCAAGTTGCTGACCCCCTCCGTTAGCCTAACTTTATCTTTGGTACGATAAGATCCAACACTGACCCTCGACTGCCTAATGCATAGGTTGGGCATTGTCCCTGTATACGTGTACAGATTGTGAACCAGGTTTTCAAACTAACCCCTCCATTTGCGTTGAGCAAAAAGCTTCCTTACTGTTCCTCTTGTTGTTATGGTTTTGTAAATAATACAACCCCTCATTTGTTCACTTGGTTTGAACGAAAATATTATGCAAATGATTAGCAGTTAGCAGGTGGCTTGTAATCTATGTAATCGGATAGGTGCACTCTCTTCATAATAGTTACTCTAAAACTGCATTAACGTTTTGAAAATAAATTATTACATATATTTAGTTAGTCGTTTCCAAATTAGGTGAACTATAAGTTTATATAAACTTCTATAGTTCGCACAATTTAGAAACGACTAACTTTACCAAAAAAATGGTATTGGAAAAACCCCAAGTTAATTTTGGCTAGAAATCGCATGGTGGTAACCGGTTTAACATAATTTTTTTATCTAGCTGATAAATGATGCTAACTTTGTTATTTAAATGAGTATCCGATGTTTTCATTGTACAGTTTGATTGGAGAGCTTATTTTATGCCACTTTTACTGAAAGTAAAATTTTGATATGATCGACTATATTATGCATTATGGAAGCGGCGATAGACGGTTTGCTTTTTGCTTTTTGTTACAACAAAAATGCTTTCCCCGTTTACTTCGAAAACTATTAGCATGTTAATTTAGGATGGGAATTGTCTGAGAATAAAGTAGGGATGAGGGGGTTGCTTTTAGGCTTAGGTTATATTACTTTATTGAAAAAAGAACTCTTTTAACAAAAAAGGGATTTTTATCATCATCGAGTCCATTTTATTTTTAAAATAGCTCTTCGCTGTTGTTATGTATTGTTGTAGAATAGATCATTTGTTAAAATTTCTGTTTGTAATAAATGCTCAAATACGCTCCCTTCTCTGAAAAAAGCCAGGAATAAACCCCCTGAATTTTAAATTTAAGACGAAGAGGGCAATCTTGTTGTTCCAGTAAGCCTACCCCCCCCCAAAGCCCACATCATCCATCGGGCATAACTCAAGAATGGTCGATCCTATTAAAATTGTCCTTTCGGTAAAAGTGGCATAAAATAAGCTCTAAAATCGAATTGTTGAATAAAAATATAGAATTCTTATTTAAAATATTAACGTTAGCGACATTACTCAGCTAGATGGGACAATTATGTTAAATCAGTTACAACCATGCGATTCCTAGCCAAAATTAACGTGGTGTTTGTATAAATCCAGTTTTTCATGAAGTTAATAGTTTCCAAATTAAATTGGTGTCTATAGAAATTGATACACCCTGTATATTCGCACACCTCTTGGGCTATAATATTCACAGATACGCGAAATGGGGTGTCAATATTTTTGTTTAATTTTAATATTACGATTTTTAATCATTGACAGTCATTTGAAAAAAGAATTTTGCAAGAAAAATGATAGATAAAAGGAACTTATTAAAAAGGAAGAAACAATTCCGAAAGTTTGAATTCAATATGGATATGATTAAAGCAGTGTCCTTGAGAATAGTCAAAATAGTACCTTTCCTTTAGCATGTTATTTTTCTTTCGACGACGAATTTCTGCCCAGAGCCGGCCAGAATTTCGGCGGATACAGTTTCGGCAATCTCATTCTAAATGTATTATTCTCGAAATTCGGAAATGAATTATGGTCTGATTTGTAAAATGTATTACAAAGAAACTGAAGTGGAGTAAGAAAGGGATTGAGCATAGCAAACGAGAAGCTAGCCCAGAACTTATCGCACTTTTAAATAATTATCTAGAAATAAATGATTATTAACGATAGGAGGCCGGAAAAAAAAAAACATTTTAAGTATGTCGGGTTCGAATGGCCAAGCAAGCCAATGGTTCGGTTCCAACCCTGGACATTTACCTTACAGTGATGAGCGCCGTGACAATGCTTAAACCGTTGCGGCCACCATATTCCAATTATACATAAATCTGAGGCCAAACGGTTTGGAGACAAAATAATAATTTCCCTCAAAAATTTTATAATTTTTCAGTTTAACTTGCTAAAATTATGGCACATACATGGCACGAATTTAAGCCTTCTTAGAAACTCTTAAGAAATATGTATTGTGATCGACTGTATATAAAATTATTTATATGTACACACAGCGCAAATGTACTTAATATCTACTGGATGGTAAATGCTGGTCGTAATTCGAACCTGATAAAATTTTGCTTATGCTTTACAATATTGTAATGTAATCTTGTTCCATTATATGCATGTTGGTACAACCCACTGGGATGTTCCAGACTTGGTATATGTAGCCTATTTTCCGTAGATGGTTTCTTTAGACTAATTTCTCCTGTGATACCTGTCGGTTCGAGCCAACATTGACTTTTTAAAATATTTACGTTAACAAACTTTCGGCGGCAATTCCAGTTGGTAGCGTATGTTAAAACTTTTGTGAGGTGAAATGCAAAACATTTATAACGAAACATTGTAATTTTGCAATGAACTCGGTTTTCGACGGTAAATACTCAAGTTTGTTGTGTTTTGTCGTATAATGTAATAATATATAATTTTAGACGTATTTATAATAACAGAGCATGATTGTTAGTAAATTTTAGTTATTAAAGCCGTCTGTCCATATACAGTTCGTTGAAACATATGTATTTATATTGTGAAGCAGCATTGTATATGGTAAGTTCCTGCGGATAAAAATTATGGAATATATAATATAAATCAATAATGGTTTTATCTATTTTTTCGGTGTTTCGTGGGACAAAAAATGGGTAATTTGCCGATTAACATATTCCATTTTATAACTAATTCATTAAATGAACGATAATCATAAATAATTATTATTCCTAACTTTTAAACTTTAAAGACTCTCATAAGGTGTTTTTAAGAAATTTCTTTTATAATTACGTTGAACCAGATTCAAAGATAAAAATATAAAATAATAGGAAAAACCTATTCTTAAAATAAAACAACACTTATTATTAATTTTATTTTTGATAATTCTCTTGGTCCGCTTGAATGAATAAAGTCTTTTCCAATGATTAATCTTTTGAATTAAGGTTTTGGTTGTGATAAAAATTCATTCTCACAAGAGGGATTCGAACCCATGACCTTGTTATTAAGTTTGCAACCTGTACTCTTTTGATGGAAGATTTATAAATTCGGTATAAAAACGTCGGTAATATATTGTATTTTACAAGTAGAAAGTACGAGGCAAATCTGAATAATGTGTTTTGATTGTTGCCACGAAAGTGACGTGCATTCATTATTCACATTTACATGTTTGCAAAAATGTACAAAACGGGTGAAGGACATTTTATCTTCATACTCTGTAATACAAGAAGAGATGAGGAGTTTGACAGTTACAAATTGTGAGCTTAAAATGGAAAAGACTGTTTATTTGTAATGACAACCATTGAACAGCGAATTTAATATTTTGATTTTTAAATCACCACTTTCCATGATGTTTTTCAACAATCGATTTCATGTTGAAGTTATTGTAGCTGGTGCCATGACCGAAGTGTTTGCCACCTTCGCCACCTTC
>CM077105.1:19813317-19824652 GCA_039619505.1 Cimex hemipterus | reverse complement strand
GCCCCCAACTCATCAAAAAAAGGTAATGGTTACGGTATGGTGGGCTTCATTTGGTTTAATACACTACAGCTTCTTAAATCCTGGCGAAACCATCAATGCTGAATCATACTGTAACCAAATTAATACCATGCATCAGAAATTGGCAGTAATGAAGCCCTCTTTGGTCAATCGGAAAGGGCCCATTTTGTTGCATGACAACGCTCGACCACATGTGTCACGTGTAACGTCACAAAAATTATTGGAGCTTGGCTATGAAACTTTGCCTCACCCACCCTACTCTCCGGACCTCTCGCCTACTGACTACCATTTTTTTAGACACCTGGACCACTACTTACAACACATAATATTCAAAAATCAAACGGAACTGGAAAATGCATTTATTGACTTTATCAATTCTAAAAATTCTGAATTCTACTCAGACGGAATTAATAAGTTACCAACACGTTGGGAGAAATGTATTGAGAGTATGGGAAATTATTTTGATTAAAGAACATTGCTTTAAAGTAACTAGTTTCTTTTTTTTTGTTTAATACCAAAATCCTGCATTATTTTCCGGACAACCCAATATTTTTTTATTTATGAAAAGAAAACGGTTTTTTGTATACTATATTTATCTAAGCTAATTATTAAGGCTTACTTATTATTATGTAATGTATGTTTAATAATACATTATTAAAGGAAATATAAATGAAAAATATACAGGTTATTCAGTTACTGACCAACTTTGATTATACACTGGTTTAGGATATTTTGTAGGTATTGTCCTTCAATGATTAATACACTGCATAATATAGTTACCAGTTTTCGACCTAATATCTTGCCGTCCTCAAAGCTCTACAACAATATAATAAAAAATGTAACAATTTTTTACACAAATACAACTGATTTTATTGCGTAGAGATAATGTTGACGTTCTACTTGTACTACATTCTCAATGAAAATCATAATTATCAATATTTAAAAATCGGGAGATGTGGTGTGGTGTGATGTAGGTTTCAGAAAAACATTTTCTTTATCGTGCCGCGTTTCGAACTTTATTGAGATCATTTTCAGGGCTCAAAGTGCGCACACAAAAATAATGCAATAACCATTAACATGTCTAAGATTTATTGAAAGTACACTGCAATATACATTTTAATCAAGAAATGTCAGGTTATGTGATAATTTTTTTAATTTAAAGTGACTACCAACAAAACGACGCGATAAATCAATATTTTTGTACGGGAATTTTTTTCTCTTCGCTATCCTCCGTTCCACTTTTAACCACATAACTCGTTTCGATTTTATCCCAAATCAACATTATTACAACAGTTGGAAACGTTCTTTTATCTTTCAGCCTCTGTAAATAAATTAGACCCGCCGACAAAATAAAACGTTTGATAAGATTTCGGCTTTATTTTTCTCACTTACAATGACAGAAAATCTAAAAATGTTGAGATAGGCTTGAATAATCGAATGCCAGATTTACACATTTTCTGCTAGTTTTGGTTGTATAAAACGAATACGAAAAGTGTTTTGAAAAAACAAATTCACACATTTATATAAACTTATTTCACTATTTTCGTGGTCCTCTCGACCAATTAATATATGACAATTAATTACGGTTTTTAGTTGAGATGAAAAAAAGTTAATGGCACGAGAGGGATTTGAACCTACGACCTTCGGCTAGATACGCCGCTTTTCTACCACCTGGGCTATCTTGACCTCGATCCACTCGGACACTCGGACATCAACTCCCCATCTCAACCTCGCCTTACGAGTTTTCCCTCCTTTAGCCATATTTCAAGTGGGGGAGTTGATGTCCTAGTGGATCGAGGCCACGATAGCTCAAGTGGTAGAGCAGCGGCGTATCTAGCCGAAGGTCGTGGGTTCGTATCCCTCTCGTGCGATAACTTTTTTTCATCTCAACTAAAAACCGTAATTAATTCTCATTTATATAAACATTTTTCCCTACCGTTTTGGGAGCATTGGTTTATTCATTTTTATTACATCTCATGCAATTTTATATTATAAATTAATTTAAAAAAAATACAAAATCATTTGCTAATACGTAAAAAATTGTCAAAGATCTATATTTCGATTATTTTCTTTTGTGCACTAACGGTTACTAATTATTCGATTGATATAAGCTACATTCGAAAAAACGTTTAATTTTGGTGTTACCTACAAATACAAATTATTGTACTATCTATAATCAGCTTGATCAAAATCTTGTCCGAAATGATTTATGATTTTAAACTTGATTTCTCGTATGAGAATTAATTATAATTCATGTAATTTTAGATGTTGTATGGATCGGTACAACAAGGATTATTCTGATATCGCTACGATTATTTTCACGTATGTAGATGAGCTTAATATATTAAGGCATATAATGCTTTATCATGTAGAAACGGGCGCAATAGCAATTAGCATTGTTATACATCACCCGGAAAAGAGGAATGTATATTTAGTTTTAAAAAATTGACTAAAAGAAAATCAATTATTTTAGTAGTACAAAATGGCTCGAGAGAGAATTTTTTTAACAATCTATGTAGATTCTTTAATCAAATTTCCTCACTTAATATTGTTAAGATTTTCACATCAAAAATCACTGAATGGTTGAAGATTTCGAACTAATTTTATGACGATAGAATATGGTGTGATTTGTGCAGGATTTGACCTTATCAACTCTATGAGAGGTAAAACCCACAATCGCAAAATGACAATAATTGTGGCCAAGCGCAATGAAGAGAAACGCGAAGGATATACGGACGAACTTGAATGTGAAAAATACCTTGTGGTAAAACGTTTTGTTTTGAAACTTCCAATAAATTGAGAATATTTCATTGAGAATGTAAATCCCTGAACAACCCATTAAGTTAAGCAACTTATTTAATTGTTTGTGGTAAATAGTAGTGCACAATTTTTTTGAAGCGTTAAAACTATTACTTCACCCGTGACTTACGGTTGTAAATTTAATTTCTAATTGATTTTTTCAAATAAAAAATGATCTTTTTATTACATTTGTATTTAACTGATATAAGATGGTGTAATCTGTTCACCTAAGTCAATTTCATAACATTATGAAAAGACTTTTCATAATAAAAGAAAAGTATGTAACTACTTAATTAATACATTGTCAGGTAACGCATAGCGTGGGAATTCATTTCTGTAATAGAAACATGTTATCACATTTTATCTGACATTTGTTTACATAACAAATTAATCTTTAACAGTATAAATAAAGACGGAGTGAAAAATATGGGGGCTATTAGCTCACAAAAATAAAACATTTGTTACAAAAAAAAGAACACAAAAATGTTCAAAACCGAACTACAAACTGGATTTAATTTTAATTCACAAGTTTTTGTAGTCCGCTTGACGGAAGAAATTCTTTTCAATTCATTAAGGTTTCTGTTGAGGTCACTGACATTTTGCGACATTTTGAAAAACGGCAAAAATTAGGGAAAATTGTGAAGTAGAGATGGGAAGTTAGTGTCCTCAGGTGTTACAGCAGCGTCTTTAACTAGCCAAATATCGTGGGTTCGAATCCAGCTCGTGACACTGAATTTTTTTCTCAACTAAAACCTTAATTAATTTAATTTTAATTCATCGAATTCATGGTGAAAAGCTGTTAAAACAATTTTTAATTTTTATAAGATAATGAAAATTTATTGGAAATATTTTCCATCACAATTTATATATCTTTGCCAACATGCACTACGCACTTTTATTCCGCTCACATAAAAATCTTCATTTCCACTAACAGTAATGCCTTGGAAAGCGTTTTCGGATATACCGCTTTCTCTGAAAATATTATTATCTGTGAATTGACCAAAATGCCTAAATAAGTATAGGTGAGGGTGAAAATCAAGGGCGTTGGAAGGATTCATATCCTTAGTCCTTAAATGATTACTATGTGGTGATTGATGGGGGAGCCGTAATACTTTTAAGCACAAAGTTACTTGCTACCTCTCTGGCGTTTCCCTTAAATTTTATTTGGCTGTTTCATTAAGTAATCAGTGAACTAGATTAATAATTGATGAGAACAGTTGAAAATATTTTTTAAAAGAACTAACTTTTATTTTTATTTTCATGGTTGGTTCAAACTTTTAATAGTTTCCTAACAACAAAACTTTACATTACCGATACGATTTTTGAAATTATCTGGAATATAAATTCTTTCAAGGCAAAACCTCATTGCTAGTGTGAACAATTATTGCATTTATTAGATAATATTTATCAATACTCAGTAATTATTTATTCTTAGATTTTTGAGAGAGAGAGAGAGAGAGAAAGAGAGAGAGGGTGAGGGAGAGAGGGAGAGAGGAAGAGAGAGAGAGAGTCTGTTACCTGTCTGTTTTTTTTTTTTTTTTTTTTTTTTTTTTCTTGTACAGGTAATAGTCGTACAGTTAACGTACAGCGTTTTAATGTCATCAAATTCTCTCCTGCCTTCATGTTCAACGAACTTTCGTAATGTTCGATCAAATAAAATCTGTTTGCTTAAAAATAAAACTATTTATTTTCTTTCAGTACAAAATTAAATATATTAACATATGACAAGACATTCGTTCTGTTAAGCGTATTCATCACCATCCACCATGTTCGCCATGACCGTTTCCACTGAATGAGTGAAGGTTGTAGTTGGAGTAACTGGAAGCACCATGTCCCAATCCACCGAGCCCACCGAATCCACCATAACCTCCAAGTCCGCCATAACCTTCTTGTCCACCATAACCTCCTAGTCCGCCGTAACCTCCTTGTCCGCCGAAGCCACCGAGGTCTCCGTGGCCTCCATAGCCGCCGAAACCACCGACTCCTGCTCCGCTAAATCCACCGTGGCCGGCGTACCCTCCGAATCCGCCGCTACCTCCTAAACCTCCATGACCACCGAATCCACCGTGACCACCAAGTCCACCCTGGCCGAGAGCTCCTAGCCCATGGCCTCCTCCAAGTCCGTAACTTCCGTGACCGTCTCCCAACCCGCCGTAACCGTGAGGATGAGCCGCACCTGACCATTGGCCATGATAGGAATGGTCGATTCCGTATTTATAGTCTCCCTGATGAGGTTTTGCTGCAATAAAAAATATCCCAATTTGAAAAAAATGTGAATTTAAGCACCTTTTTTGGTTTTTAAAATTAAACATTCTTTAATAGGTGTCACTAGATACATAATATTTTACTGTTCTGTATAAATAATCTATGAATCTGTAATTCAGAACTATATCTCCATTTCTTTTACATTCTTAGCGAAAATTTTTAAATTCTTCTACAAAGAAGAATACCATGAAGTAAAAGCAAACACATACCAACAGAAGTGTGGCTCGTGCCATGGGATGCGGCCAAGCCGACCAAGCAGGAAGCAAGGATCACAATCTGAAAAAAAATTCAAAAATGATATTAAGTTAAACATTTAGTTTATTTTCTGACTTATTAGATAAAAATGAGTTTTTTGATGGTCTTAATGATGCATTGCGGGTAAAAATTCAAAAATATATTTAAAACCAACACGCTTTTGTGCAAGATGCGTGAAAATTTATTATCATGAGATTGGGGGATATAGAAAAGTGGGAGATATACAAAAAGAAATAATGAGGTTGGTAGACTGAGAAAAGAAAATATGTGGAGAATTGGAGAACGCGAGTACCAAAGATTGAATGAAAAATGAGAACAAAAGAGGGAAATTTAACAACTTTTTTCACAACAAATTAGAGAGAGAAGAGAAGAGAAGAGGAGAGAGAGAGAGAGGGAGAGAGAGAGAGAGAGAGAGAGAGAGAGAGAGAGAGAGAGAGACAGAGAGACAGAGAGAGAGAGAGAGAGACAGACAGACAGACAGACAGAGTAATTGAGAGAGGGTGAAAGAGATTAGGTTGTTACTGTTCGTTTTTAAATTTTAAATTTTGGCAGTGTTTTATTCATGTCAGTTTATAATGGATAAATAAGCCGCTATCTAGGAACATTAAACACAACAAAACACTTAGAATTACAAAAAATACAGAAAAACGTAGGTCAAATAAAAATAATAAAATAATATAAACTAATAATTTTATGATTTCTTGAATATGCGAATGTTATTTTTATTGCAAACATTGATTAAAATTTTGTGACCCAGATTATATTTTTACATTCTTTATGGTGTGCTTTAGGGCCAAGGGTTGACTATTTCTCATTTAACATCATCGAAGGTTCTATGGGTGTTTTAAGAGGTAAAAAGAAGGTTTTTGTGTTGGGTTTTAAAGGGTGGATTTCCTTCGAACCAGACAGATCGGTTATTCAAGCGAAAACAGGAACAAACCTGACTTACCTTTGAAGCCATGTCGCCGAGAGTCTGAAAACTCCTTCACTCCTTCGAGTATATATAGAACGGGCACCAAGGGCGACTCCCCTTTCCCTTTTCCCTACCTTCCCGCTTGACGTTCTGTCACCGAACATCATAAGTCATTTATAAGGATTACTGAAAGACGGATTGATTCTTTACATTTTACATCTTCCAGTTTTATTAATAAAAGTTCAAAAATAATAGCCTGATTCCCCATTATTACCGAGAATTGTGTTACATCATGTTTGGTATTGGTGGGTACAAAACCGTGGATATTGATTAGATAAATTTTTTATGTTGATACATTTTTGTTTTTCCCTCATAAAATCTTCATACCAAAGAAGAATGCTCACCGGATTTTTCGTAAAATGGATCTATTTGAATAAAACATTCGTTGTCAATACATCCTTTATGATGTTATGAAATTTTACTCAGTTTAAGAGTTAATTTCAATGCGGAGAAAAACGTTATTTATGTTACTTCTTGATTTTTTTCTAAATTTTTTGTTCTTCGCGATACATAAATGATTTTCGATTGCTAGATATCGCTTATTTTATGGTGGGTTATTATTACTGCTCGCCTTACCAGAAGAACAATGGATGCGAATCTTCTTCTGCAAAAATTCTTTTACATGTTTAAAATATAAAACTCAAATATATAGCAGGCAAAACATCGCATATCGCACGAGACAAAAAATTCAACTTTTTTACGTTGTTTCTTATTATTATCATCAAAAAAATAAGAAAATTTATTTTTTGTTTTTCAGTAAGCAAAAATTAGTCATTTATTAGAGAAACAAAATATATTTTAAATTGTATACCGAATGAGACAGTTATAGTTGCTTTTGATCACTCCTCGTTTACCTTCCATAATGCCTATTCCTCGTTAATTACCATGTCGATATTGGAATTATAATGTCGGTTATTTTGCGGTGTGTCAAAAACGTCAGGAATCTCTTATTCAGAGTATTTACTAGTTTTCCATCCATGTACTCGTATTGATAAAATAATTGTTAGAACTTTATTTCCTCCATATTCAAATTAAAGTTATTAAGTAATTGCAGTTCATCACTAAGGCATTGACAGAAAACAAGAAAATCAAACCCACCAACCAAAAATAAAACTATATCTGTCATTGAAGGGTTGTTGTTTGTTTTGGTTTTTCTTTTGTGTTAAATTGTAAGATGCTAGAAGTTAAGAAAAAAGAAAAATTATCAACTCTTTCATTCAAAATGCACACGAAAAATACTAACAAATGACAAGCTTCAATTCGTGCCGTGAATACCGAGCTTGTACCCTAACCTACAACATTATAGTATAGGGGTTGTAACTAATTTGTAAAAGATTACAAGGGCAGGTTAGAAATTAACAAAAAATATGTATTTATAAATATTTCAATTAATTTCAGAATAAAAATTAAAAACTTTCAAACAAAAACAGCTGTTAAATTCTTGGTTGCCATGTTTGTTATCTATGCCCTAACGGATGGCAATGTGACTATATTTTCGACTTAACCTATCGATCTATTCCGGTTCGTGGTCTGAATGACCAAATAAACTCTTTTCAAGTAATTAATATTTAATTAAGGTATTGTTTGAGAAAAAAGTTAATGTCAAAAGGGGCATTCGAACCAACGTCCTTCGGCTAAATACACCGCTGCTCTACCACTTGAGTTATCGTGACTTCGATCCGCTAGGGCATTAACTTCCTATCCAAAAATATCAAAAGGTGGGTTGAGGTGGGAAGTAAGGGCCCGAGTGGATCGAAATCAAGTGGAAGAGCAGGGACGTATTTAGCCGAAGGTCGTGGGTTCGAATACACCTTCTAACACTAACTTTTTTATCTCAACCAAAACCTTAATTAAAGATTAACACCTAACAAGGTGGTCGAGCAATGTTAACTAGTCAATTGTCACAAGTCTACATCATCATTTTTCTTGATCTAACAGACTTAACAGAGTTAACACAAAGGTCGTGGATATCTCTAGTATATGGAATAAAAATGGTACGAATAGGCAACACGAGGATGTACAAAATTCTCGAGTAGTATTTTAGAAAATAGAATATTCAAAGAAAGGATCGATAACATATTATCTGAAGCTTATACTCAGGGAAAGGGGATACCCCAAGGGTCGGCACTCTCTGTGGTGACCTTCGTAATACAGACAAAACAGAATCACCTTATATAGAAAACGTAAATATATTTCTAAGTGGAAGGAACTTAGAAGAGTTTGGGAGGAAACAATGGCAAAAAACACTATTAAAATGATTGCCGAGTAGGCCGAGATTTTTTAGTTTGTCGAGGGCCAAGTCAAAGCTTTACATTTTTGTAGACTGAGGGAAATGTTGAAAAGCGAATATATTGAAAAAATCAATAGCTTGGCGTTACGTTCGATTCCAAATTAAGATGGATTCCACACATAAAAAAAACCGTAGTTCAGGGTAATAAGATCATGAATTTACTGCATTTTAAATTCACTACTTTTCGTGGCCCGCTTGACCAATTAGTATCTTTCAATTAATTAAGGTGTTCAGGTGAAATAAAAAAGTCAAGTGTCACTGCGGGATTCGAACCCACGACCTTCGGCTACCACTTCAACTTTCGTGACTACGATCCACTCGGACACCAACTTCCCATCTCAACTCCACCTTTTGAATTTTCCCTCCTTTTTGCCATTTTTCATGCATTAATGCCAACATGGTCAGCCAACGGACCCGGTAGTCCCGGACCTATGGGGCCTTAAAATTGAGATAGAGGGGTCGTCTCGATCTATATAGTATAGCATGATTAATCAGCTGATACATTTCAAAAGTGAACAATAGCTATGCGGCATATGATCGTGGGCATAGTTGTCGGCCCACCCCTTCGGAAAAAGCAAGATGGAAAAGTAAGTTCCTCTGTGCGATGGAATGGCTTTGACACCAAATCTCTTAGGATGAACACTGCCCTCACGTGAGCGGAGTTGTTTCGTTTCGTTCCTACCTTGGCAATCTAAACGTGTGATAAAACCAAGTGTGAGGTCACCAAAGCCGTTTAGCTGTTAGGCTAAAATAAACATTGGCTGTGAGGCAAGCAAATATGGATAATGTCAACAGTGTGCTGTGCAGAAAACGACAAACAAGGAAAGAATTATCTTAAAAAGGCTTAGAATAAGGATTTGTATGCCAAAATATGTAAAGTAGGCAATAAGACATTTAAAAATGTAAAAGCATATTAGGTCAAAAAAATGTGTCACGGACAAAAATCAGCAAATTGGAAAAACAAATAAAATATTAATCAAATTTTTCTCTCATATAGACTATATATAATATTACGCTCATCTGAAGATTTGAGAGGTGAAGATTTCACCTCACCTGTAAACAGAACTCATAACAACTTTTCAACGTCCAATTCACACGTTTCAGTGCGATTGCCATTGAAGCCCTGCTATTTTCTTAGCTTTGGTATGAACAGATTCACAAGTCGTTTACCTAGTCCTGAGGCCATTTTCATTGTGCTTTTTTCTTCTGGAGTGAGTTGAAACATTTCCGACTTGTCCTTATCACAATTCCCGACCTTCTGCTGTTTACTATAGCCTGATGACGGATGAATCCCTCATCGGCAGACCAAGGTCCTGTTTTTTCCATCTAGTGTGAACCTCTGTTCTCGGAAGCGCCGATGGACCCTTCTTTTTGAACCGTGATTTACACACTGTCTATTGGCGACTTCGCGCTGGCTTTACCGTTTCTCTAATAATGTAACGAGCCGGACATTGTCATCCTTATTTAAATGCCTGATTAGAGCCATTGAAAAATATTTAATCATCAGGAAAATATCAAATAAAATCAAAGAAAGAAAAAGATTAAATGAAAACTATCCTTAGAAGTAGCAGATTGAATGTAGATAATGCTACTTTCTGTACAAATGGGATTAATTAGTACAAAAGCAAACAATGGAAGTAAATAAAGCATTAATCACTGTTTATTTTGACTATGGTAGCTCTTAGTTACTTGTAACTTATATAGAATGATAATGGATTTAATACTAAGACAAATAAATTGAGTGGTGCGTTAATTTGTCCATCAGTGTATAATAGATAGTTGTAATTTGGTCGCGTTATCCTCGCTATGTTGTTTTTGCCACCTTAAGTGTTAATTAACAATAATAATAATTGCTTTATTAAAGCAAAATTAAAACTTTTTGCTACATTAAAGAACAAAAACAATATGGACATGGCTACATGATCCGTCAACCAGAGGTCATTAGTTGACAAATATATATCCAGTTCAGAGAAGAGAGTAAAAAGAAAAGAAAAAAGAGAAGAAAGTATATACAAAAATAAAATAAAATACAAATACAAAAATACAAAGTATACCTAAACTATGCAAACTACAAAAAAAAAAAAAAAAAAACTAGCTATAATACAAGCTAACTAGCATTAAAAATTGAAGTCTATACTCCAAAATTTTGACGGCTCAATAACAATGAAAGAATAAAACATAAAAATTAAATTCTTGAATCAATTCTTATCTGAAGCTCCAAGCATGTTTAGCATACCGAATCAACCTGCGAGAATTTGAGCCATACAAGAAGAGCAATAGCTCACTTCTTGCGCGAGTAAAACAACCAAGGTGTAAGAACCGAATCACACCTTAAGTTTTGGTAATGGGCTATTTTTGAATCAACCTGCTTTTATAAGGCACGAATGATATTTCGGTGTTATGTTATATTGTATGTGTGTTTAATGAATTATGTTTTTTTATTGTGCAAATCTTTTTTGTCATTGTCTAAACTTTTATTTATTACTTTTTTACTAATAGGATTTGTGTACGTTAGAAATCGTTAATTTGTATAATTATTAACTTTTACTTTTGGATATATGTTTACCAGTAGGTATGTTCATTTGTTTGTCTCTTTTTGTATGTCGGGTCGGATATTCATGGTTGTCTGTATATGAAAGCTTTGTGATTGTTCTCGATTAGGTGATTGGTACATGTTGTTTTCCATCAATGTCCCGAGAGAGAGAGAGAGAGAGAGAGAGAGAGAGAGAGAGAGA
>CM077105.1:19794877-19812917 GCA_039619505.1 Cimex hemipterus | reverse complement strand
AGAGAGAGAGAGAGAGAGAGAGAGAGAGAGAGAGAGAGAGAGAGAGAGTGGGAGAAAGTTTCTGGCTTTACGCTAATATTTGATGTCAATATTCCCCATGTTTAAACTAATGGTCATGTCAGTTGGAAAACATTAAATAAACCAATGCATGTTAACACAAAAAAAAGGATAATGTAATCAGAATAATGGATATATGTATATAGAATAAAGTAAAAGAACTCATGTTAGATTTTTATTAAAAAGAATAAGCACTAGGATCTAATCATTTTACGATTTTATGAAAATATTAAAGTGATTTCCTACTTCCAACAATGATTAAGGTTTTGTGTTCCAGATTATAATTATGATTATTCCTTGTTATATATTTCTACGTGGTCTGAAAATAAATTTTAATTTCGGTTTTATGTATTCTGGATTCAAATTTTGTTATCGCATATGTTGTTTGATATGTCTTTCCATTTTATCTATATACATTTCCATCTGAAATAAGCAGCCAGCTTAAAATTTATGAGTTTCCCTTTGTTAGTTGCATGTTTGTTTTATTTTCTAATCTTTAAACAATAAACTTAAATTTTACTGTAAATAACGCAGTGCGAAGGGTTGAAAATTTTCCAATTTGTTCTCATGGATGACTTTATGGGTACTCTCAAGACTTAAAAAGAAGGTATACGTTTATATAGATTGGGTTTTAAGGGCGACTTTTCTTTCGAACCAAGGGGATCGGTTATTCAAGCGAAAACGGGAACAAAGCTAACTTACCTTTGAAGCCATGTCGGTGAGTGTCTGACCACTCCTTCACTCCTTCGAGTATATATAGAACGGGCACCAAGGGCGACTCCCCTTTCCCTTTTCGCTACCTTCCCGCTCGACTTTCTGTCACCGAATATCATGAGGCACTTTTGATACTCCTGGCACACGGAGTTATGTTAAATATTTTCCATTTCCCCTCTAAGGGTTTAAAAAATGTCGAAAATGGCAGATTCTATTTTCCAAGTAAAGTGTATTAATTTAACTCGGCGATTTTTATATTAACCTTCTTCGTATCTTTTAATTTTCGGTACGGAAAAATGTATACTGATTGGGTAGGTTACCGTAATTTTTTTATATCGTTCATAAGAGATTCATACCAAGAAAAGCAACAGTTTATACTCTTTCTCTTGAAATGGGTCGATTTGAATTTAAATTGCGTCGTTAATCCAACTTTTAAACGTTTCTGACATTTTCCTTTCCTGATGAATGAACACCTATTTCAACACAGAAAAAAATCTATATTGTACTACTTCTCGTTCTACCCTAAAAGAATAATTTTTATTTTTAACGATACTTAAATATTATTTCAGTTGGTCAATATGTCTATATTATTGAAAATAGTATTGTTATTTATGTGTTTAGTTATTTTTTGAGTATTGGGAATGCTGTCATTGACGGTACCTTTGTTATATAATTACAATACCAACTTTAGACTTCTTAATTTGGCGTTCATAAGGGCTCTACAGAACACTAAAAATATAATGTACAAAATACTATATAGTCTCTGGTGAAGGCTAGATAAAGAGGTCGAAAACTTGCCAATCATATAACACATCTTCTATCGTTCCTCCGTTTTACTAATATTTCCCAAAACACTAGCATTTCTTTGTGGATACTTCCACACTTTTTTATTTATTAATGTTGCTCTTAAACTAAAATAAATTACTATCATTGCAACTTGCTTCACATAAAAATCTTTTTGGAATATTAAAAATAAAAGTCTGATAGTTTGTTTATACAGTGCTTACACTTTTTTAAAAGTTGTAAATACTTATTATTTTCTCTCAGTGTTTCCCCTATAGAATCGACGAGCCTTTTCTCTTTTTAAACTTTCTGTGTATCTGATAACAGATTTTATGAAAGATTTTCGTTCCTTTTATGAAGTAAAGTATTATTATCAAGGCAAATGTATCATGTGGTTCAAGCAAGTTGCATAGAATATATTCTGTTGTCTCAGAATCTCCATATTGACAGTGGTTTTCTATAATAGTCCAATTTTTAAGGTGTACTCAAATGGAGCATTACCTGTCAAAATATCAATTAGTTTTTATTACTTTCAAGTGAGTTTTTCAATTTGTCCTGTTGTTCTTTTCTTTTTTCTTACCTCATGCGTGCTTTACGATCCCAGTATTTATTATGTTTTAAATTTCCTATTATTTTAAATATGGCTGTAGTTTATCTCAAAGATTGAGCATTGTTCCGAGGCTACTGTTTTAGACTAGAGAGCCTTTTGTGCTTCTTGGCTTCCTGAAATAAATATATTGTTGTACCTTTAAGATGTTTATTATTTATTTCACATAAACATGTTCTATGGCTAGAAGTTCGGTTTGAAAGCTGGTTGTGGTGGAGCCGAAGGCCATGGTGTGCTCAAAGATAAAATCTTTGATTCAGAAAGGAAGGTTAATTTTTTTTGGACATAAAATATTATATTAATTTAATAATGCGTTTTAATTAGGGCATACCCATGCATAATCCTTAATGTGAACACTTGCGAGTATATTATTATATGGCAATATTATCCTCGATTAATTAAAATGTGAAAATGTACTATTATAATGTATTTAAATGTATGACTAATATATAAAAAATATTTAATAAATATTGTGCTTTTATTAAAATATTGATGTTATTTTTTATGGTTCTGCTGAATGAAAATACTGCAGTAAAATATTCCTTTGTAAATCTTTTTGAGTAAAACTATATTAATTGTATTTAAATTTTTGAAGTTTAACCTTTGGCAACTGAAATAATTAAAAAAACAGTGCGTTTTATAATTTTAATTCATTTGATTCAAACCGTAAAGCAGCAACAATTTAGAATTTACATTCACATTGTAGTACAGACAATACTGTATATAATTGAGGGTCATGTCTAGTTATTGCTAGAAAGGTTAATTATAACATAATGGTTACATAACATTAGCTCCAATTAATATGTTAAGATTGAGAATATACTTACGTAAATGGTTGTTGTTGTAGTTGTTCAAGACATGGTCAAAATTCTGCTTGATTGAATATTGGTTTTTAGTTTGTTGACATATTTCTCATTGTCTAGCTATAATGTCAAAACTTTATTACAAGTCAGAATAAGGTTTTTCAAAAATCGTCGACTGTTTATTTTTAAGAAAACATAACTATGTGCATATTACCATGGGAAAAGAACACATCCCAGAGAAATTGGAGAATCCCTAGTAAAACATACCTCATATATAACTTGCTGGTTTGATGCTTCTCGTTCATTCTAGAAATAAATCGTGAAAATATGCTTTGACTTGGGACAAAGTACTGGCAATTCATTTCCAACGTCTAATCGCAACAGGTATTTTGTTATTGGTGAAATGGTTTGGAAATGAGTGAATTTTTTTTTATGATGTGAAGGGTAATTATTGCTGGTTATATCTTTCTAGAATAAATGCTAATTGGCTTTTTATAGGTTTTTATCGTCAATTTGTGCAAATTATGATTATTTTTATTGTATTTACTTCTGGTTATCGTGATATCGATTCACTCGGGCACAACTTCCTATCCCAACCACACGTTTTGAATTTTCCCGTCTTTTTGCCATTTTTCAAATTCGTGTAATCCATTTGATTCCCGTCTACAAATGAAATGGCCACGGAAAGCTTTAGTTAAAGTATACTTTATTTTGTCTTATTAAATCCACTAGTTTCCCTTGTTCGCTAGACCGATTGATATCATTCAATTAATTAAGGGGTTGAAATGGGAATTTAGTGACCCAGGTCACGATTGCTCAAGCGGTAGAGCAGCGTATCTAGACGAAGATCGTGTGTTCGAATCCCGCTCGTGGCACTGATTTTTTTTTTATCTCAACTAAAAACCTTAATTAATTGGAATTTTTTAATTATTGTTTTCTCCTTATTAGGGTCGGCGAACTACATCGTCAGCACTCTCTTCGTTAGCTTTAAGTCTTATTGCGGTTCTAGTGTTTTAAACCTAACAATTTCTTTTGCTGTTTCTACTTTACTTATTACTATATGCGAAACCAACCTTCTATTTTCTTAATCCCGTTGCTAGACTCTCTGTACCTCAAGTCATCTTCAATGTACATAAAATAACACAAATAACAAACACATATAAAGAAGCCCAAGAGGAACAAAGTCTACATACCATTCACATAAACCTAGAGCACTCAAAATTTCGTAGATTTCGCTCGGAGCAACCCGCATATAATAAATTATATGCACCTATTCATTCATACTACCCCAAAGTACTTGATTTTTTTTAAAGGAAATTTAGAGACTAAGTCCCTCCATTTAGGCTAGTGAATTACATTCATACACCAATAAATTTACTATTAAAAACTAGATTAGGGAAATTAAAAAAAAAAACTCTTTTGTCAGTTTTTCAAGGAATATATACTTTCATTAATACAATATTTTCTATCATTTTGAATTCAAATTGGTTTGAATTAACGTACAAGTTTTTGCTTTAAAACGCTTACTTTTCTCGAAATGTTTTACGCACATTTTGAAATCTTGCAATTGACTAAAACCTTCCTTCTATTTGTTCGTTTTAAATTTCCAATAAAGTCGGTGTTTACTTTTTTAAATATGGACGTAATTGATGAATGTAATTTATTGAAAAATATGTAACGTTAAATGTTATAATGTTAAAATCCTCTAAATATTTATGAATATGTAAAATAATATGATTCATTTGCTTTTAAATAGCATGAAATGTGTAATAAACCTTTCTCAAACGGCGTACGAAACTCAGAAAATTAGTGACTGTACAAATTCAATTGGGAAAAAATTAATAATTATAACATGGATAAATATATTCAAGTAGTTGTATGTTTCAGGAAAAAAGAATGAAAGATTTGAAGGTGTTCTGGGTTTTGTTGAAAACTTACTACTTATAAAAAAATCCCTGTGTGTTTCGCTCAACACCATACTTTTACATAATACAAGGATTTTACACTTTTTGTAAACTGTAATCCGCTTAACTACGCATTGTTTTACAGTTAACCTGGATAAGTAGTACCTGTTTTATACTTAATCATTTTAAGCAGTGCTTTCATCCTTTTAAAAAACACATTTATAATATTGTAACTTTTAAGGACATAATGATTGTGCGTAAATAAGAATATTGCGTTTTTAACATTAAAAATTAATGACAAGCGAATAAAAGCGTGAATAGATCGAACTTTAAAACCTTTGAGTAAAAGTATTGAAACATTAATATGTAATAGCATTGACATCGCACGACCTTCGTAGAATAATTTCTTCTGCTGCCTCATTCGTTTTTAAAATCTGTAATATTGGGCGTAAAGATTTCAAAATTATATTTCCATCCAGAATTTAATACGTTTGTTGAAACTGACTGCTATCAATATATTATTTGGACCATTAATTATACAAGTTTTATTCCGGGAATTCTCGTGATTAACAAGAATTCGAGGCATCTGAACCATTTCATGTTGCATAGCATCTAAATACGCGAGGAACATTTTTTTGTTGTTAAGGATCTCCGATAAAGTATTATCAAGAGAGAGATGGTTCTGTTTAATCACTTTCCTCTTGTAGAACAATTTCAATATATTCTAAGAAATATTCGCAATGATATTTAACTTGGGAGGCGCGATAACGAAACAACTTTTTATCACTTTAGGCTGCATTAAACGCGAATCATCAAATAATTGTTTTCTCATTCTATCCTTTACCTTTAATAACTGCTCCATTTCGTTTTATGCACGTTTTATTTAACTGCGCAATTAATATATAGAAATTTTTAACAGATGAAAGTATGTAGAAAAATAATAATTCAAGAAAACTTCCACAACATTCTCGACGTACTGAATCACGTAAAAATAATCAGTTGGTAACATATAGATCATATAATGGACTAAAATTATTGCAAAGCGCTTAAAGATAAAACTAGGATATTAAATTTTTGATACGCATCCTACGCTTGACAACCTTGTTTCTTATAAAAAAGAACATAACAAGATTAAGATTCCACCAGGTGTACATATAAAACCATACACATCCATGATAAGCGTGGATTCACTACCGGTACATTAGGAAATATAATTCACCTGATATCAGGAAAGATGTTGTTGATGATGTCTTACTGCTACCATGTCTTCATAGACTATAACCGTCTGGCTTATTATAATTGCTAGCTCCTTAGTTCAGTGGAATTGTCTTGATCATTCTTCCAGTTAGTACTGGGTCATTGGCAGACGTGGCTGCAATGCCATTCCCTTGAATCTTTTCTTTGTATACCTGGTTATGGCTAAATTGGCAGTTTCTTCATCCTCATTGCTTAATATACACATCAATGAATATGCTGATGTTTTCTCAGATGGCAGAGACTGTAAAGAGTCCTATCACTCTGAATTTGCCCTTCTTAGAGTGCAGCAGTGAGTTTGCCAGTTTTGGTGAAGGCTGTTTTAACATAAGCGTACTATGTTTATCGCCACTAGAGTTTATCGACGTCTTCTTTTATCTTTTTTAGATCCATTCTGTGATGTAGGATTCCGTGTTTGTTTTTGTTATAAGTCCTTGCAGATCCTCTTCTGGCAATGATCTCTTTCGTTACCCAAAATTCTATGTATTAGTACATCAGGTTATTGTTCGTCCCCAGGTTTTTTGAAAGTTCGGATGCATTTTCTAATTAGTTTTGATGTGATGTTTTTAACTTGCTATTACTTTGATAGTTGCTTGGCTATCCGATGTTATGAGTATTTTTTCCCATTGTAATTTCCTTTAAGAGTTTCTAAGCTCGACCATTGATGGTATGAATTTCATCTGGAAAGACCTAGATGTATTAACGGAACGATGAATTTACCGAAGACACATTTTTAAGATGGATTATAGAACAATCACAGAACAGGACAAGTTACCGCTCGAGCCTCTAGGAATCATTCAGCTCCGCAGTGTAAAGCGTAGGGTAGAACAGGTTACAGCGGACTTCACTAGCGTCACAGAGGCACAAAAAAACTTAACCTCTTTAAATGGTAAGTCACTAGGTATCGACGGTACCCATCACATATCATGTCCAATGGAGGCTATGATAGCACCGATCAGGAAAGAAGATAAAGATCTCATTACCGGTGGATTTCGCTGCTCCCTGGAAAATGTCTACGAATCTATAGTAAACAAAATAATTTTGTAGATTCTGGAGATATGAGGAATTTTCATTAATCACTAGCGGGGCTCGGTCGAGGAGATAGATCAGGTGGTCTTTCATGAAAACAAAACTCAGACTACCTTTACGAAGACAAAATACGGAGTGGTCGCGCTCTTCGACCTCGGAGAGTTCATAAGAAAAGACTTGGAAGTTCGGTGTCCTCCAGTAGTGTCGGGAGGTAGACCTTCATTTGAATCTTTCATCATTTCCGGAAATACTGAGGAGTTATTTAATTAACAGATGTTTCAGGGCTGGACATGCTGACATGGGAACACACTGTCGGATACGAGAAATTACAAAATCTGAATATCTCAAGGATCGGTACTGCCTGTCCCTCTGTTTATGAGAGTGGTTAATGGCATCGTCGAACAGATTGCATACCCAATACAGGTAATCTTACTCCGCTTATGTGGTTTGTTATATTTTAGGTTGTTTTTAATAGATTGTAGGCAGATGAATATAAACCGTGATTAACAGTTAGTAGTAGTAACCGAGAAGGTATGTTTCCCCGCAGGTAAACATAAATTTAGAAATTGTACGAAATTTGGAATGTTGGAACATAAAGAAGAAAAATGTTATTATGACACAATAAAAGACCGTCATGCTGTCGTGAATCATGAGAGTTAGAGACTACGGATGTCCCGGCCCGATTTAATCTCCGGATGGTCGGAAAAACATAAACACCAGCCGTAAATACACAGTTGAAAGTTGAAAAATTCAATAAAGCAGTCAGTATAACAATTTTCGCGGCTGACTTCAGCATCGGTTCCGCCATGTCGACATTTTACTGTAAGCCCCTATTATTATTAATACGGCACAGCTCTAATTTCGGACAATTGGGCCGTCCTAGAAAATTTTTCAGCGGTTTCTCGGCGTCTTGCCTCACTCCGGCATTATATCCGGGATGGCGTTGAATTATTATATTACTTAACCAAACACGATTTTGTTGAAATCCAATATTTGTTTTGAAACCGGTTGTAAGTATTATAAAAAGATGGATAAATCGTTGAGGCCGGAGTTTGGCTACACAAAAATTGAAAAAGATAAATTTGTGATAGTCGATTCTCTTTTGCTAAAATTAAGATGTCCAATAAAAATTCCCTTCATTCTTAGTACCTTTACTTTTTAACAAAAATATTTTCCACTTTATTAGAATTTTAATTGAATTTTATATCTTTGTAATTCACTAGGAATTTCATAATAAACATACTCGAAAATTAATTTAATTTATAGATCAATTTGACAATCGCAATGATTTTCTTTCCTAAATATTTTAATGTTAGTACCATCTGGTATGAAATCCAAATTAGTTTTGATACTGCTTGAATTTTAGCAATCTATCCGTGATGATCACATGTGATGAAAACGAATCTTACTTTTTGATTAAAAAATAATGCTAAATAAAACTCTTGTTCAGGTTTGCGTGCTTCATAACTAAATGAATAATACCCCTTTTGGGGATATTAAATCTAGTGTTAGATTTGTTATGGGAATAATTATCTAGTCATTATTTTTATTACAAACCTCCAATAAAAATGGAACACTGCCAAAACATGTCTGACCGTCCAAGCCAGATAGACCGACCACTGTGATCTGGTATTTATTATCAACCAAACTTTTTTTTTTCGATTTTGAGAATAATGCACGCTGGGTTTTAGAATCATCAAAATATATTGTAAAGAAAACGTATTATCAACATTGACTCGTATCAATAGTTTGAAATGTAACTTACGTGAACAATATTTTACAATAATGTGTAGAGATTAGTGACCGTTAACGGATAATTATTCAAATATCGTGAGATGCGGTCTGGTGTGATGTAGGTATCAGAAAAACATTTTCTTTATCGTGCCACTTTTTGTCTAAAGTTTTTGCTTGGGATGAAAAATTAGTGTCACGAGCGGGATTCGAACCCAAGGTGCTGCTCTAACCATTTGAGCTTTCCAGACTTCAATCTCTTCGTACACCAACTCCCCATATTAAGTTATGACCATGCCAATTTTCCTTATTTTTGCTATATTTTAAAAAGTCGTATTATCTTGATTCGATTCTCAGCCACTTATGAAGAGGCTACCGAGATCTGTTGGTGAAGTAATGACTTTTTTATATATTAAATTAGTCCATTTAGTTTAGTGTCATAAATGAACGTAGTAATTATTCCAATTAATTATTCTTTTTATGTAAGGTTTTTGGTTAAGATGAAAAATAGAAAAAATACGGGATTTGGTTTCCGAGAGGATCGGATACAAGATAGCTCAAATGGTTACAGCAGCGGTGTATTGAGCTGAAGCTCGTGTAAATTTTTCCTGTACGTTTTAAATTTTTGTTTGTTTTAATTATGATACAATTGTTATGTGTTTTCGTTCCACACAGAACACGAATTTTATGACAATAAAACTTCGTGATCTACAATTCCATGAGCATTTTATAAAACAAACTTTATCAAAAGGAAGTCATTCGAGAAATATGGAAAGAAAGCAAGTCTGGCAGTCTGATAAATGTTCAATAATTCATAAAAAAAAAGTCTATCTACTTCCGCTAAACTAAACCAATTAATAGAACTTTTCAAAGAATTAAAATATCAATGAAACATGTTGAAAAACAATTTATGAGACTCTATTAAAAGTTCTATAGTAAACTCGACGAAGCCAAAAATACTGCGGAGAATGAATGTAAAATGCTAGCAGAATCCGAGAAATAAGTTTTAAAAATGAAAAAACTAAATCGAACTAGGCAAATATCAAGTCTGATGACGCTGAAAGAGTCTTTTCAGTAATTTGGAAATACACGGCATGCCTTTTTGCCTGAACGAACAAGTGACTGATATTGTCATGAATATTGGATCAGCCTTGGACGAAAAAATTAAGGAAGATGATATCGATCATTGGTTTAAACTAAGAAAAGAACGATTATGGTGTCGAATTTGAGGCGACTTCTATATCTGAAAATCCCTCAAAAGGAGAAGGATCGACAGAGAATTTTCCACACGTCACCTTGGCCTACAGCCTCCCACGGATATTCCTCTATACATTAATGCATTTATCTCGCACGTCTTAAAGTGTTCAACGGCGCAAGAAATATATATAAAATATCTATGGCATCGTAGAGGTAAGACACCAATGAGGAAATTCGATGTGAACGTACGAATGCAGTATATAAGCAAACTATGGTGACTCATGTATTAATATTGTTATAATATAAATATGTTTTCTTTATTTCCGTTTATTTATACATGTTCCCATTGTGATTTTATGTGTTTCTTAATCATATTATAAAATAAACTGACTAAATAATTAACGAAAATTGAATTAAGTGTGTTGTTTAATATTTTAAATTTATTTTCCATTCTAAGGTTTATAAAGATTTCTATCATCCTGGGTGTACATTTGTTAAGTACGTTATTGGATTTCATATTGTTTATGTCATTTGTTTCGTTATGGTAGTTCAGTGATTCTCAAACCTGTCACACAATTATGAACTAAAAGATAATTAGGGTATTCACGATCTTTGTGTTAAACCTGTAAAGCCTGTTAGGTTGAGAAAATGATGCCGTGGACTTATAAGAATCGGCTAGTTAACATTGCTCGATTTGACAGGACAGAGGCAATGTGGTGTGTTACGTAGAAAATGTAGTCACATTGGTATCCGTTAGGGCGTAGGTAACCAACATGGCAGCCAAAAATTTAACAGCTGTTTTTGTGTTTAAACCCATTTTTATTCTTGCCGCTAAAACAGCCCTGAGCTTACCAGAATCTGAGCAACCCGTGTGTGCAAAGGATCTCGTTTCAACCTTTAGAAAAGAGATATTAAAAAAATGGGAAACTGAATGGATGAATATTGGAGACAACAAACTAAAAAAGATAAAAGACAGCATTCACCCCTGGGAAACGTCCTATCAAATGAAGAGAAGAGAAGAGGTCATCATGTGCCGTCTCAGAATTGGACATACAAGAATGACACACGGGTTCTTGATGGAAGGTACTGACCCTCCTGTCTGCCTGTGTAGTGAACGCCTAACCGTCGGACACGTCTTGTGCCCCCCAAGGAACTGCCAACGGTTTTACACATCTTCCTTACACCTCCCACTTAAACAACTCCTACAAGATAAACAGCAAATGATTGACAAAGTCATTGATTATTTAAAAAAAATAAAACTATACAGCTATGTATAACAAGAACACTACATTAACACACAAGTAACATAAAGGCAATGATAGCCCAAGCTGGTTTTTTGCCAATAAATTTATATAAAAAAAAATTCTTAAATATGCATTAATCAAATCAGATCCTGTATCCCTGCATTCGAAAGGGACACACTTACAATTTTTTTTTTGTTTGTTTCAAAAGCACCGGCAACTTGAGGGTTATTAACCTCTGATATTGCGAACCCTAGTAATAAAAAATAAATAAATCAGATCAATACATTTATTTTCTTAATTTCTGTCCTGTCATTATAGTCTCATTTACAATAGATACAGCCCCTATCCTTTAGGCTGTAAGAAGTTAGGATACAGGTTAGATATGTCGGCACGAAGCTCGTCATTTGTTAGCATTTTCCGAGTGCATAGATAGCATTTTGGGTGAAAGAGTTGTTTAATTTTCATTTTTTATTAACATCTCGAATTTCAAATTTAACACAAAAGTAAACCAAAACAAACAACAACAATCTTTCAAGAACTGGTATAGCTTTGCTTTTGTTCTCACCACTCTCCACGCGCACCAATCTTCCAAACATCGCGAAATAATAATTAATTTTTGTTCATCCAAATATAAGAAGTTTAAGACGGAATATTACTATTTTTAATATATTCTTAGTCGAATTGTAAATTTACCGTTTTGCCTGATGTTTTCATCTTTGCAGCGATTTGGGTCAGAGACGATAAAACCTCTTGTTTTATATAGACCTATATCAATACTTTCAATATTTTCTAAAATTCAATTTAAAAAAGGTTATTTCGAATTTTTTCCAATGGTGATATTTTAAATATGTGGTAATTTGGCATTCAAAAATCAAAACGCACATAGGATCCGCATTATACACACTCATTCTCTCATTAGAAACTTCAATGAGACAAAACCTGACTACAGCGGCTATTTCAAAACATGTTTTTTGGTAAATTACTCAGTTAGTTGTTCTTACGGTTTGTAAGTATATTTGCAAGAATGCATCGAACTAATTCCCGGGAGTTGATTAAACTTCGCCCAAGAGTTCAGTTGTGTAATATTTATGTGCTATCTTTATTCTAATAAAGGAATTAGAAAGAAATTTACACACCCCTCCCCCAGTGCAAAAAATATGACAGGTTTGTGTCCAAAACCTTCGGGATTTGTTTTTACTGTACGACGGCTGAAAAGTTATGTATCGACAAACTATTTATTTTTTTTTTCAAAACTTAATGGCAGAAGTACCTTCCTAAAAAGTTGAACAGGATGAGTGGCGATAAGTAGCAAAAATTTCAGGAGGTGTTTCTATACACAACAAAAAACATCCTGTAATCCCCTGCCGAAATCTCTACGGTAAAGAAGTAATTTCAGGTTTTTTATTGTTTCATTTTTCGATTTAGGTCCTAAATTGCTTATAAATTTCAGAATCGCTGACTGCAGAAAAATCCGGTTTATACCACCTGAAAGAAGGTCAAATTTGCTGACAAACTATTTATTTACACTGCGGACTTAATGAAAAAAATCTTTCATGAAAAATTCAGAAAAAATAAAATCATTGCAGTTTGTAGATTTTAAATATTTCAATTAATTAAGGTTTTTAGTTGAGATAAAAAAGGCAATCATGAGCGGGATTCAAACCCACGATCTTCGGCTAGAAGCCAAAATTTGGCATTTTGTTGGGGAAAAATGGTGTAGATGTAGGGGGCCCTGCTAAAATTTTCCAGGAAGTCTTCTGGCTCATGAGTTTCGTGCCAGGTCCTTATTGCTCGTTTCAATCAGTTTACTTTATGTTATCAGCTGACAACATCCTCTTTCTAAATAGAGGAACTAAGTCGAAAAAACCATGAAATTACTCCTTTATCGTTGCGATTTGGGCAGAGGTTTATAGCAAGTTTCTAAAAAACGTAGATGGTGAATAGAAACTCCTCAGAAATGTTGGACACTTATCGCCAGTCACCCCCAGTATATACAGCTTACAGTTAAAAACTATGTTATGTAATTGTTATACTAAATTACTATATTAAACAAAATGAAATTATTATATTTTTAAAAAAGGTCATAACTTTAGATACTGTAGTAGGTTACATCCTGAAGTCCCTCACAAAATTTTTTTTTTACGAGGGTTCGCAAACGCAGAGAGCATATAAACCCTCAGGGTGTCGGCGGTTTTGAAAAATCGTTGTACGTATGTCAAGTTTGAATGCAAGGCCGCTGGATTCGAACCTGCGACCTTTACATTACAGTAATGAGCGCCGTGTCAACGCGTAAACCTTTGCGGTCACCGACGCCACCTGGAAACCCGCTAAATGTCTATTTGAAGTGGAAAATTTTGCAGTGGTTTCGATTCACTAATATATATTTTTTCTCAAAATATTTTCCTACTTTCAACAAAATATGAACTTATAATTGGCAATTTGTCGAACCTTCTTCACTGGAGAGTAGCATATGTGATTATATTATTATTGTATGTCAACGTTAATATCCAATATTTCTAAGGAGTGTACGTTGGATATTAAAACGTCCTGTATGTTAAAAATTATTTTACTAGTTAAAAAAAAGTAAGCCTACACAACTTGAAATAATGTGTATAGTTAATATTATTTTTTAAAAATCCTAATTGGTGAAAAAATCGTACTTAAGTATTAATCATAAAACATGAAATGATAATAATACAGAATTAGACACTTTAAGACGCCTTGAAAAATTATATAAAATACGTGATTGTATAAAATAATTATTTAATCTGTTTAAAAAAGTAAAAATGGGTTTTATTTAATATTAGTCACACCTAAAAGATATGCATTAATATTTTTCAAAAGTAAGTAGATTTATTTAAAAAATTCAAAATCATTTTATATAATTCATGACATCAACAATCGTTCAGAACCAAACTGATGACATGGACATTTTTGTAAGGTAGTTACTAATGATGTCAGTGTATCCTTGAATTATGCATATCACCTTATCTTCCAAATACAACAATGTATTCAGAATTTATAAGTGCAAGCGTGAAAATTAGTTAGTACGCCTTTTAGAATAATAATTGTTTCGTGTATTTTTCACATTGTTTAAAATGTGGGTATATTTTTTTAAAACGTTTAGAATATTTAACTGTACAGAGATTTCCAATTTTTCTTCATGGAATACCGAAAACGGTCGTTATTTGAGTTTCTTCACCCGATCGGGTCGCATATTATTCTAGAACACGTTCGCGACTGTGGTTTTAGCAAGAGCAAAAGCGAGAGGAAAAGTACGAAAAATAAATCCCCCCCCGGGACCTCGAAATCTCCCGATTGGGCAAGAACGGCTAAACTATCTGAATGTAGCGAGCGTGACCGGCGTTGGTCAACTTAAAAAATCGTCGGAAAAATTCGAACTGCTGAATGATTTTTTTTAACAGACATCGGAAAAATATGAAAGGCCCATTTTCGGTAGGGCCTTGATTCCTAACCAGCTTCAACAAAGAACCATGCCTTCTCTTTTAATAGCCAGCCGGTTTCTTATTACCGGGTCTAGGTCGTCTTTCCAGGTGATTGTATCCCTTTAATGATTATCACGTAGGAAAATTGCTCGTCTTTTCCACAAATTGTTTAATAAAAAAACAATCGATCACCTTTTATACTTTCAATACTCAATAAAAAAATAAAATAAAACTAAATAAGCACGTTATATTTCAAATGTTTTTAGAATATCTAGCACATCATTGTGACTACAAATAGACCGGCTATTTAAAATATATTTATAAAATTTATTTGAATAAATTAACTGTTGTTATGATAAGTAAAAAAAAATCGCCCGACCCGTTTGTAGATTTTCGCGTAGTTTTATATTCCGCTGGCGGCTTGTTTTGGAAGTATCTGTGTATTTAGAGACAATTGGATTTAGTCAATACATATATCAGTGATTGAATTTTATTTGGATATTCAATTGAATTTTGGTGTATTTCGTGACGAATCTTTTTTCCTTTGGCCGGAAAACAAAAAAGGTTATGCAAACCGTTTGCCAATAAACAATCAGGAACACAGCTATGGGAAAAGCTATTGAAAGGTTCAAAATATTATACAAACTAAAAAATAACACGCCATATCAATTTTATATATAGGCGGGCGACCAAGACTGGGCGATTAAACGCCTGGGTAGATTCGTACCCCATCCCAAAAACGTCCGGATATACTCTTGTACTTGTTCACAGATCCCATTTTGGACCATTTTATCTCGGTGATATTTGGTATTCAATTACTTCAAAAGTTTTCGAATCTATACCTAGCGTACCTATCACACTCTGCGAGATAGCGTCTTGCCGTTCGTTGTTTTATTTCACAAAAACGACAGAAGGGGGTCTGGTGAAATACCATTACGAAGAGGTGTCTTCTCAAAGGGCAATGGCCCGTCAGAGTACCTATCAGCCTCCTAATTCCCTTCTTCGAGTAGATTGCAGATAAGCCAAGGAATGAAAACTTTGTCACTTATATTTTATCTTTATCTTTTCCAAATTGCGCAAATATTTGTAGTTGTGCTAACTGTCAATGGGAATACTTATTTCCATAACCTGCTCTAAAGCATAAACTAAAATTAACGACGTGCTAATGTGTTTTATAGAATTAAAATATATAATTGTTTAAATATTAAAAATAATACCCATCGTTCATAATTTAATTGAAAGTGAGATTCATAAAATTAGGTTCATTTTAATTTTTACTATCAAACTCGGAATCTTTGATTTCTTTTTTTCATTATTATAATAAACTTTACCAAGGAATAATTTTTTCTCCAACACTACCAAATATTTATTCAGATGTGAGATGCGTTCTGATGTGATGTAGGTTTCAGTAAAACATTTTCCTAATCGTGCCAACGTTTCGATCTTTAATTGAGAATATCAGACAAAAAAAAATGTTTTTCTGAAACCTACATCACACCAAACCGCATCTCACGATATCTGAATAATTATCTATTAACGGACGCTAATCTTTACACAATACCATATACACCCATCTAACTAAATTAAATACTGTGAAATAAAATGGATACCCTATATAATTCTTATTTTATTTATTTTTTATAATGGCAGAATATTATGAACAATCAACAGAACATATAGGGGGAGGAATAGGATATTTATGGGGAGACGTGGGTAATCGAACCCAGGTCTGCAGGTCCTTGAACCGAGAAGAAGCTGTATAATTTAGACGTGAAGTGTGCGGTTTTATCGTTCGTACGTTTGGAAAAAACCCTTCGATAATTTTAAATACTTTAAGTATCAAGTTAATCTTTTTTAAAGGCTTTTAATTGAATTTTTTTTTAAAAGTCATATTTTCCTGTAAGTAGGTTTGTTTTAGATGCTAAAGTAGATTCAACATGGAACAATATTTACATAAATAATTATATTTCCTTGGATGATACAGAATGACGTAAAAAAATCATAATTACAGTGATTTGTATATAACTTATTATTAAATTATTAAATTTCCCAGTTATCTGGACATGTCATGAATGTAAAATTATTAAAATGCTATATAATTGAACAATCAGCAATACACCAAGTGCATTAATAAATCATAAGAAAGTTCCGATTGACCTTTAATTTACAATGATCGCAATTTGTGTAGCTAACGACTTTTAAATTTGTACATAATATTCGTCCATTTGTTCGAAGGTTACAACAATTTCTGTTCTCATAAATTTTACCTTGCTTTCGAGGAATGAGTCTTTTAAGAATCTCGTATAACATTTAAACTCAATATTTCTTTTTAATTAAAATTCAGCGATATAAATTATTTACTTACCAAGGGAGGTGAGATCACAAATTTCAATTACGCTTTATTTGGTGATCAGGTCGAAAAATGTTAGTCACGTCCAAGAATGCGGACAAATCCGCTCAAGTAGACGGAAAATATTGAGTTTTTTACGTAATTTTTCAATTGTGGTGTTCTACCTTTGTTGTGCATGTATTTTTCGTTTATTAATAACATTGTATTTATATACAAAAAGTTTCAAAACCAAAAAAGACGCTTCTTGCAAAATGGTCAATAAACCTTCATAATAAAAATTCATTTTAACGTTTTCAAATACAAAGTTTCATAGAACAAAATAGATTTTTTAATGCTTGGTCACCGGTAGTATCTTATTTTTTTATGAGGACGGAAAATAAAAAGAAGTTACGTTTTATTTGATCAAATTTCCAAGGTACTCCGAAACAGTCGTTCTTCTCTTTGAGTCTACATATTAAAAAATGTTCGGTTTTGAGTTCATTAAAGTGGGGGAAAAATGCTAAAAAACTTCGGGACCTTTTAATTGGATGTATCTGCTTCTGATTTATTTATATATATTTTTAGTTTATTATTACTGGGTTCTTAACGCCAGGAGTGTGTCCTGAGTGGAGTTGTCAAAACTTTGGTTTGAAAAATTATTCTTTTTAAAAAAATGGCTTTTAGTGGATTCTGGGTACAAAAAGTGAATATACATTATTTCTTGCTAAAAAAAACCTACTTTCCTACTTTGACCTACGTAAAAACAGAAAAGAATCGATCTATTAAATTACAATTATCTATTGAAGTAGATCACATAATTATTTTATGAATGATGTAGCGAAGTAGTTTAATACACTTTTTAGTAGAAAATAAAGCTTGTTTTTTTGGTCATAAAATAGAATATATATATATATATATATATATATATATATATATATATAT
>CM077105.1:19701805-19789877 GCA_039619505.1 Cimex hemipterus | reverse complement strand
GTATTAAACGAAAAAAAAAGAAACTAGTTACTTTAAAGCAATGTTCTTTAATCAAAATAATTTCCCATACTCTCAATACATTTCTCCCAACGTGTTGGTAACTTATTAATTCCGTCTGAGTAGAATTCAGAATTTTTAGAATTGATAAAGTCAATAAATGCATTTTCCAGTTCCGTTTGATTTTTGAATATTATGTGTTGTAAGTAGTGGTCCAGGTGTCTAAAAAAATGGTAGTCAGTAGGCGAGAGGTCCGGAGAGTAGGGTGGGTGAGGCAAAGTTTCATAGCCAAGCTCCAATAATTTTTGTGACGTTACACGTGACACATGTGGTCGAGCGTTGTCATGCAACAAAATGGGCCCTTTCCGATTGACCAAAGAGGTGGTCAGCGACGGTCGTTTTACTGACTTTGTATTGCTCTGCAAGTTCTCGAACAGTTGTTTTGGGGTTTTCTTCCACCACTGATCGCAGAACATCATCATTAAGAGAGGAAGGCCTTCCACGACCTTCTTCATCTTCAAGGCTGAAATCTCCCTCCCGAAATTTTTTAAACCACCTTTGCACAGTGCACTCATTAACACAACCCTCGCCCCAGACTTGGTTAATGTTTCTAGCCGTTTGGGCTCCGCTTCGGCCGAGTTTAAACTCGTAAAAGAAAATCGTACGAAATTCTCGCTTTGACATTATAAGGATGACTGAATTATTTCCAAGTAGCGGAATGCTACAGAGGTAAACAAACAATATCATTTGGAAGAGGATTAATAAGTGTTGACATTCGTACAAATGAGTAATCCTGTAAACGTAAACAGAATATTTTATATAGATTTTTTTTAATGAAAACTTAAAATCCTGCATTATTTTCCGGACAACCCAATAATTAAACGGGTGGTCCATAGAAGTTGATATTTGCATAATATGAAAAATATCACGCCCTTAAGGAAATAGGAAATTTGAAATAGGTGGACGACAAAGGCAGGAAATTGTACTTAAATAAGATATAAATAAAGTACACTTTTTCTCGCCTGCTTTTAAAAGCCATTGGAAAGAATGTTAGGAATATTATGTAATATTTGTCGTATCACCACAAAAAGTTTCATTCAAATCCGTGATCCGGTCCATCACTTCGCTTTAAATGGGCAATGCATGTCGATACATTTTATCTAAAACTAATATTTTTCATATTCAAGTTACACGAGATTGATGAAAACGCTATTTCTAGAAAGCAAGGTAAAATTGTATAGAGAAAATATTAATTGCAACCTTTCACAAAAATGGAAAAACGTATACAAATTTTAAAATCGTGTCTTAAAATTTGTAATTATGGTATAAAGGCGGGACGGAACTTTCACATAATTTATTAACGCACTTGGTACACTTAGAATCGCTGATTGACATAACTGTTTATCTATTCTTCTCCTATAAACGATTATCCGGCAGCCTTCGGATTAAGTGCACTGTGCTCTTCGAGAATCGCGGTGCTTTCAAGGTGCAAAGGGAAATTACTTCCTTGTAACATGATGTTTTGTTTTAAGTATAAATTGACTTTTATTACTTCAATTGAAATTGAAAAGTCAATCACTTTTCAATTTACTTAAAATTTGTTTCGTCGTAATTCGGTACATTGTCTACTGATCCAATGTTGTTCTGTTAAATACGGCTGAGGAAAGATGGATGTTTGTAAATAGTGAAATTAATTACAAACAGTAATTAAGTGAACAAACGACCCCCCAAGTTGTTTATTGACCTCGAAACTATTATTATTCAATTGTAAATATTCAGCGCTATCTAGACTTATTTTAAAATTACTGGTAGAGTTTTGAGGAGCTGGTAATGATTGTGTCAGTTCCAACGAAATGTTGGGTCTTGTTCTAAAAGAAAACTCAACTTTTTAAGTAAGAGAAAATAACAGGATTGCGACAATTCAGTGCGCGTTTCTTTGTCGGGTTCGTGACGGATTTATAAAATCCTTTCAAAACGTGATCAAAATCGACCGTCATACTTGCTTTCCTGAACAAATTTTTACTCTAATTAAACTGCAAGGATTGAAATATTGTGTGTAAATTGCTCGACTTTACAGCCACTGTTTCTTCAAAATTAACTTTATTCGTTTGATATGTGTTAAAGTTATTTTAATTTTTACTGCTGGGATGTACTACACCGATAGAGTGATAACTGCTACCTGTCGTTTTTCTGCAACAAAATAATCGAACCACATCAAGTGGTATTCACATTTTTTTAGTAGTGCCAAAAAAAAATTCATATACTAATGTAAAAAATTAACACTAAATACGAAAATTGCAGGTATAAAAAACAGTAACTCACTAAATTGACTTTCTGGAGTAATGAACGAGCAAATAATTGCTTTTAAACTAATTATTAGCTCTTTAATTAAGCAATAATTATCAGCGAATAAGACAAAATTACGCAATAACACAATGCTCGCCTAATTCCAAATTTTATTCACTAGAAAGAATTGCAAGCACTTTAAGTGTGATAAATAATATTAATATCAAAATTTGAAAAACAAAAATTACTTTACTATTAGTAAATTTAGATTACTTAAAAGTTTCTTAGTTAAAGGGCTTATAAATACATTAAGCATGAACCCCAAACAACTAAAACTTACAGCATTCCCAAAGGAAAACACACTGAAGATGGCGAAACGCCGAAACTCGTCTAAAACGCCAATCCAGCAAATGTGGGCAGACAGAATAATCAAACTTCATATTTATCGTTATGCAGACAGCATAGAAAAATTTCAAAAATCAATATCAGACAAAATATCAAAGTACTAATAATTAGGAAATAATAACTTTATTGTTAATATCCTTAATACACCCGAGCCAATATTTTTTTGAACGAGATTACTTTAGACGCCTCCATATTGTGTAAAGGTAAAAGGTCATTTTTTTAAAATTTAGCTTAAACAAAGGTAACTCGTTCAATGGAGGTCGTTAGTTACATGATAAAAATAATTATATGTAGTATCATGCTTTGGGAAAGGTCAGGCTAAAGTGTATCAGAACCCCTGTTATTAATACTCAATTCAAAAATAATTTATGAAATTTTGAATGATTGATGTTCTTGTTCGCTGTCAATTTATGGATAAGATTAATAATAATTATTCAGAAATCGTGAGATGCGGTCTGATGTGGTAAAGGTTTAAGAAAAACATTTTCTTTATCTGCGAGTGTTTCGATCTTTATTGAGATCATCTTCAGGGCCTGGGATTTACAAACATTGTTGAAATTTAACAAATACATGTAGGATGTTGGACTTTGAATTTTTCCACATCCATGTATTTCTTAAATGTAACTATTATTTGTAAATCCCAGGACCTGAAGATGATCTCAATAAAAGATCAAAACGTTGGCACGATAAAGAAAATGATTTTCTGAAACGCTGAATGCATTTATTGACTTTATCAATTCTAAAAATTCTGAATTCTACTCAGACGGAATTAATAAGTTACCAACACGTTGGGAGAAATGTATTAAGAGTATGGGAAATTATTTTGATTAAAGAACATTGCTTTAAAGTAACTAGTTTCTTTTTTTTTTTTTTTGGTTAATACCAAAATCCTGCATTATTTTCCGGACAACCCAATAGAACGGCAAAGTGTTTTTATAATATTTATTAACTCCAAAGTTAATATCAATTAAAAATTATGGCGTGGCCTGAAATGTGCCAGGAAGATATAAATAAAAACGGTTAATTTGTTAATATATTATTTAATAAACCGGTTGTGATATGATTGAATTTAAATGAAAAAAAAAAAAAAAAAAAAAAAAAAAAAAAAAAAAAAACAGAACTGTAGTCGTTAGTTTATCTCATAAAACTTCTCTGAAAGTTTAACGAAAATTTATCAAAGTAAGAGGTCAAGAGCAGAAGAAAATATTGATGGCTACAGATTTTCTCTTACTCCAAGGACGCGAGGATGTTGGCCAACAACAGGACACACGCGTACTTCCTAATGGTCAGCATTGCCAAATGCGTTCGTGGTTAACCGGAGCCCTTTCCCCTTATTATTCCTAAAAATCTTTTACGGCATTGGCTTTTTAGCAAATTAATTTTTTTTTAAACAAAAACATTTACTTTTGAAAACAATTAAGGAATTTATGGCTCACTAATATAAGCTAATGACAAATGTTTAAGCAAGGAAATTACTGTTTTACATTGGTATACGGTTAGAAAATTGTCCAGATAAAAATGGGAAAATTATTATGAGAAAAATTATTAAAATATTCTGCCCATACCAACTTACCAAAAATAAGTATTATTAAAACGAATTGATAATATAAAATATATAAGTTATTAAAAGTTTTTTTAACTTTAATCCATTAGATTAATAAGCCAATAGGTATCCTAGGCCTTATTACTTGAAATAGTATATCATTCGAAATTGATATATTGTGTAATACACAGCCCCGTTTAAAACAATCTAATCCAAACAATCCCCTAAATAATTCGTATATGGAATAGTGTCCTTTTTCAGTGCCTTCACATTTACGGACCAATAACGTTTACGATAAACATGAGGTTGCAGCAATAAGCGACGTAATTCGACCGATAGTGGATTTTGTTGCGTTTTAATGAGCCATGGCCCATTCATTTTTGTATAATCGAGAGCATGTGCTATTTTCTTGAAACCAAAAATGGAGTTTGTTTGGTTTTTGTTCTATCTTCATTTGTCGAAATTTAAGACAAATTGTATGTTTTGTTTTAGTCGTCTCCACATTGTGTAAAGGTAAAAGTTGTTTTTTAAAATTTTGTCTGTGTAACATAAAGAAAACAATCCCACACACGACATCGATTTAATAAGAAAAGTTTTGTTAAGTAGTTTTCTAAAAATATGTACAGCAGATTATTTTTCAGAGAAAAAATCATAAAAAAACAAATAAAACAGTCCATGTTGTGTGGTATTTCTTATTCACTGGGTCAATAATATCTAGTATTGCATAGTATTAACTACACAGATAAGCAAAAATTTCCAAGCATTTGTAATATAACTGTATTTGTACATACTTTTGTTTATTAATCAAAGTTTCACGTTTTTTAATTTAAATAACTGAGTGTGCGGCGAAAGCCGGTAGGTCCCACCCTCCGGAACGGACCATCGCGATCAGGCCTCCACGCCTGATAAAAATATGATAAGCAGAAGAATGTTCGCAGCGTCAGTGGGCGAGGTCGTCGGAGAGGCTCTTGCGAGTTAAGAGCACGACCGGTAGATGGCCCTCAGAGAATCTGAGCAGGAGACAAGGGATCGTCCTCACCCGACTGAGGATTGGCCATACCCGGCGGCCCTTATGCCGAGAAAGGTTGCTCGAAGTGTCCCACATAATCAAGGCGTGTCATGCCTTGGCTCCATACGGTGAGCGTGCAGGCATGCCGCCGGATTTAAGAAAGAGTCCTCGAGCACGGTAACGAGTATCTGAGTCCCCTGTTCCGGCTTCTAGGGGAAATTGGAGTGTTTTATAGTATATAGTATGTATTATGTGTTATGTGTCTTTGTGTATTTATTGGCGTGAATGCCGAGGGGTGAGGGTGAATATAACGTCATCATCGCCTCTCGAACGATGAAAGCGAGTAAGTGTGTGTTCGGGGTCGATGGCGGAATATTAATAAAAGTACCTCATCGACCCCAATAGTATTACCCCCTTAGTTTAAGCGAAGGTCGATGGAGGAATATCAAGTACTCCACCGACCAAACGGAATGAGTGTACTGTATGAATGCATTTAAGTAATGTAAGTGTATGAAAGTATTTTTTCGTATGAATGATGTGTTTGATATATATATATATATATATATATATATAGAGAGAGAGAGAGACTATATATATATATATATATATAGACTATATAGACAGGTATATACCCTAGGTAATATAGACTTAGTTTGGGGCTGAAATGACCAAGATGTCGGAAGCCCCAGCAAAAAAATAAATAAATACATTTTAAATAATAAATAAAAAAATGAAATAAAATAAATAAATAAAAAAGGGTGTGGTGATTTGTAAATCACAGGACCTGAAGATGATCTCATCTCTAAAGATCGAAACGCTCACAATAAAGAAAATGTTTTCTGAAACCTACACCATACCATATCGTATCTCATTATTTCTGAATAATTAATTTAAAAATTGAATCTTTGTCTACAAAAGTTTAAAAATATAATAATTAACTGCCAAGAAAAACGAAAAATGAAAAAAAGACAGACAGCTAAAATGTGTTTCAATTTTGTTTTAGATTTCTAACCAACATTTCAATATTACGTATTTCCTCCTTTTGCCTTAATTATATCTCAAAGACGCCTCGGAATTCTTTTCTAGACATGTACCTTTGCTGGAGGTTAACCCATTCTTCATGAACGGTCCTCTGAAGATCGTGGCGTGTATCAGTCAGCGATGGACATGCTTTAATTCTTCTTTTGAGATTATCTTCTGTTCGATGCGGTTCAATTCTAGAGGACGGGCTGGCCAGGCTAAGACTCCGCTGTTTGATGTTATGCTGTTGAAGGTACGTTTGTACAATGCGAGAGAAACGTGGACGGGCATTATCGTGCATTAGAATTGGATTATCGTTAATTTCATCGACGATAGGCTGATGATCCACAATTTTATTCACATACGCGTCAAAGACCCTCCAACTAACAACAGCCAACTCTGTGCGACTTTCCATTGAAATTCCCGCCCACACCATCACCGAATTACTTTGAAAAGTTTGGCTCTGGGAAAATTTACAGGCTTCGTACCTACGATGAAAACTAACAGTCAGAATTCAAATGAGGCTGAGTAAACATATTAAATTCCGAAAAAAAGGAAATATTGAAAAATACTTCATCCTTGATTTCGTGTATCATTCTTTTTAAAATTTGGTCAAAATATCCCAAAAATCTTTATCGAACTAAGAAAATATCAAAAGTGTAAAAAAACGTTTGAAAATTAGTTTTTTCGATTTTTCCAATTTGAAGCCTCGGTAGAGTCGAAAGTTGCGAGTTAGCGACTTTGGCCTGTTACTACTTCAAATTGATTTCGTCTATCAATCGTCTTACAATTTGGTCAAAATGTCCCCAAAAACTTTATCAAACCAAGGAAATACCAAAAGTGTAAAAAAAGTTTGAAATTTTTTTTCGATTTTTCCAAATTGAAGCCTCGGTAGAGTCGGAAGTTGCGAGTTAGTGACTTTGGCCTGTTATTACTTCAAATTGGTTTAGGATTACGGATTAAGTGTAATTACCTGAAATTGATCTTTTCAACATAAAATCATAGCATAAACAACTATTCATTAGCAAAAAACAATGAGAAAAATTAAGGGAAGTATTGTTTTTTTATCTTAAAAAAAATCAATTTTGTGAAACTTTTGCCTATCTGTGTATATGTTTCAAGGTACAAAACTATTTACCAGCTCAACAATTGTTCAGACGTTTATTCATTGAATAAATTCATTGCTAAGGGCGATTTATAAGATATTTTCATGAAAACGATTTATTTCTTTTAATAACAATCTATGAATCACTAGAATCGAGGGAAGTTAAAACTAATTTGATGCCCTTAATGTACTATGAAAAACTTCTCATTGAAATAACTTATGTCTATTCTTTCATTATATTTCATATATTAAGGAAGAAACAGATTGCAATCAAACTGTTTTATATAAGAAGAATGCCTTATCTGAAGATCTCTTTTAACGGAATAGAAATTTAGACCCAATGAGGTTTTCTCTCTGAATTAAACTACTGATTACACTAGGGCAAAAATAATACGGTGCACGCTGTCTCTTGTTTGCATTTTGTTAAATTAGTGTTTGCGCAAGAACAAATTAAAAAAAAAAAAATCTGGTTGAAAAATGTAGATTTCATGTTCATCCCTTCTGAGTGCTATAAAATTCGTAATCCAAACATTCACTAATAAACTGTTCTATCTAAAAATTTAATTTATCCTTTTAAAAAATTTTTAATTCTTTATTAAATTTAAAATTTTACAATAAAAAAATTCTGGAAGGCCAAATATGTGCAGAATCCCATTTTAAATTCCTTTGAGTATGATTTTTGTTTTCACAAATTCCATATTTAATTAGTTACATTATTTTATGATGCATATCTCGTTAGGCCTGAAAATGGACTTATTTAATACGCCAGATGCAGTGGTTAATTAATCGCAAGGCTGAACATGGCGAGTGCATGTGTTTTATGTGCTTAACATTTTAGCATCAACCTTGGATATAAAAAGATTAAGAATAATTATAAAATAATAACTTTTTGCAAGAAGCAGGAAAAGGTCGTATAAATTCGAGTAGACAGCATCTCCCCTCGCCCTACTTGTTGTCCCTACCGATCTGCCTTAAGATTTTCTGTCATCAATAGATTTTTTAAGAAAAACTACAAGGAAGAAACAGTGAGTAACATACGTAAACTTAAGCTGAAGTGTAGATAAAACTGGGATTCAATTTATCAACCATTAACTGTACAATTTTATTGACAAAATATATTTTACTAAAATGATTTGCCTTTTTTTCAACATATTTTTATGAAGATTAAATTTTCCAAACCAATTAAAACAACGCCGAATCAGAAGGAAAAATAAAGCCCAAGATATTTAGATTTACGATTCATTTCCAAAATATTTTTATCGAATAAAATTGACAAATTCGAAAAAATTTACGCTTCTATAGGAGACAATTATTAATATTTATGCATTTTCCCAGTTTCTTGACAATTTGTAGTTTAAGTTATGTCTCTTAACACTAACACTGGCATACGAACAGGAAAGGTTCTTTACTTTCTTTTTAAAGTTTTAGGCTTGCCAATATACTCCACAAGTTCTGTGTCACTTTGAGGGAGATTTACGAACAGCTTTCTTCAAACTTTTGTCAAAGGTCGATCGAAGTTGGTTTTCGTAGAAAACCCACCAAACCAACAAAAAATTGTCCTTTGTTAGAAATTCATTCTCAAACACATCGATTATGATTTCGTTTAAAGTTGGGTAGCGACACGATAATTTGACATAAAACATAACAAATTAATATCTAATTATATATAAAACAAAAAGGTTTTTAAGTCTTCAGTCTATTTAGGATGACTGTTTTCTCATTTGTGGTCAGTCTGCGATTCAAAATTTTATTTATTATTTATTAATTACCAAAACAAATTACAAAATCGTCACGTGACAAGTCTTACAATGTCCTTAATCTTAAGGTAAAACCTTCGCGATGAAGAGAATTCACGCTTAAATTATTTTTAGCTTGTGACGAGATTTAACACCAGGATTTCAACATAAACAAAATCAAGTACATAAAAAATTAAAATAGACTTATTTTATACTTAATAACGAAATGAACATGATGAAAATAAAATTTAAATTCTGGTTCGGAACTAGAAAACAGATAATGCTGCTCAGTCGTTCAGCATTTGACCGAGTATGGTATACCAGCCTCATATATAAGTTAAAATGTATCCTCCCTCATTCCTACTATCTTATCGTGAAATCTTTTCTCTCCGAACGATGGTTTAAAGTAAAAATCTGCTCCGATTTTTCACCTATCACAACAATCAAATCTGCCGTTCTAAAAGGAAGTATCCTAAGCCCAACCCTTTACACTTTCTACACTGCTGACATACCTACACATCGAGACACTCAAATTACAACTTACGCGGAAAATACCAAAATCTTATCACTCCAATCCTATCAAAGAACAGAAGCATTCCAACAACACCTGAACCTTCTTACCAACTGGTGCAATCTGTGGCGGATCAGATTAAACAAACAAAAAAGCCAACAGGTTACATTTACACTCAAACAAGAAACCAGCCCACACGTGTAGATAGACTTACTTGGAACCCACATAAAAGTTTAATACGGCAAGAACTTAACGAAAGATATGGACTACTCAGACACCTACTTGGACCAAAATCAAAAGTAAGCTTACATAAACTAACCGCCTGCTTACAGAACATTCATCAGACCTATTTGGACCTATGGAGTCGAGCTGTGGGGCACGGCAAAATCCTCCAATACCCAAAGAATTCAATCTTTTCAATTCAAAGTTCTTCGCCTTCTATGCTACCAATCAAACGATTCATAATATCTTAAAATCCCTTTCGTGAAAGATCCTATCCCATCACGCTTCTTCACTTTCCACTCTAAATTATCCCTCCACTCTAACCCACTGGCCCTAACTATTTCCTCAACATCTCACCCTTGCAATCCCTTGCGCCGTTTAAAATGATGATGGCCTTGTGACCTATCTAACCCACCGAATTAACTTTACCTCCCCCCCCCCAATTAAATAAAAGAGAGTTACAGCACTAGTTGGTTTCTCTCCTCACTGCCTCCTGGTTTGACAGGTCTGTCAGATTTGTTTAGAACTGAACTATTTGCTCAATGTATAATATGTACAGATTGCAACAAATAAAATACAATATATTAAAAAAATTTAATTTCTGTTTTTTCTTCTTTAATAAAATAAAACGACAAAAAACAAATAGCTTACAGAATGAAAAGCAACCGGCCGTTGCTCAAAAACACTCATCACTGAATATGATTATACATAATACATATATCCGTTATATACATACATCTATTATTGACTGGTTTATTTATTATGTTCGTATAAAAAAGGTTGAATTGAAATCAGGAATAAATTTCTTAATTGTTTTATATTGCAATTTGTATTACAAAACTAGTAAAACGTGGAAAAATGATTGTCGCCAGTGAAATGGTATTTAAAGGCAAGCAAGGCTCAGCATAAAAACGTGATCGCCGAAGGGCGTCGCCAGGTTTCAGAAAGTCGAAATTGAATGGATTGTACGGTTAACAAATTGGTCGAAACAGCCAGACAGATAGGTTGACTCTTTCCGCCAATTTCACCACGAAGGAGTCACACTGACCCTTTGACTGGCGCCTGGTTCGGCAATGCGAAAACTGCTGATCACGAATCACGTGAGTTAAAGAGTAAAGTCCCATTGTGAATCGCCTTGACGTTACAGACGCATTGTACAACGTATCAAATAGCAAAATAAAGTAAAATATTTTAATTCAAGAAACAGGCAAAAAGATACAAATACAGTTAAAACAATTTTCTTGAAAAAATCTTCTGGTACATCAAAATAATCACACTTTGATGGTAATCGGTTTTATTACTTACCTTTAACCGTTTAAACGTTAGTTCAAACACGGCCACACTGAAGATAGCGAAATTCTCAAAGGAATCAGGAGTCGAACCATGCGGATGCTGATTTAAATTATAAGAAACCGTTCAAACAAATTAAAAAGTTTTCTTTTTTCAATTTTTTTTTATTAGTGATCGTATGTCGGTACATAAATCACATCAGACCGCATCTCCCGATTTCTGAATAATTATCGATTAACGGTCACAAATCACGACACTTTTTTTGTTACATAACCTAAAAGTTCAGTACTATTATTTTTTAAATTTATTTATTTCACATGACATTTTTTTAAAATAAGTTATTTGCGTACATTAATAAGTTGGTCAAATATATACAGTGAAATATTTAGTTTAAAATAAATAAGGAAATAAGTTAATTTAACAAATTAGTAATAAATTGACAATTTAACATTAATTTTAAATGTGGGATGATTAGTAACCGTCGATATTTATTCAGAAATCGTGAGATGCGGTCTTATATATAATAAATAATACATTTTTTGAATTAAAAAAAAACGCTGTTAAATTTAGCCTAATATTGATATAAAAATCAATGATTATTAGGAAATCGTGAGGTGCGGTTCGGTGTGATGTAGGTTTCAGAAAAACATTTTCTTTATCCTGCCAACGTTTCGATCTTTATTGAAATCATCTTCAAGGCCTGGAGTTGATTTTAAGTTAACAGTTTAATAAAGTAACAAATCCGTACGTTAGTGGATAAATATTTTTATAAGTTATTAAGCAACAAATAGTTAAATAAGTGAGAAGGTTAATGAATTTTAGACAAAACAAGGCAAAAGAGCGAGGAGAGTCAGGAGGTTAAAATATGTTTTATTCTCTTGTGCTTCCAAGATCTTAGACAATCATATGTGCCGATTGAAGCACATGTGCAGTTTTCGCTGCAGATTGTTTGAAAAACAAATTTTTGCGTCCTGTATTTTAACTCCTTAATCCATATTATTATATTTATTTGGATTAGGGAATTAGGAGCAGTCAGGCATGAAGCATTTTAGATAAACAACTTTCCATTTTTTGCCAACGTTTCTATGTTCATTTGGGTCTTCTTCAGGGCTTGGTTGAATTTAAAAACATAGTTGCTTAGAGCAGTTTCTTCCACAATACAGGTGTAAATACTATAAATTTTGAGCCAAGAATTTCGTATTGATTCCTGATCGCTTGAACATATAAAGTAATTATATATCATGGTTAACAATACCTTTAATACACCATATAAATTGTTTGTTTTAGCTTTTACCATACTATTACAGTATGTAGATGTTACAGCGGCAAATTGATTTTCTCGAAGGATCAGGAAATAAAAATGCAATTATATTTCGTAACAACTGTTATTTTCTAATTTTCTTTTCTTTTCTTTGTAGTAAACTTTTTTCAGGAATAGAAGGGTTATTAAAATTGAGTCATAAACTTAACAGTTCTTACGAAATATCAGAAAACTTTTTATAAGGATTCAGAAAAAATTTAATGCTCATAATTGATCAGTGATAAGCAATTCTTCCATTTAGGAATTGAAATGGCTGATTTCTTCTGGGCTTCTTATGTCCATATGGAGATATAGTGGGTGTCCTCTTTAGATGAGGAGGCTGAATTTCCCTTGAACCAATAACGATCCTTTAATTTTGAACGGCAAATTTTCGCAAGTTCATCAATTCTATATAATATTCTATAATACTACATATCTTTTTTAAAAAATCCATGCGCTCAGAGACTAATTAATTGATATATTGAAATTTTAATAAATTGCAGGTTCATTGAAAAATTGAATTATCCTTAGTGACACTAATTCGCTAATTGTGACGCAATCTGCCGATTAATAAATTGATTAATTAACAGATAATTCAATTGTCAAATCGATGAAAGATACAACTCGCGGCAAAAAAAGTTACTAAAATTTATGAATGTAAAACAATTGGAGAAGTAATGAATATAAGATGATAATTTAAACAAGGTGAACTCGCTGATTGTTAAATCATTGAAATAACGAGTCAATTGATTTATCAATTTACATAATTGAAATATTGATTAAATAAAGTTGTTTGAACGAACAAGAGAATAGATTAATTGATAGATTGCCAAATCGATCCATGGAAAAATTGCACATTGATAGATTAAAACTTCTTGAATATTGACTTGAATTGACTAACAGCGTATTGTATCAGTAGGAAAAATAATAGAGCACTAGATTGCTGAAATTATGTTTATAATTTTTTTATGAATCAATTCTTTAATAAATTGACCATTGAACGAATTCATGAATTGGTAGAGGGTTGAATAGGGTTAGAGTTACAAATGAAATGACTATTGTCAAAATACAGAACTGATCAATGAAACGTCATTGTTGTCAACAATAATTCTTTGATAAATAAAAGATGCGTACTTATTATCACATTTGGGGGCAAAGTAAAAGAAGAGTCACCATAATTTGCTTTATGCAGACACAATCTCAAGATAACTTTGGGCCAGTTATACTCATATTTTTTCATAACCTGTAGCTAAATCAACTGAGTAATTTTATATATTCTGAATTTTTTTATATGACAAATGACTAGTTTTATTTTATATAGTAGATTTTATATATAGATTTTTAAAAAAGATATTTTTATTTTATTTTTAATCAGTAATTAAATACGGTTCTAAAAAATTTTTCCCGTAGACTCTGATATTGCTATTAGAATAAGTTGGAGTGTTAAGCTGACCTAGCGATGATTTTTTTTTTTAAATTGAATGCTCTATTTTTTAACATATTTCTGAAAGTCATTCTAAAAAACTTATTTCATTTTTAATCGCATTTGCAAAAAATTCATCAGAAAGATCGGCCTAATTTTGAATAGACCAATAGATTCTACTAGAAAAGTGCCTTATGAACTAGTCAGCGTTAAAATAAAAACCCATATCTGAAATAAAAACTCAAGGTGTATGGATACGTTTTAATATTTATTTTTTTTAAACGTAATATTCAAAGATGTACTTAATAAAATACTTAAATCTGGTATATAAATATCATCTAATTGATCATTAAAGTGCTTAGGGATTTATACGTTATCCATCGTTTTGAAAATTGCTACATTAGAAAAAGGCCTGTAATTATTTTTCCAGTTCTATTATTTTTATTTATTTCTATGCTTATTACATTAATTTATTTTTCCTGTTTAAGTTTGATTGCTCACGTGGAACACTAGTTTTCGTTTGTTCCTATAAATAACATTCGGTCAAATGTTGAAGCAGAAAAAGAATCATTTATGGAAGAGGAGTCAGAAAATACTTCCTTTCTTTATATTTTTTCGGACCCTTTGAGTTTATTCCATATTATAACGACCATCTTCATTAACATAAGCAAAATTCGGACGAAAATACTTTCACTTTTATGGAAAATATTATCGAATTGAGAATTGAAATATTATTCAGAATTTTGATGAAAATTGTTGAAATATTGTTGAAGACTTGGAATCAATGTCCATAATCGTAGCAGTTCATATATAAGTCAGGTTTACTATTTTAAACTGAGAAAATAATTTAAATGTACTGATACGATCAAGAAGGATTTAAAAATATTTGCTAGCTGGATTTTGCCAAAATAAATGATTAATCTTTTATTTTTTCACTCCCCTCCCAACGGCGTTATGTAGTAATTTAGTATAATCCAGCTAATTATAAGATAATAATTATTATGTACTATATTAAAAATTTAGTGTGTCAGTTTGTAAAATTAACTTCAACAAGACGGTTGAATATTTATTATTGAAAATTTAAAAACTGACACCATCTCGTGAATTATTAATGTACTGTGTAAAAAATAGAGTTTATCGATTAACTGACAGTTTGGTGGAAAGAACCGGCGATTCTTTAGACAGCCGTTGTTTAAGGAAGAAATGCATGAGTGAGTTTATACCTTATAGAGCTGTATGTCTGCAAAGCTTTGTGAAAAGGGTTTGTACATAGAGTGGTATTTTTAAAACGACAATAGCAATCTGTTAAATGAATTTAAAAATATTAAATTAAAGGTAAATTTTAAAATTAAAAATATATATATTATTGTCATAAAATTCTTAAACCTGTTAACTGAAACTATATCATAATTTTGTAAATTTTTAATTTAATAGCCGCTAAGTTGTCAAGAATCAAATTGTCTAATTCAGTATGACTTAATAGCTGTTTCAATAGTTAATTTCTAAACGGATTGACATTTAACTTTCATGACTAAAACTTTGTATCCTCGAAATAATCAATTACTACCGAACCGATTCCAAGTGATTCTAATTGGTAATATGACCGTGCCATAAAAGTCTCTTTTAACAATAAACCGCGGATTGAATAATCCTACACGGTTTAGGAATCGGTGTCATTGGAATAGCTTTGTTGCCACCCTTTCTCCGCTCTGGTAGCCCGCCCGTTTGGCATTTTCAATCGGCTGTTTCCTTGAATCTCGTAGAAAGACGTGGAAATCTCTCGTTTTCCTATCACAATTGAGCCATTTTGTACCTTGTTGCTATTCGAGATTCACGTTTCAATTGGGTTTAAAAATATCTCAATGAGGCGACGTAGAAATTTAGAAACAAATTCATTTTTAAGGAGGGAAGGATATAGATAAAAATAAATTACATTAATTTACAGTTTGTTAATTAAAACCTTCTAATTTCATGGAAATAAAGCAACTTGTCTTATGTTTTTAAAAATATTTGTTTATGAGCCAAAAAAAGCTATGAACAAGAAACAACATCAAAATAACGTTCCCATATTTATATACAAAATAGTTTTTATATCGCACAAATGCTCATATCAATTAAGTTAAAAATACTAATAAAGCAATATGTAATATTCACAGTGCCGTACTAAAATATATAATTATTTGTTTTTAACCTGTGCACATATTTCTTAAAAAATATTTGTTAATTCCTTCTCTCACTCACTCTCTCTCTCTCTCTCTCTCTCTCTCATTCATTTACTCATGTATATTGTTAAAACGGCTAGTTCGTTTAATTATAAAAATTGAAAAGACCTAATCCCACTTCCATCCATTTTCAATTTAATTTGTTTATAATTTTATGAAATACCTGTTAATTAATTACAGTACGTTTGCTCTTCATGTTGTCAGATTATGTCAATTTTTTTGTCTAATTTTATCGCGAAATATTTTAATAAATAAAGTTCCATATTCGCCGGTTTATGATTTTGTCGTTCGTTATATTATATGACAATATGCACGCTTTTTTCGTTCTTAATTGTCTTATATACCCATATACTTCATATCCTAGTTTCATTTTTTTATTATGTTCCTTGTGTTAAAACACAAAATCCAAATAAATTCACTAATTTCGTGGTCCAATTGACCAATTAATATATTTCATTAATTAAGTTTTTTAGTTGGGATAAAAGAGTCAATCCGACGAGCGGGATTTGAACCCACGATCAATTTCAAATGCCCATTTCACGCTTTTTTAAAATGTCGTGTAATCGAAATATGACGAAAAGGAAGGAAGATTGAAAAGGTGGGGTTGAGACAGGAAGTTGGTGTCCGAGCAGGTCGTTATCACGATGGCTCAAGTGGTAGAGCAGGCACATCTAGCCGAAAATCTTGTGTTCGAATCCCGATCGTGCTATTGATTTTTTATGTCAACTAAAAACATTAAATAATTGTACAATAAACCAAGTATGAAACAGCAAATAAAGCACGTACAATATTCATAAAATCAATCAAATTTCTTTTTATAAACCCATGATTTTATCATAAAAAAATTGCAACGGATATATTTGATATTTACATTAAAATGTGAACATGGTTAACTATTTTTCAATATCCAGTTGATAAGCAATATCTGTTCTACATTTTATACAATTTCATAAATTTATGCATAATCCATACAGATCTTTTTATGACAGCTAGAATGTATTGTTGGCCATATTTCGTAAATAAAAAATGAAATAATGAGCTATCGTACACTAAATAATCAGTTTTAAGTCTCACATGTTATTAAACTTGTTGGCATATTTTTTAAATAATGTCAATTTTATTCTCTAACCCTTTCAAATATTTCCTGAATTAAGCGGGTTGAGACTGTAAATTATGCTCAGCTGTTCTGCCTTTTAGTATTTCGTTGAAATTCGGGCGTTTGTAGGAAATTGTTCCTGTAAATTCGATTTTATATACGAATTAAAATGGGGTGATAATAATACAAAATATGTAAGGTTTCATATCCGCAAGCCATCATAAAACCCCTTTGTTCATGATAGCTTAAAACGGTTTTTTTTTTTATTTTCTCTACAAAATAATAGCGAAATGATAACAACGCTTAAACTGCGGCTACATAAAAGCTACTGTTGAATTTACTTTGTGTAATATTAAATGTTTTGTGTCGTGACAAAATAGATTTAATTTATTGCTCTTATCTCTGCACTGTTTTCACGAAAAAGAGTGTTTTTAATAGTTAAACGTTTTTTATTTTTTCACATGATAAATAGAATTGTAGAATAAATAAGATAACTTCAAACAATAAAACGTTTATACGAAACTGGGATAAATCTGATCAAATTCAATACCATCATCTTACATTATTTTTAATTGTATGTACAAAAATTATATTTCCATCTGTAACCATTCTTGGAATAAATTAATTTTATTTTTAGTTCCAATCTGCTGGTAGTATACAATGCATGTACTGTTGTCGATATAAATTAATGAAGTAAAAAAAGTTAGTTTTATTTTAGATGTTTAGTTATTTTTTATAGCAAAGTTTCAGTACTTTTACCTTACAATACATATGTGAATAAATAACAGTATTGTCTTAATTTCCTGGAAAGCATATGCGCCTTAACATACGATTTGTAAAGGTCCTGTATCACTTCACTGTACGGCGGGTTAGTATAACGATGTGATTTGAAGTAATTCGAAGCTAACAGGGAAACGACATATTTTCGTGCATCAAAAACATCAAACAAACCCAAAAGTTATTTGAGTACATAGATATCAACTCATGGTTGGAGACTTTATGCTAAAAATATCTTGTCAGATAAATTTTAATTAGGAGAAACGTGTAAGCCAAACACTTTATTAAGAACAACCGTGTTGCACAAGCTGTGCATAATAATAAACTTCTCAAAATTATAGTTATAGCTAATATATTTGTTTGAATAAAACGTTACTTTTGTTATAATTATTTTATTTTATCGTCTCGGACGAAATATTTTGCAACCTACGTGTCATAATTAATATGATGGCCAGCTAATCTGGTTTGTGTCGAGTTGACGAAGAAATTTCACGAAACAAAGCTTTTGTACGGTCAACGGGTGGAGGGCTGGAAGGATGTAAATTGTTCTCTTTTGTTCCAATCTTAATAGAATGGCTCTCATCCATATTTCATCCATTTTATACGGCATATAGTTCGCCTTAGGCGTTAAATAAACAATTTATAAAATTTAAAAGAAATGATAGATTATAATCAGAAAATATAGTTTCGTATGCATTTTAGCATTTTAGTTCTTTTTTGAGGCCAGGTTGAATTTTTCTTGAACCAATGACGCCATCAAGAAAATAAAAAAATTCGTGTAATATTTTAAATCTAGTTTCAAATTTTTGGCCTTTCTCGACAATATTGTTATACAGGGTACCTCAGGCCCAGTTCAACTTCATAATTCTAAAGACGACCCAATACATCTTGACACATTGCTTTCAAAGATATTTTGCGCTGGAAACCGAGGTGCAATTGGATTTTACATTGATCAAAAAATGACAAAGTTATGGTAAAAATTAAATAAAAGCCTAAAATTGTTGGGTTCAGTACAATTTTTAATTATTTTAAAATAAAATGGTCAAAGGAAATTAAAAAATATATTAGATATTTACAAAAACTGATGGTTATCTACCTTATTTTTATCTATTTTTGCAGACCAACAAAACTGAATGCTGGTATGTTTAGTTGTAGGATATTACATAGTATTAGAAAGTATAAAAATAACTTATAATTGCCTATCATTAATTTAATCTCGACCGTAAATTTAATATAATTGATGAGAAATTATAATTTAGCTTATAAATGATTCACTGTCTCGATAGCCCGTTTATTACGTAAATTCTGCTGAATGAGAGAGAAGACAAATAATTGCTTCATTATCATATTTGAGACATTGTTAAACATAGAAATCTTAAAGATGCTGGAGCACCTTACGAAATAATGAAATCGGAAGCCGAAGATATTACTATCAAAAAATTAAGAGAGAAAGAAAGAAGAGCTCAGGTTGGCATTGAACAGCTTGGCAAATAATAAAATCGAGCCGCATATATTTGCGTATTTGCCATGCTGGTGGTGGTGAAAAAATGCGTACACATAAGCACTTAACTTCCGCAACAGCGTTTCGCTAAAAGGAATGAAATTTTATTCTAAATGGAAGCTTATGGTGAAAAGCGGGTTTTGATCGACAAAAATAAATTATATACGTACAACGTTGTAAAAATAAAAATAAATCTGAATTGTATCTGATCGGTGTTATGGAAATTCTGCATTCTACCTGCAAAATCTGCGAGACGGAAAATTATCACCAGTTCTGGTTAACCATAAATGAGTTCTGTTTCAGCTTGGTCACACATTTGCCGTCGGTCCAAGAAAAAGTTAGGTCTTAAAGGGCCTGTAATAATCACACCAAGGGCATAATTTCTTTCAAACAGAAAAACTGAATGTTTTGCGTAAGATGAAATTGCTGTGTAAATTTTTTTTAAACACAGAAGTGGTCAACTGACAGAATGATGGCTAATCACGGTAAATCATAATGTGATTTATGTTGAACGTTAACTTTGTTCATTCATTTTATTCAATAACCGAAATATTTAAGTTAGTAGAAATACCGAGAAAGGTTTGAAAGGCCAACTTTGCAATAGGCAGGCTAAAAGGAGCGACAACGACCAAATTTAAAAAAAAGGTCACCACCCAGCAGACAACACAGACAAATTTCACGATAACATTATGTGCTATGGGGTGCTCTCAACACCACACACATGAAGGACACATCTCTACAGAAATCAACCATTTGAGCCCTGAAGATGATCTCAATAAAGATCGAAACCTTTGCGTGATAGAGAAAATGTTTCTGTAAAACCTAAGTCACACCAGGCCGCATCTCACGATCGTCAAATAATTATGTGCCGTGATAAATTGGAATATATTACACATAATTCTTGCAGAGTTCAACTGGAACGTTGGTTTTCAAATTTACAATTGGTATTTCCTAGTTATGTTTTTGTGTAAAAATGTTACATTTTGTGGCTATTTTTCGAGATTTTGTAAGGAGACGACTGGAGTCGTCGTAGCGTAAATTGTGTCGAAAAGTCTTTCATAACAAAAGATCCGTTTCCTGATCGAGACAACAAACAGGTCTGCGTAAAAAAAAATTAATGTTTATCACCGATTGTTAGAGCGTGACAGGAGGATGCAGAAAACACTAGGATCTTCCCCCTACTTCGTGGCTTATTGCCTGGCGGTTGATCCCCGATTAGAAACGGGTAAGATACACCGGAACTGTCACGCAGCTCATTCTCATTTTCTAAGCTTTCTTCTGTTTTTACAACGGGCCTGGCAAACCGCAGTCCGCCCCTTGCCGCCCGGCCGGAAAAATAGAAGTGGGAGGCGTCTTAAAACCGGTGAGAAACGGCAATTTTGGCTCTTGATGAAAGTGATGGTCTCCAGGGAGCTCGGTGGAATAACCTCAACGCTAAGGAGTCATGAAGGTTAGAAAAATTCTAAGTGAATTAACTATAAATAAAAAATACACTAAGAAGCTTTTTGACACACGGAAGAAAATCGTTAGGGAAAATAAAAAAAAATATGTAAATTGAAGAAAATATGTAAAGAAGAACATTTATAATGCTAGAACATAGTCTCGAATTTATCAGCTCTTAATTAGATTTATGTCCGATATTTATTACGATGTATAAGCCAAATACAATAGAAATAATAAAGGTGGGTTGAGTGAATATGTTGTTTAATCTCTTTAAAAATAGTTCGTACTGTGTTCTGATTTCTAATTTCTAAAATTCAAACCAATCCAGTACCCTCCCGTTGTAGAAACTCTAATCCTGAAATACTGTTACATTTAAATTGAATGTGAGTTTTGTTTCATTTAGAACGTACTTCAGCAAAGATGATCGATTTAGGCAAACAGAAATTAATGTACAATCTAAATGCATTGCCGAGTATAATAGCAAAAAAGATGGTATCACACGATATCGATTAGGATGTACGTATTATGGTTGACGTTGATTGATAAGATTTAATCTTTACTAATATTTTCCTAATAATCTACATCTGTTATAGCCAAATCATTGATAAATTTTCAATGAATATTAATATAATCCAAAAAATGAATTGTACATGCTGTATACAAAATAAACGTTTTTCCCAGAATATATCTTCAAAAAGTTGAATAATATATATGTTTCATAAAAATCTGAAACAAATACAGTTCTAATGTTTGTAATTAAATCTGTTAAATTTTACTAATTAAAATGAACATAAGTGAAATGTAAAATTATGTTAGAAAATTATTAGGAACACTTAATATATCTATTAGTTGGAACAATAAAAACATTATAGAATATAAATATGTCTTAAGTTAGAAAATAAGGTCGTAAAAGGCACAATGAAAATGATTAATATTAAGAAATCTATCTAGGTACAAATGTTATGAATTGTGATAAATATAAATATGTTTTTCTTTTCAGTGCTACGTGTCATTACATTTTTACTGTTTAAAGTGTTTTAATCTGTAAAGTTGTAACAATATTACATCTTATTTTAGGAGTCCATTTTTTAAAGATATTTTGTGTTGATATTTGAAATTTTACAAGTTCGGGAATCTTTTTAAGCTTTTCTCGCTTGATTTTTTTTTTTTTTTTGATAATTCGAAAAACTATTGCAAACATAGGTATTAAACCTGTAGTTCGCGAAACCAATAAAATCAATGCGACAAAATATTACTTATATACACACAGCACACGCACACGCGCGGGTGCATATGTATTAAACATACTATATGGTATTTGTTTTTTTACAATATTGTTCCTGAACGATGTTTTCAAATTTAAAAAATTCGATTTTCTTAAAATTAATTGAACATATTTATTATGAAAAAAAGACGGCTGGCAATTTTTGTATTTTGAGGTAATTACATTATACATGGATGATATTGCGCATTATATATTAATAAAAAAATCAGATTGATTTTTATGTGTGGTGATTAGTGGCCGTTAGTCGATGTTTATTGGGAAATCGTGAGAAGCGGTCTGGTGTGATGTGGGTTTCAGAAAAACATTTTCTTTATCGTGCCAAGGTTTTGATCCTTATTGAAGAAGAAAAAAATTGATTGAATATAAAAAAATTTTTGCATTGTATAAATTCACTTTTCTTCAAATCCTACATGTATTTGTAAAATTTAAACAATGTTTGTAAATCCCAGGCACTGAAGATGATCTCAATAAAGATCGAAACGTTGGTACGATAAAGAAAATGTTTTTCTGAAACCTACATCATACCAGACCGCATCTCACGATTTCCTAATAATCTTTGATTTTTTATCTAATTATTAGTCCAAATTTATGTATATATGCATCAAATTTACTTAACTGCTTTGTTTGTTCAAAAAATTTATTTAAGGCAAATCAAATGACGTCAATTTCACATTTCAGCAATGTATATTTGATGGATCTTGTGATTTCCATAATATTAGTAATACTTTCAAATAGATTTGTCAACTTTAATATATTTCATAGAAAATCTGAAACAAAACTGTATTATTTTTAGTAAAGAAAATGAAATTACAACTTTTATAGAAACATATATAAATAGAGAAAAAGAGATTGCATTAGCCAAGGAAATAAACGGTTCATAAATTAGATTATTGACCTACGTAAAGTATGTAACTTTTAGAGTGAAATATGAGAGAGCAAGGTTGTGAGATTGCGTTTGCCGTCCCAAATTTAAATATGCCATGTTAGTAGAAATTGCTCCGAATTTATTATTGCGACTGGTCCCTGAAGAAATTTTTCATTTGCGTTTGCAACGGCGGTCATAAAATGAAACTCCTATTCATTCTGGGGACAAAAGCCTCGTTGTTTCGTCTGTAGGTAGTTGTACATTTGTAAAATTTAGTGTATTTTCTATTGTAAAACTAGAAGAAAAACATTAACAAATGTAAAGCAAGACAATTAGTGAAAGTTTGACAATGAATTTTCAAAAGGGACTACTTCAATTGATCGGTTGGAAAATCATATTTCACAAGCTTTCACCTTATTGATTTTTAAAGTACGTGCGGGTATCGTGTTGAATGCCGGTGTTTATGGAAAAGCAGAACTAAATCCAATTGCTTGCTCCACTTCTTTCCAGACCGCAAGGAACTTCCTAGAGCCAGGGGTACCAATTCGTGACATAAACCGACAGCAAACCGTGACTGAACTGCATGAAGTGAAACTATCGTTTATCGAGAAAAATCAACCGTCTTTTCGAAAAAATATTAATTTTAAAGGACGTAAAATCAAAACAGCTCGCAAGTATAACTTTTATACTTTTTTACTATAACAACAAATCAAGTTGGCGCAAAAATTAAAACATTCAAGTACAACTGATATTTATTTCGCTCGCTATTTATAGAAACACGTAAAATATACATAATAGTGTAACATATTTTCAAATTCATATAATGAAATGGTATTTTTTGCTTCCACAGTACGTACAATATTAACAAAAAACCGTACAAAATAATAAAAGAAATAATTAATGTTTAGATGTTAAGTAATGTTCGTAGTAAAAAATTTCCAAACTATCTTTCCGTTTATAAAGATATTTTGCGTGGATCTTATTAACACGGAGTAAATAGGAGAACAGAAGAAAAAAACACAAATTCACATAATTTAAATGAAAAGTAAGATAAATCTGGACTTGACCCATAAATGGCTAACTATATTTTGATATACTAAAAGAATAACCTTCGAAATAGTTTGTTAAAAATTACATAAAAATGATCACTGACTACTTTATCTTTTACAATTTCGTAAAAAAAACCGGAGTTAAGCAAAAGTCCTTTCACCGCCTTACGTGTCTCCACCAACTCTGCTCAAATTCTTCGGTTGGGCGATTAGCTTAACATCCATTGGTCGCCGGTAAATAAATTACACGACATTTGAAAAATGGCAAAAAGGAGGGAAAATTCAAAAGGTTAGTTTGAGATGGGAAGTTAGTGTCCGAGTGGATCGACCGCTTGACAGTGGTAGAGTAGCTGCGTATCTAGTAGTAGCGTAGCGGCGATCGTAGGTTCGAAGTGACTTTTCTATATCAACGAAACACCTGTCAAAAACGGTTAATTTTAATTTCCAATAGATTTTTATAGTGTGCATAGAAAATTGTTGAATTGTATATATTGTTCATCCTGGAGGCCTATGACAATTGGAAAAAGATTAAAAGGCAGCATCACCAAGATTTGCTGGTTTTGCCACCTCTGGGAACGCAGGATTAACGCCCCCAAAACTGCGGCCGTATTTTTCACAAAACGATAACCAATATTCAGGGAAACCATTTCCGTTAACGGACCCAAAATCCTGTGGTGTGGGGTGGTAAAGTACTTGGGTTTAACTCTGGAACGAAAATTTAACTTCTCTATGCATATAAATGATACGGTTACGAAAGGTAAAATAGCCATGAAAGCCCTATTTCCGCTGATGGCCCGTGAGAAAGGAATCAGCTTTGAAATTAAACTAATTTTATAAAGCAGCTATTAAACATATTCTGCTGTATGCTTGCCCAGCATGGAGTTAAATGTGGGAATCGAACGTCCAAAAACTGCAAGTGGTTCAAAATAAATTTCTAAAATTTACAACCTCACTAACTCGATCAACCAGAATTAGCCTCCTCCATGAAAGAAAGGGAGTGGAGTATATTAAACCCGAATGCGCATGCCCAGTATATTCTTGATGGGTCTCTGTACCACCAAGTACACTACTTGAAGATAGGTAGGAGTGTATGATGTTAACTTTCCATGGACACATAGAAGGATTAGGTACAGTACATAAATCTAGGATCTGTGATGTATTCATTGTTTCCTCTACCAGAGCTGTGACACTAAAAGACAATTTGTGTTAATACAATTACTGGTGCATTGCTTTTGTTAATATCATTTGTTTGTTTATATTTTTGTTAACCCATTTTTGTTAATTCCTTATCCTATTTGATACCTAGAGGTTTTTTATGAAATTTTTTTATCTCTATTTACTTGTATGATTAATTAAAACTAATAACCAACTAGGGCTAGGTGCGTTTATAGGAAAAAGTTTTGAAATAGGACGTATTATGCCCCGCCACTTTCCCTGCTTAATGAAACATTATGTACCATAATGTACAATTATTATTTAATAAATTTTTAGTCTTTCATTTTTTCATACATTAAGGACCCTTGGTAAAAAGTCAGAGTTAATCTTTTTAAAGTGAGGAATAAGTTTAATTTAAAAGCGAAAACAGTCAAAGGACAACCTGTGGGCATGGCAACCCATTGAATAAAACGTTTTGGGGAAATTGCGTACAAAAATATTGAACACATCTCCCAGTCCTCAACGACGCAATGCAGAGACGAAAAATTTGGGTATTAGCTGTTAAATATTTTTTTACAATCGGTTTTCTGTCATTGTTTTTAAGTGTTTCTCAGTTATTATATATCAGCCAATAGTTTTTTTACTTAAGAAAATAAAATAATATGGAGGTTATAATAAATAAGATTAGATAAATAAAATAGTACATTTTTTAAAACGTAAAAATATGTTTTTCAAACTGAAGATTTCTGATTTATTTTACTATTATAAATATTACCTTCTAAAGCCCAAGGAGCAATTCTATCCGAGATTTTCAGTTTGACTTAAAAATTCCTAATTCTTTTCCATTTTATCGAAACAGTAAAAGTGTTCCTAAGTAGAAAATTTCTTTTTTCAGCTTTTGTCAATAAGATTTATCTATTATATCAGTACCAGTGGGACAAATCGGATTTAAATCGAGAAAAAATACCGAAACTTTTATTCTATACCTCCAAATATTATTATATCACGGAGTCCACTTTTGTGCTATTGCATGTCATTTTAAGGTTCTGAATATCTTTATTATTTTCTGTATATTCTTTCGACGTCATTAATATTCTACGATGTAGTTGACGAGGGGTCTGGTGGAATACTTTAAAATTTGTTCTAATAATTTTTATATACACTTCGATTAAAACTCAGAGCCTCTAGGATGAGTATGAGGAGAATTAAAACTTTATTCAACTGTTTATATGAAACCGGACAAAATTTTTCACACAAATACTAGACATATCTGTTTTGGAAAGAAAACTTTCAATAAACTATAGAAGATATATTATGACGCACATTAAAACTACTTTTTATGAATCAACAATGTTAATGCAAGTCAAAAAAAAAAAAAAATTCAATCAAAAGTACTGTTCAGTAAAGAAACCCAATGGTACCGTAGTAAGTAAACAGATGCTGATATTTCTGATCTGCCTGCAGCGTTGCATGAAATCTGCCGTGATGAACGTTTTTCATTTAATGGGTGTGATAGGAAAAGTTTTATTTTGTTTAAAATTTTGGTCTTTGTGTATAACTTCCATTTCATACATAAATTAAGAGACCAAAATTCTTTCAAGAATTATTGACCGGGCAGGTTGAGCAAGCAGGATGTCGAGCGTTTGGCTGAACCCTTCCTTTTATTCCTACATCCGTATTTGTTTTTAGTATGGAGTTGTAAAGTAGAATATTTTGGGTAATTAAAATTTGGACGGTTTATAGAACAGCCGTGAGAAGGCTTTGTAGGTGTGTAGTAGAGTTTTTTCCACAATACCAACCACAATAATTAAATATTTTTTTATGAAAGCTGGTAGATTTCTGAACTGGTTTAATTTTGTTTGCATTAAAATAAGTATGTTGTACTCTAAAATAATAGTAAAATATATTTGTTTATTGTTCCTTGAAACAAACAACAGCATAAGAGGGTCCGTTTATGACTATGAGTGAATAGATAATTTAAAAAAATTAACCAGGGGTCAATGTGTCACCCTAACTGCTTGCAGTTACTATAAATATCTGAAAATTGTTTTATTTTGCGCATATTGTCCAAAACCCTACCTTCCCCCCTAATAATCTTATGTTCTTACGATCAATGTTTTGATTATATCAAATAAGTATTACACAAATTTTCTCTTGTACGTTGACGAATATAGCAGGGAAATCAAGCATAAATAATTCGAAGATGGAGGCGTCGGTGGCCGGCGTTGACACGGCGCTCATCACTGTAGGGTAAAGGTCCTGGGTTCGAATCCAGCGGCCCTGCATTCAAACGCAACACACTTAAAAATGGGCATTTTTTCAAAAACACCGACACCGCGAGGTTGATATAACCTCTGCTGTTGTGCTAACCCTCGTTAAAAAAAATAAAAAATGAAACATTGTCAATGGATGTAGAGTTCATGATTTAAAATGAAAGAAAGTTGATTTTTGGCATTTATGAATTAATGATAATGACAAAAACCCGTTTTCTAGAGTGAAGGATGGACACACACTTTCCTGACATGTTTGGCGTTAGTACATGGGGTTATGGCACCAGCGACTTACCTTGTCAGACGTAAATATTCAAAAAATCAAATTAAATTTTTGTTGTACGATAATTTGATTTTTGTTTTTTCAAATAAGATTTGGATGATACTGAAAACTACAAGAAACCAATTTACATCACCCATCATCAATCCCCTGTTGTACGACGCCCCATCAACGCTGATTATGACCATCAGGCGCAAGACCTGACTTCCGAGATCATAAGGGAAATTTCGGAAATTAGAATACCACAGAGAGATCTTCCAGCTCAGCTTCCCAACTATGAAAGGAGCGAAGAGGAAGAAGAGGACTTTGAAAGGGCTCCTCAGGATTTCGGCACGGATTCGAGCGAGAACAGCGAATCGGCCAATGAGGTACGTCAACTCAAATACGCTGGTTACCAATCGTTTATATTTTGTATTTTTAGGAATTTCCCATATTTCGAGACGAAGTGGAAAACGATTCTTCCGGCTACAGGGAAATTATGGGCAAGTACAAAGTCACGGAGAAAATACCAGACGACAATAAATACAAACCGCCGAGGGTGAAAGTCGTACCTGTGCCGCCTCCGTGTAATCGTCCTCCTCCACCTCCTCCACAACCACCAAAACCTAAACCTACGTCAGAATTTTGGCCTGACAATACTTTACGGCCCTTCAACCTCCAAGGATCATATTCAAGTCGGTAAGGACAATCGTATATTAAAAAAATAAATGTTATAACCGAAAACTTATTTATCATTGAAACTTGAGATTTATCTGTGTAGAATAAGTAGAGTCACTTTAAATCCCCCCACCGACGTTAAATTATCGAAATGTCAGAATGCATTTGACAGGCTAAGTCAGTGAGGATAAGCAGACAAAAATTATGGGTAACGACAAAATAACTCCTATAACACCCTGCAGACCACACAATTCCACAATATATATAATTATCCGAAATTATAACCTTTCAATCTTCTTGGGCGCGTCATTTTAAGATTACATTTTTTCCTGGCTTTATGATCTGTGCATATTAGCCAATTGACAATGTCATTATGCGTATTCGTTTTTTGGTGGGGGGAAGGGTAGCGAGAAAAAATTTAAGGAGGGAATTGAACCCACGACTGCGGGAACTACGAGCCGATCACGCTAACCACTCGACATAATATCAAACGTTGTTTTATATGAATAATCACAAAGAGTTTAGATTCCAATCAAAAATTTTCATATTAAAATCAAGTACTCACATTGTTTGCTAGTCTTTTTTTCTAGTTTAAAATTATTATTAAAAAATTATCAGTTTGTTTCAAATGCTAAATTAAAATAACTAACTTTTAACAGTATTTTTAAACGGATATAACATAATTAATTATTATTACATTTACGTACTAGAGAGCCGAATTGTGGTAGGTTAAGGAAGACGTCGGGCCAGGACTACGGAGAACGGGTCGATAAGGAAAAAGGCTACACTACCGGAATACACATAGGTCATGCAAGAATAACTCACGGGTATCTTCCGACCGAAAGCTCACTCGTTGGTGGGCGTTTTACGAGAATAAAATAACAGTCGAATTCATTTTCAATTGTATAAGGTTTGGCGTTTAAGGCAATATTTTCATAGGCACGGCGACGGAATAGATCGCTGTTCAGGTACCTCTGAGCTTATGGGGCTTTTAGGTTTACACAAGTAGTCCTTTTTAGATGGCCGGCTGATTTCTCTCGAATTAATGACCGTATAAAAAATAGGTATGTAATATTCTTCAGTCTTAGAAAAAAAGGATCTTCGGTGAGGTCACAACAGAACAAAAATTACAACGATAAGCATGCTTCAAATGTTTACTTTTAAAGGGAAAACAAGATAGAGGGTACTTTGGCCCAGTTCAACGTAGAAATGATGTTCAGACATCTGATAAAGACAAGAATACGAAATTCTCGGATTTTCATCTGCCCACTCAAAACTTCCAATGATTTAGTATGCCGGATGCCGTTAAAGGTGAACTTCGATTCACCAGTCCAAAGGATGTATGGAAGAAGGTTTTCTTCAGCCTCCCCAATCGATATTTATGAAGGAAAACCCCTTCGTAATCAGAGTCACAAAGTCCCTGGGCAAGATAAGAGCGATGGGGCTTAAAACTTTAGATCCAGAGAATGTCTCTAATTTTATTTTATGAAAAACTTGACATCTTTCCAACATTTTGATGATTTTTGCGGATATAAAGTAAAATATTCACCTTCTCGTCAAAATTAGGCAGACGGTTTCTTGGTGATGGAACAGCAACTGATCCGTTTCCCATTGTATTCCTAGCAGCATGAATAAACGTTTCGTGGTTTACTCTGGGGTGATCAGGAAATTTATTGTAGTACAACACGACCGTACGATGACAAGCAATGCCATCACTATCAATAAAGCAGTCGTACATGTCAACTCGCTTTTGGTAGGAGAAATGCGTTCTTCGATTCATTTTGAATGGAATACTGAATGTCACGATAGGTTTATCGTATAATTTATTTACTTCCAGGAATTGAGATTTGCTCTCATAATGCGAGTTTGGCCAACAATGAAACAATGCATAGACAATTAAGCTTTAACGAAGAAGCTAATTATTGGAATTAACAACACAACAAACGAAATCGTTCCTTCAAAGTTTTTAACGTAACTTTGTCATTTTTGAATAAACTTACAATCGATTGTACCATTGTTTCCAGCTTAAAAGAATCCTTTATAACAGGAGGATTTGTAGGGTCGTAGGTTTTTTATTTTTATTTTTTTAACGACGGTATTTCTACTACGAGGTTATTTGAACCATAGGGGTCCCGATGGTTTTGAATGCAGGGCCACTGGATTCGACCCCGGGACCATTTCCTTACAGTGATAACCGCTGTCAACGACTAAATCTTGCGGCCACCAACATTCCCCATTTTCTGTTGTTATATAAAATAACGAATTAACTGAAATATAATAAACATAAATACCTACAATATCACATTTAAAAAATATATATTTATTTAATCACAATTCTTTTTTTGGCTCCGAAGGCTGGTGAGAAGGCGCATGTTTAATAATTTTCCATCAACAAAAATATTTTATTAAAACTATTGATCCCAGGGCGTAGACTCTTTTTTTAAATTAAAAACATCTTCGATACAAATTTGATGTCAAGAAACGAAACAGGGAAATAATTACGGTTATTGTTTGCCCATTTAATACAATTTTAAAATTATTTTGCCTTAAATGATTTTTCAAGTTTAACTTTTCTGGTTGTTGCGTATTTAGAAACCACCAGCCAATGGTCTATGTAATTTAAGGTGGTCAGAGAAAAGGAACAAAAGAAATAGTTATGAAGTCAATGCTATAAAAAAATTGTTATAAAAGCAGCGGTTTTTAGAGTTTTATTTTAATCATGATACAAACGTGTAATCATAAAAACTGATTAGGCCAACAGCCTAAACACATTTTGTAATAAATTTTCCTTTTACGAATGACTATTGTATAATGTTTAGTGAAAGCAGTGGGCGCAAAGGAAATAAAATCAGAAATAAGATTTGGCTTATTTTATTATATTTCAATTAATTCGTTATTTTATATAACAACAGAAAATGGGGGCGTAGGTGGCCGCAAGGTTTTGTCGTTAACACGGCGCTCATGTAAGGTAAAGGTCCCGGGTTCGAATCCAGCGGCTCCACATTCAAACCGGACATTCTTATAAATGTGTAGAGGTTAGTGACCGTTAATCGATAATTATCAGATATCGTGAGATGCGGTCTGGTGTGATGTAGGTTTCAGAAAAACATTTTCTTTATGGCAAAAGAAATTATTATTTTCAAAAACACCGGCATCATGAGGGATTATATGACCTCTGCTTATCTTGCCTTTCTTCGTTGATGATTTGAAGTTTCTCTTTTCTTAAATCAAACAATAGGCTGTGATAATATATAATGTACTGTAAAATGTACTTACTTTTTGTACATGTCTATTTATAGGTCTGCAAGTTTTTATGCGTATTTGTATTACATATACGTGAGTGTACAAAAATTTGAAAAAAAAACTTAGTAAACAACAATATATTTATAACAGTAGAACAATGAGAAGATGTACACACGAACATAGTAAGACAATAAACATAGTACATATAAGCATGTAGAGTAATATCACGTTAAGAGATTTCACTTAATTCCCTTAATACAAACTACTAGGCAAACCCACCAAACACCAAGGAACATTCAAGCTAAACTTTGAAGTTTCCTATGCTTTGAAGAAACTATAAAGTATAAAATTCAAGTTTAATTATGTTCAGAAGAATGCGTAGGCCTGCGAGGCATTTAACTTTATGCGAGATTACATAGTGGAATTTAAATGTACATCTTCTTTGTAAACTACATTCACGTCATAAAAAACTGTATTATCTTTTGTGGTAATATCTTATTCTTATTTATAACTACAATAAGTTGTTATTAAAATTGATTTTGTATCTAACCCACAGACGGAGACAACCAAAAACAGACTTTCGTATTTTTTGTTCCTCCGGCCAGCTACCTACTATGGTCATTGTTGGCACTTCACGTATATAAACTTCTCGCATTTTTCTTTGTTTCATTTCAACTTTTTATCTATCTCATTAACTATATCTCTTGTTTTAATTTTGTTTCCGACCGACCAAACAGAGGAGTCTTGTTACTCGTTCCTATCATCCCATACGTGGTTTGTTAAAAATACTTCAACATTTATAGACTCACTAACAATACCCACACACGCTAAGAAAATTGATTACCTAATCTACAGTTGTCAGGGCGCAGAGTACAGGTGGTCTTGCTGAGGTCCTGCCCCTACAACTAAATAAAAGGTCGGTAGAACAGTCATAATCCTACCGACTTCCTTCCAGTCGTGCTAATAAATACACTCATACTGTGTGTACAGAATTTCATTCATCCATTAGACTAATTCTATTTTGACGGGCTTGTGAAGTACTCGATATTCCTCGATGTACACGTCATTTTACACAAAACATTTTCGCTAATAAATACATTCATATTGGAGAGGTCGCAGCATCTCGGTAGTATTACTGCAACCTTGATAGCGGTGACTTGTCCGTCACATCACACAACACATAATTACCTAAACTAATATGGTGGGCCTGTGGGCTAATGGATATTCAGTAACGGCCACACCAAAACATACCTCATCACCCAGGCTAATAAATACATTCACATTACAACATGTAAATATACCGCGCGTTGTTGGTTACATGTATCCATAGACATAATAAATTTTATGTACCCAATAAAATTATCTTTGAAGTCACTGTTATGCTTAAAAACTCTTCCCAGATTAGATGGTAGATCAAAACTTTCTTGGTACTCTCATAACTTATTATATTCCTCTAATAGATGTCTCACCGTCACCGGGTTTCCACAGAGTGGGCAGTGTTTACTACTTCTACCCACTAAGAGGTGGCCGTCTGTGAGACGGGTGAGACCCATTCGTAGCTTTGTTAATATTTTGTTACGTTTTTCAAATTCTCCATGGCACATGGCCTCACCGTACTTAAATAGTAATTTTTATTTATTTACAAGTAAGGATTGCGGGTTGCCGGCCGCACCGGTTTTTCAGCTCAGATATTCTCTTCATTGATCGAAAAAATCGTTATTAAATATTTTGCTTCGAGAAAAGGAATCTTTAACCGTTTTTTTCTTAAATTTTTAGGCATAAGAGCAAAAGCAAACCACGGATAGTCGGCTACCAGCCGTACATCATCAGACGAATTCATCCTACCGACGGAGCGACTGGTTTAGTCATCAGGCATCACATCCCGATGCCCCGGCCTCCACCACCTCCACCGTTACCGCAGATCGTTAAAGAAGTGCACATCCACCATCATCACGGACCAACGGACCCGTCCAAAATAAAAATGCCTGTTGCCGTTCACATACTCAAAGACGCCATGGATTCATCTTTGGAGGAAGATGATAAACTGGATTTTGAACTATCTAAGCGCTATAGGCCAATGGCCTCCTCCAGCGCCCTGATACCTGTTATTTCTCATGGAAATTTTGCAGAGCCACCTTCTTTAAGCTTTATATAAATAAGTTCTTTAAAACTTATTAACAGTTAATAATAAGTCGGTTAAACCAAAGAGATCTATATAGGCAGGAAGTCATTTCCGAACATCAATTTAATAATAAGTAAAAAAAGTACATATTTTTCAACAATATTACAATAAAAACAGGAACATTTCATTATCCATAATAAATTTAGTTAATCAGCAGTTTATTAATTAAAACTTATTTTCTTTTTTTTTTACTTGTCTTCAAAATATTATCTCAAAATCCAGTAGGGTAAATAGAAATAAAAATAAGAAAATTGACATTTTTCTTGAAAGAGATTTATTAGATGTGTGTATTATAAATTATACTTATAATAATTATAATAATTATTTATATAGCCGTCACAATATTGAACATGTGGGTATTCAACATGGTAGGCTCCACGTCTGCCAAAGCCTTGCCAATATGTGTACGTACCAACATAAGACCATATTATCAACATATCATAATCATGTAAAATTCTTAAAGTATAACCAATTAGTTAATATTCATATTTATATTTGCATTACATTATTTACAAAGGAAGTATAATTTAAAAAATACTAATAGCTGTAAATATTTGATTAAAATGCTTTAACAAACTGTGTACATATTCTACAATATTATAACTTTACTTTCAATTGCAATGAAGTCGTAATAAATTGGAACACGTGTGATCTTTATTAACCTCTTTATGTTTGTTTGATAAATGACGTTAATCATCACTATACACCACAATCATTTACGTTGTATGCAAGTTTTTACGGGCAGTGAAAAAACCCATCCAATTCACCAAGATATGTGTAAACTGCAAAACTCCCCCTTACATTACCGTGAAAATATTATTAGCGCCTTGAACGAATATCAACACGTTCTCATCGATAATTTAATCATAATTACATGATCTTTCAAGTGCGATTACACATGCTGTTTAAAAACGTGGCATAACCCTACGCCCAAGGCCGTGTCTGAAGTATGGCAGTCCTGAAAAATAAAACTTGCAGCCTCCGCTGTAAATTTTTAAAATATTTCTTACATTCTTTGTAAAATTCTTAACCATTTTAAGTATGTTATACAACGGGTAGAAAATTATACGAATTAAACCACTTTTTTTATTACTCCTTTAATTCAACAGCGTTTTCCAATCATTTAGAAAATATTACTATAAATTAAAAACACTCCTCAGAAATATTTATTTTTTTAACTTAAATCCTTCAGATTCTTTATTAGGATTATGTCCTTTATGTGTAAGAGTATATTTAGTAATAGTTACTTGTTATTTTTCATTATTTCAATACTGATACCATAAGCCAGAAAAAATACAATTATTACTTAAGAGAACGTCTGAAAATATTGGAACCTTGTATTTAAACTCAGCACATTTTTCATTACCATCCAAAAATTGGATAAGTAAAAGTTATTAATAACTATATAAAGATTTTTATGTAGAAATCATCATTTATAATCATATATTTAAAAATGGATTTTTACAGCCTATGATAGTAAACTATACTGCTAAAATTATCTGAAAGTATCTTTTTAAAATTAGTTTTTTTGTACCATACTTAGGCGTTCTTTTAATCTCTTATTAGTTTGATTATACATAATGACTATTTTAATGATCTTATTTGACGTTTATTTTCTTATGTTATCCGTATGTTTTAGCCATTAGACAATAGAAAAAGAGCAATTAAATTTTCAAATAAATGATTAAAAATTCAACAATGTCATAATAATAATTATTATTATTTGGAGATCGTGCGGTTTGGTGTGTTGTAGGTTTAGAAAAACATTTTCTTTATCGTGCCATCGTTTCGATCTTTATATCAGGTTTTGTGGTCTGCTTGGCCAAAAAATTCTTTTCAATTTATTAAGGTTTTGGTTTAGATAACAAAGTCAATGCCATATGTAGGATTCGAACCCCGACTTTCGACTAAATATGCCGCTGCTTTACCACTTGAACTGCGTAACTTCGATCCGCTCGGACACTTCCCGTAATTTCCTTTAAAAGTTACGTAATTTGTCACTTCCCATCTCAACCTCACCACCCGAATTTTCTCTTCTTTTTGCCATTACACGATAGGCCGTGATGGAACGACATGGAAATGTATGCTGGTTGTCTGTATTTGATGTATATTATTAGTAATTTTTTTCAATTATTAATCTTTAATTAAGATTTTGATTGAGATAAAAAAGTCAGTGTCACATGCGGGATTCGAACCCACGACCTTTGGCTAAACACGCTGCTGCTCTGCAACATGAGCTAGCGTGACTCGGACACTAACTTCCCATCTCAGCACCACCTTTTGAAATTTCCTTCCTTTTTGCCATTCTTCAAACGTAGTGCATTCTATTTGATTCTCGGCGACAAATGAAACGGCCACGGAGAGCTTTCATGAAGTGTACTTCATTTTGGCTATTACATTGTATTAGGTTTCATGGTCCGCCTGAACAAATAAATTCGTTGCAATTTATTAACACTTTGGTTGAGGCAAAAAATAAAATTGTCGCCAAAATCAAACAGATTGCACGACATATTTTGAATTGATGGGGAAGGAATTAGGGATAGAAATCCATTTTGAAATGGGAGTCGGCTTCTTTGATGTAAAAGGAGACGACCCGAGAAAAAAAAAAGGTTAATGTTTCGGCCTGATTATGATTTCAAGATTACATAGAACGGGATAATTAACACGACACACAAAAATGACACATCTAAGCAGAGAACAAACTCTTTGAGTCTAAAACTTCTGGAATTGTATTAATTCATTTTTTCACAACCTACGCATATTTGGATATACAAACAATGATTATAAATCCAAGGCAGTGAAAATGATCTCAATAAGGATCGAAACGTTGCCACGATAAAGAAAATGTTTTTCTAAACCAACGTCACACCAGACAGCACATCTCGATTAACTGTCACTAAACCTCACAAAAAAATAATTATAATTATTATTGGCAGGCTTATATGGTCAAGCAGCTATTTGCTCACTACAGTAGTTAAGTGCAAATATGAAAAAATAAATATATAAATATAAAATTGGAGCAAACAACCATTCGCTTAGATACACTCATAGAATTTATAAATACTGAATAAATCAATAAAGAATCACGATGTAATAAATACGAGTGACAAATAAATAACAGGACAAGAAAATTACTGCCGTCAAATGTTTACGTTGATGTCCTTGGCAAATTCTTATAAGCAATCATACTGTTCAGTGCTTACCGAAACAATTAATGAACTCAAATTGAATCTGTGCATATAAACCGCTTTCTGCCAATTTCATAATCATAATAACCGTGACGTATTTTACTCATAACCTCTTCCACCGCACCTCTCATTGACAATATTCACATAAACCGATCGTTCGTTTTTATTATTCTTAAAACTGATATATTTTCATGATGAGGTTTTACAAACCGTACAATAAATTATTTGCCGTTTTTGTAGACAATCCGTTCACGACTTACATAATGGATTGCAAACCCGCTCTTTGAACACCTTTTTCCACGCTTAACAAAAAAAATCACATTATAGATAACAACCCTAATCCTACACCTAACCCCTTCTAAACTAACCCTCATTTAACATAATCCTAATCCACGTTCTTCTACTCCCCTATAATGTGAACTCGATGATGGTGATCATTATTCCTAAAGCTAAATAACCTAAACATAATAAAACAACCCTATTAATAAAATAAGTAAAAAAAAAGTAAAGGGTATTACCCATACGATACCTGGCATTAATTATTATCTTATTTTGAAAACTCGTTCCTAATACGTGTTGTCAACAATATTTTTTCGATTATTTTGGACATCGAGCCCCCGACCTTGCTCTCCAGTTATTCCAAGGATTTCTCCAATGCCTGAAGCGGAACATAGATTTCCCTCCTTGGCAATAAAAATTCATTTATGTTGACATGTCTAAGAGAAACAAGGCTAGCTTAGCACGTAGAAAAAAAATTGACATAAACATCAAACAGAAATTTTTCAGATAGTGTTTTATGTTTGTGAAAAAAAATTCCTGAATCGTTCTAAAACTTACATAACTTAACACTTAGTATATGAACTTTAAAAATTGTAAAAGTTGTTCGCAGTTTTTAAATCATGAACACATAAAAAAACGACAGTAAATATTATAGTTCAAGCCATATATAATTTTAACCTTTACGATTAGTTTTAACCGATACTGTAATTATATCGGAAATTTCTACTAATATTTAAAGTCCTAAATTATTTTGAAAAATTAAATGGATTAATTATCAACACGAAGATGAAAAATTGTGACATTGTTATAAATTAATAAAAACGTAATGAAATCTCTTACAAGAACAAAAAGTCATTCAAAATAATAAAGTTTTGCGATTTTAAATGTTAGATTAAAACGCTCGTGCAAGGGCATATTAAACACTAAATATTAGAAGTTTTGTAAGAAACTATACATTTTGATGGTATTTACTGTACCACCATCAAAAACCTCTCTTTATATTTTTTTTATAAAACAAGTGTCTCTCAGTTTGTCGACTGGTAAAAACGTCCGATTTTTTAATTTTTATAACTGTTGAAAACTTTAAACCAACTCCGCTAATGTACACGAACTATTAGAGCATCTTAATGTCTGTAAAACATACATTTTTATGTTCATTTTTTCGTAGGTACAATACAAGGGTCGCTCCGCTGTTATATATAAATTTTACTTTCGAAATACCCACAAAAGAGAATGCAGTTACCGCTACGCAGATGATAGCTAGACAAGCAATATTAAGAAATCTTCCCTCTTCTACACAATCTTCACTTATGTTACAAATCCATACCAATAATTGAAAAATGGAACAATCTTTGGAAAATGAAGTTTAACACACAAAGCCAAAACATATCACCTTCAAACTCCACCCTGAGACTTGTCCTAGCGTATATTTTATACAATGAACCTGTTCCGCATTCCGACAACATTAACTCTTTACAATTTACATTTAATAGAACGCTTACTTGAAACCAGTTAAAAAACAGACACTTAACAAACGATTTAAAATGTCTTACCGCCTACTGAATCAACGATGAAAACTACGATTAAAATCAACACCTTCGACCTACTGAAACTTTTCTGGATGTACGAGTGTCAAGTTTAAGGATCGGCCAACATTTCATTATCAAAAATTGCCAAATTTTCAATCAATGATTTTAGGATTAATTGTTTCTACACTTTCTTACGAAAAAATAACACACTTCACATCATCATCACACACGAATATGATTACTCCACTCCAAAAAATTAACACGTAATCGACTGAAAATAATATGTTAAGACAACTCTTTTATGATTAATATCACATTTTTAATCCAGAGCGGCTGCCAATGGGTAGCTATCTCTTATAACGCCTGTAACATTACAATCACAAATATGCTGATTGTAGATAATATACATAATCAAAAAAATATATCTCTAGGGATATAAAATTTGCTAACCTTTCATTGACGGATAAAAAATCAAATCTGCCTAAAAAAGAGACTAAGAAATTAATGCGTTTTCATACCTAAGGTTAACCATATTTCAATTAATTAATACTTATGAAAGGTATTGGTCGAGATAATAAAAGGCAGGATTCGAACCCAGGATCTTCGGCTAAATACGCTGCTCCTCTACCACTATCGTGAATTCGATCCGCTAGGACACGAACTTCCTATCACAACTTCACCACTCGAATTTTCCTTCCTTTCTCTCCTTTTATCAAATGCCGTGCAATCTATTTGAATCACGAATTGTAATGGATTCAATAATTACACTGATGTATATCTTCGCGAAAGCTCTCCGTGGCCATTTCATTTGTCGCCGAAAAACGAATACACATTTGAAAAATGGCAGAAATGAGGGAAAATTCAAAAGGTGGTATTGAATAGGAAATTTTGCAGTCAGAGTGGATGGAAATCACGATAGCTCGAGTGGTAGAGCAGCTGCGTATTTAGCCGAAGAAAATGGGTTCGAATCCTAGGTTAGGTTAGTTTAGGTTAGGTGGCAAAGTTACTAGGAGGTGGGGTTTGTGTGCCCCAGGCACTGCAGCCTTTTGGCTTATTGTACCTTCCTAGTTCCTTAATTTAGTCAATAGACTCGATCCTTTTACTTAGGATTATCAAGTCATTGACTGTTATTGCTTCAATGTGGTTCTCTGAGTCATTTCTGTGCGTCAGATTGAATCTCCATTGAGCCGTTGCTCCGCATTCGAAGATGATATGAGTGTCTGTTTCCTCCTCCTCATTACATAGTCTACAAATTGGATCACTATTATATATGCCCATGTTTTGTAGATGTTTTCTCAGGTGCCAGTGGCCGGTTAGTAGCTCCCCCCCCCCGGTTAGTAGGCCCATTTGCCCTCTCCAGTGGTTCGAATCCTACTCGTCGCATTGACTTTTTCTCTCGATCAATACTTTTCATAAACATTTATTAATTGAAAAATCGGACCAAGAACTGTAATGGAGTTAAGCATATTGTTATATTAGTTTGCAATTTTTGTGTTTTATATATTTCAAGTATTATTTTCTACATTTTTTAAGGTTTTATATTATTTGTATCGTTTTCTTCTTTTCTTTTAACTAAAGATTGTGACCAGAAGCAACTGTTTCTAATAAAGTTTATTTATAAATATTTATAAATTAGACTTAGTAAAAATTTAAAAAAAGAAAAAAACAAACTATTGTATAACTTCCAATTAATGAAGGCTTTTAATTGCCAAAAAATTCATTGTCACGAGCGGGATTGGGACCCACGACCCTTGGGTAATTACGCCGCTCCGGTACCACTATCGGGACTTCGATCCACACAGACTCCAACTCCCCATCTCAAACTACAACCTTTCAAATTTTCCCACCATTTTTGTAATGTGTATTTCAGCGACATATGAAGTGGCCATGGAGCGTCGCTGTTACTGAAGAAATACTTCGTTTTACTTATTAAATCCGTTAAGTAGAAATAATTTGATTGAATATAAAATATATTTTGCATTGTATAAAATCACTTTTCCACATCCTAAACGTATTTTTTAAATGTAAACAATGTTTGTAAATCCCAGACTCTGAAGATGTTCTCAATAAAGTTCGAAATATTGGCACGACATAGAAAATGTTTTTCTGAATCCTACATCACACCAGGCATATCACAATATCTGAATAAATAAATCCATTATATTTCGTGGCCCGATATACTACTAATAGCTTTTTTCAATTAATTAATCTTTGATTTTGGGTTGAAATGGTATTTATTGCCAGAGTGAATCGAAATCAAGGTAGCTCAAGTGGTAGAGCAGCAGCGTATTAGCCGAGGGTTCGAAATCCTCTCGTGACGCTGACTTTTTTAATTGAAAAACGTTATTCGGTCAATCGGACGAACTTTCATAAATTAATTTTGATGGTCGTTTTAGTACAAATAGAAGTAAATTTGTAATTGTAAAAAATACTTATTGGATGATTTTAAATGGTTCATTGTATCATTGGTAGATAGTAATGAAGATATTCGTCATTTTCGACATTGTACAGATGTGTACTAATTAGTAACGTAATAAATAAACGCACCTCTTTCGTAACGATGTTATATGGTAACCGTAAATGTGCTATAACTAAATCTATAGGTCAGAATATAAATAACTATTTAATAAAAAATCCCTACATGCTTAAGAACAGCAAATGTCATTTTATGACTGTTCCAGTTCTGAATAAATTTAAAATTTATTGAAGCAACCCGTCTTATATGAACAGGAAGGCACAGATTGAGCTTGATAAAATACTACTTATTCGCCATTTTGTACCTCGATGTGATAGGAAAACTCGCCCTCCTTGACATTGAATATATCCTGTTGCATACATATGCTCATATTTGGCGGCTCTGTCGGAATATTTATAGGAATAATGGTTCAAAAAAATCAACAGCCTACGTATCAATCTGATTTTCTGACGGCTAACGATTAAATATAAGATTTCCTATATAAAGTGGTATTAAATAACATTAAATCTGTCCCACACAGGTTTTACAGCAACATAAAGTTTAGGGACTGTCAAAAATCCAACTATACAAGAAAACGTCCGAATCAATATTATTATAATTTATTTCTTTTCCATCAGTTCTAAAAATTTTAATAGAGGAATTAACATTGATCAAAACTTTCTGGTGTGGAAGTGGTGACGATGTTGCATACGAAAATAAATCAAAATATCTAATGAAAACTGTTTAAGTTGTTAGAATGATAAATGACAAAAGTAAAATAGTAAGTAGAAAGTATAATCCAAATATTTTCTTCTTTTTTATTGAAAACATAAAACAAATTTTCTTAAAAAAATAAGCTATTTTACATTAGTTAATAATAATCAAAAAGTTATTAAGAAAGAAAATAATCTATGTAGAGTTTCAATCTTCGTAGAGGCCATTAGAAAGGTGAAGAAAGAAGAAGACTAATTGTTGGGTTCACCATGATTTCGGCAACTTATGACGACCAACCTGAGGCGACGATGTTGTCGCTCTCTCTCTCTCTCTCTCTCTCTCTCTCTCTCTCTCATTAATTTTAATCCTTGTACACAGTTTCTGTAACAGATATGATTTTAGTCAAAATCATCACTGTGGTCATAAACGTTACCTGTAAAAATTGCTAGTCAGAACGAAATTGTTGGACCCTTAGTCATATGGATATTATATTAGAGGGGGGGATGTCTATGGTCATGTAAAATGTTGTGCTGGCCATATACTTCAAAACCTTTAACCCAAAACGATTTTACAATAATTTTCCATGTTGATCGTTTTCTGCACACTTGAGAAAACTCTGATCGTGGCACTATAAGTTGCCGAAAGATTGGTGAATCCAACTGTCTTCTGCTTTCTTCACCTGTCTAAACACCTCTACAAAGATTGAAACTCCACATAGATTATCTGCAGGTCGATCAACAAACATCACATCTTTAAAAAAAATAGTTTAAAAAAAGTCTGTTTTAGGTCTTAGAACTAGTCACCGAATAGAAATAAAGAACCCCCGAGTTCCTGTTTATGTTTTTAAGTAGTTCACTTTAGACCTCACTGTGTTGTTTCCAAATTGAATCTCGTGATTAACACTCACATATTTCACGGAAAAACAAGTATGTGTAACCTAATCCGTCTATGAACTAAAATCGTAACACTAAATCCTACCTAACCCTAACTCCTAAATGTCCTATCCTAACCTAACTTAACCTCTGTATAATATTACCTTAACTTACTTTAACACAGTACGTTCCTACCATAAACACTAATTAACATACCTTAACATTACCCTAATCTTGACCAAAACCCTAACTCCACCTAACATTCATTTATGCCAGCCTAACCACATTTAACTATAACGTAACCTTGATCTGACCTTGCCCTATCTCACATTAGCTCCACTCGTTCGTACTCCACGTTAACGCAAAATCGATTAAGAAAAAAATAGTGAAGGAAAAAATTAGTAACCTAATTTTTGTTTCAATATGGCAGAAATAATGTCAAACAAAAATTTAATAAGTTGCTTTAAGCAAATTGCAAATTTCATGGTTCCGAAAATAAGTTCCACCTCATTCAATTTTTTTTTTCGACAGAATACGAATCGTTGCCATTCCATCACACAAATATTAAAGTAATGTGTTATTAGTGCGATTATTTAAATACGTTGAATCCATCTATGCCAAGATTCCTCAAATAACGAATAATTTGACTGTGTTTTATTTTCTAATATATGTTTAATTTTGTTGAATTGAATGAATTTTTTTATTTCTAATCTTTATGAACTTTTCCACCTACTAGTTGCATGAAGTCATGCCTGCTAGACATTAAACAATGACAATGATTTAAACATTGGCAAAGGAAAACGAACAACTAATAGTTGCATAAGCCTAAATGTCTAGACTTTTAAGTTGGAGCATTTGGACTGAGTTTGGCAAGACAAGAACTGAATCATTTTGAAATTATTTCAAGATATGTAAGAGACGACGATCAATTCGGACTTTCCTTTCAAACAGGCTCACACGGGTAGCTTCCTTTTTAACCGGTTTGGATCTGTTGACTTTTAGAAAAGGTAACGCATGTAATCAAAATATAGAAGAAATGAGTACGAGAATAGTGTGAATAGCCAATGATTAAAATTGTATCATTAGTAAAAACTTTTAGTAATGCTAATGACAGTATTGGATGACAAAAAAGCGTTTTTATTTTTTAAAATCAACCTGTTGTAGAAATGTCATGAAATATTACATCCCGAAGTCAAGGTTTTCGTGTTTTTTTCAATGTATTTCGGCATCTTTCAAAACCTTTTTGGTTTGTTAGTATGAATGGAACAGATTAATATATGAAAATAATTTTAACAAAATTTTTGAGTACAATTTTACATATGCACAAAAAGAAATAAAAGGCAAGATTTGATTTCTTTTTTAATAACTTGGATCTTTGTCAAAGATTAGTCAAGTGTCTCACTAAAAATGTAAATAAGATCCAACATTTCAGAAACGATTAAACAACCTAATTGTCATACCTTTATCATTTCGACAGATTTTATTATTTCAGCGAAACGAAAATTTCTATCCTTTTCTTTTTGGAGATTATAAAACGTGCTTGACAAAAATAAAATTATAGACAGATTTGATTGATCGTAGTGGGTTGAAATTAAAATTAACAAGTTTAAATTTACAATAAAATTAAACAGATATTTAGTTGTTATAAATAAGATCATTATGGACAAAAAGCTCATGGAAGGATGCAATAATTATTTCTGTAACCTTTCGGATCAATAGAAATCTACCCATTTTCAAAATCCGTGTACCTTTCAAAACAGAAATATCCAATCTGAAAGGACGAATAGTACAGGAAACAATTCCCTTACGCATTGTCGTTGATACCGCGTAAGACAGTGATCACGAGGGGAAAATCTAATTTAATGACATGTCCTTCGGATCATCACGTAGCAGCAATAAATCAGACGTTAGCCAAGAGGAATCGTCGAAGGAAAGCCCACTTCTCAAGTTGAACAATGGGCAATACTCTACAATGTCGTTTCATTCGTTAAAACGGTCGTGACAATATCTTCATTGACTTGAAATAATTAAGCTATTGTATAAAATTATATTCAATCTCTATCCATTGTCCGGTGAAACATATCAAGCCTCATTTTTTATCCTCTCATCAGAGACAAACTAATAAGATCGCATTTAACATTGGCTGTGTGCTCAACTAATTGTATGTTTAAATCAATTTTCGTAAATCGAACGTTTTCAGGTTGCCAAAATCATAAAACACAATCGAGGGTGCGATACGATTGTAAACACACGAAAGAGTGTGAATATACGTAGAGGGAAAGGTACGTATGTAATAGGGAGAAAAAGAAAAATAAAGAAAGAAAAAGAAAGAGAGAAAGAGGGTGTGAGAGAAATATATATATATATATATATACATGTAAATAGATAGGTAGATAGGGAGGGATGAAAGTAAATAGATAAATTGGTAGAGAGAGAGCGAGAGCGAGAGAGAGAGAGAGAGAGAGAGAGAGAGAGAGAGAGAGAGAGAGAGGGAAAGAGAGAGAGAGAGAGATGGAGAGGGTGTATGTATATGTAATACGTTGTGTATAAATTGTAATACGTTTATATAACATACGTATGTACTACTTTTTGGTCGTAAAATGGACTGTGTGGTGATTAGTGGCCGTTCATCGATAATTATTCAGGAATCGTGAGATGCTGTCTGGTGTGATGTAGGTTTCAGAAAACTTTTTTTTTATTGTGCCAACGTTTCAATCTTTATTGAGATCATCTTCAGGGCCTGGAATTTACAAATACAAACAACAGCAGGGCTCAAAGTGTTTGTTTTTTGAGCTTGAAGATGAATTCAATGAAGATCGAAACGTTGGCACGTTAAAGAAAATGTTTTTGTAAAAACTATATCACACCATACAGCATCTCAGGATTTCTGAATAATTGTAAAATGGAATTTTTGTTTATATTATTTAATCTTTAAAATACAAAAATATTTTATAATATTATTATTTTATACAATATTATTTTTTTATATTACAACCTATAATGCTTATCAACCATGGTAAACAATATAGATCGAACACGAGTGTATAGCTGTGATAAAAATGTGTGTTTATATATCTCTTCAGTCAGTGGTAATCCCAAAATAATTTTATTTTTGATATTCTATAGCATTTGCTTGGAGATGGAGAAGGATGTCGAGATTGATGGTTCCTCCTCAAGAACCACTCTCAAAATGATTGCTTCCTTTACAATGGAAGGAAGTCGGAGTCAGATATCATTTCTCAAACCTGCGAACTCGAAGCTCTTTTACTTCCTCATTCCAACTCTTGATTTAATTTCCGCCCTAAAGGATGGTTGACGAAAGTAGAGAAGTTAGGAACTTTGCGAATACCGTCTGCTCCACTTTTAACAGTTGTAATTTACTTTTCTAATGGTGTGCCTAATGTTCTCGCTCTCCGTGGATAAAATGTAATAAAGTAACGTATGCTATAAGACAATGAAAACACTTTTCTATTTACAGTAAAGTAAAAGTCAATGGAGCAAAAGCATCACTAAAAACGAAGTGAATTAATTAACTCCTGTGATGAAATAGAGCATAAGTATAACCAATACGTAGAAACCAAATACTACAGGGACAAAATCTTAACATAATTTTTTCACAAGTAATATTGAATGAAATTCGAAAACATTTGCCAGATTCTAATCAAGAACTGCTAGGAAAATACGTGTTCCCCTAAACAATGCCTACCGTGGTTATCACACATTCAATTTGGAGGATTTAAACCTGATTTTGTTTATAAAGAAAGGAAGGAAATAGTAAAATAACCTAAAACAAGGGTGGAAGTCACGATAGTTCAAGTGGTAGAGTAGCGGCCTGTCAAGCCAAAGGTCGTTGGTTCGAATCCCCTCGTGACACTGACTTTATATCTCAACCAAAAACCTTAATTAATTGTCTGAAAGAAAGTGTTGTCATGATTAAATAACTTCTAAACCAAGCTATGATCGGTTTTCATAAAACATACTTTCCTCGACAAAAATGCACATCCAGAAAAAAACTTTAATATTACGCCCAGTAACCTTGATAATTTGTGACATAATTTGGTTTTCACGAAATAAATAAGATTTTTGAAAAAAACAAGATTTACAGTTTGCATTTTTCTCTTTCATCCAAAATCCATTGTTGTAACAATTCAAAAAATGATTTAATTAAAAAAAAATTAGTACTGTTTTTTTTTTTCTCGATAATGGTGTGAATATTTGTATCGATAATAATATTTCGAAACATTGAAAAACTGTAATTTTTTCTTTTGTTCCAAAGTTTATAATATTTCTTCACGTATAGAATCGGAATGTCATGTATAAATCTATCTTTAAAACCCACGCACAGGCACTATTTTATTGTATTGTAAATAATAATTAATAAAATTATGAAATACTTATGCTGTCTCTTACCGCAATCACTAAATTAATGTTTCGTCACGCCTCGGCGACTTCATCGCACAGTTTTTGAATTTTCACAGGAGTATTTCTTTATTAATTACTTCATTAGTATTTCACACTTTCTATAAAGAGATTGAAAATAATGAATTCTTCTTATTATTATTATGATTTGGATTTATACAGGCACAAATCCGCACATACTTACAAACATGGAATATTCGATTGTTGAAGTCCACTTGCAATTCTTGCTTTGACTGGCAGACTCGAGAATGTACTTACTTTTATTCATATTTTTCATACCAAAAATATGTTAAAAATAAAAAGTTTCTTATGTAATTCTAAAAAAACAATTATAGCAAACTGAAAATCAAAAATGTAAAAAAGAGAATACAATTCATCATGGAATCCTCATACAGAACTATAAGTTCTAGAAGTTCTGACAAGATACAGTTCACGTTTCTTGATAAACGCTCTTCCTTGTAACAGTTGAATATTCTCACAGACTGTTTTGGCAGTTATCCGGATTCCAGCATTTAGATGTTCATCCATCACTATCCCTAACCATGTCTGATTTACCTCTTTTAAACCAAAAGCTTGTTTGCAGCTAGTGACTTACCGAGTTCCGGCACATCCAAACTAGTAAATATGATAAAGAGCGGGTTTTTTCTATTTAATAATGCAGAATATAAAATACATTTTTCCACTGAGCATCCGTCTATTTTATTACGGTTTTCTGAACTTAATAATCGCATCACCTTTATATTTTAATTCATATAGGTTTCTTTGTATTTTCCATACCAAAAATATGGTTCTTTGCACAAGTAAAACAAAAAAGACAAAGGTCGTTACCTAAATGAACAAAAATCACAAAATTCAAATACAAATCAAAATGTAAAAAAACTATTTTGCCCCCTTCAATATCGAGTATTTCCACCTCTGGCGAGAATCAAATTATTAAACGCTTTTGCATTCCTAGGAAAGTATTACGTATAAATCCTGAGGATTCTTTCCCATTCATCAAGAACAGACGGTTCGTGGGTGTTAGGAGTTGGATTTTGCTGTCGTACTCCTCACTTAAGTTGGTCCCAATTGTGTTCGATCGGGGTCTGAACATAGAGCTGGTCACATCAAACTGTCAATTACCTCATTCCGATAGCCATCCACAGTACGTGCTCTAAGTCGGCTGGAACTGTCCTGCATTAGCAAGAATCTCTCACAGATGTGGGAGCAAATGGCGCTACACGTTTCGGTTATGGCTTGTAAGTACCTCTTGTAAAGTTAGAGACGTTCCTCGCAAAACAACCAAATTGGTACAACCGTCGTATTGCCGAAAGTTGAGAGAATAGAAATTTTCATGATAAGCTGTTTTCCGAAAGAGCTTCGGTTTTTCCAATATTCAATTACGCCATTAAACGCATCCAATTTTCATGCGGTTGGGAGTTGATTGACGATCATTTACCTGGAAGGTGGTTTTTAAAACAAAATATATATAAAATACAAAATTTTTTAAATGTGATAGTGAGATGTAAGATGATCAAGGCAAGATACGCCAGACCACTTGACTGACAACTTTCAAAAATTTAGTTCAACCACTGCTAACGCCAACATAGGTTATAATTTAACACTTAAAAAAATACAAAATGTAGCTTTTGGTTGGAAAAACGGACACTAACGTAATTAGATGATTTTTTTAATATCATCATAAGAAAAAAAAAATACAATTTTAGTTATATTACAATAAGTGTACAAGTACACAAGTATAATTTTAATTTGATGAGCCGTATTGAAAATATTTGTTAAAAAGTAAAGAAAACAGTTCAAATGCTGCTAAAGGCAAGAAATGTTATAATTTAATACTTAAAAAAATACAAAATGTAGCTTTTGGTTGGAAAAACGGACGCTAACGTAATTTGATGATTTTTTTAATATCATCATAAGAAAAAAAATTTATACGATTTTAGTTATATTACAATAAGTTTACAAATACACAAGTATAATTTTACTTTGATGAGCCGTATTGAAAAGATTTGTTAAAAAGTAAAGAAAACAGTTCAAATGCTGCTAAAGCCAAGAAATGTTATAATTTAATACGTAAAAAAATACCAAATGTAGCTTTTGGTTGGAAAAACGGACGCTAACGTAATTAGATGATTTTTTTAATATCATCATAAGAAAGAAATTTATACAATTTTAGTTATATTACAATAAGTGTACAAGTACACAAGTATAATTTTAATTTGATGAACGTTATTGAAAATATTTGTTCAAGAGTAAAGAAAACAGTATAGAATATATTTCTTGAACAACAGTTTCACTTTTATCATTTATACACACTTGTTAACGTATATGTAATAATGTATGACAAAACTTTATTGTTTATTGGTTATTATTATATTTCTTTGTGCATACTTTTGCTCAAACTTTAGTACATTAAGTTATTTTTCTCCATTAAAAAAAAATCCATTCATCTTATTTTTTGTTTTCACCTTTAATGACAATCCCTTGAATGGTGTGGAACGAGTGCGGGAAACGTTCTTCGAGTTGTAGAAACGGGATTTACAAGGACACTCTCATTTTTCTGAGTGGGGTTGGATCCCCTGCTATATATATGTACCCGGGGTGCCTAGTTCTTTACTGTAGCATCTACCCAAGTTGCCATGGCTTCCTTCAAGACCCTCGTAAGCCATTTAACTTTGATTTTTAGTTTTTGCTTTAAATCAATTTTCAAATCTCAAAATTTATTATTTTTAAATTTTTAGATCTGCGTTTTCGCTGCTCTTTTCGCCGTCGCCTTTGCCGTTGAGGAGGCAAGGGAAAAGAGAGGAGTCGCCTACTCAGGTAAATAAATAATTCTTTTACAAACAACTTTAAGCAAACTTTAATATTTTTGTTTTCAATTAGGCCTTGGATATGGACTCGGATACGGCGGACTCGGATACGGCGGACTTGGATACGGCGGTCTTGGATACCACGGAGTCGGATACTCTGGACTTGGCTACTCTGGACTCGGATACTCAGGACTTGGATACCACGGACTTGGATACTCAGGACTCGGATACCACGGACTTGGAGGATACGGATACCTCCACCACTAAATCTATTCTACAATCTGTCTTATAACAATCGTCCACAAAAATATGAAGCAAAACACACCTTCTGTATAAATACATTCACAAAACTATGCTCAAATTGTAATATAAATACATTAAAAAAATAAAAAATTTTACATTCCAAAATTGTGTTTGATTTTTAAAGATACCTATGAACTTCGTAAAAGTACACTATAAAATATTCAGAAAATATCACATCATCATCAAAGTATTCAGAACATAAACTTATGTGTCTTAGCGAGAATGAGTTTAAAAATATATAAATCAAATCCTTTCGAAGTACCAGAACACATGGAGCATCAGAGCTGAAATTTAAGGCCGTGGTTTGTTGACTGCGAACAACATGGAATTATTTGTGATGTTAAGTTTGTGTAAAACACACTTCATTGATTTTTCAAATGAGCACCTGTTAGTATGAAGAAACTGTTTTTTGGCTCAGGTGAGACCGCCATATTAACAAGTTACTCTTCGTCAACACAAGCTTCTCTTATGTTACAAAACTACATACCAAATATGAAAACCTAATGTTAATTTGGTCGTACTCTGGGTTCTCACTATTTTACAGAAGGCCGACCTCATTCGTCCTAACAATTACTCGTCTACAAAACAGTTTATTCAGTTGCACAGAATTGAGATTCACAGGGGTATTTGATACAATATTATTATACCTTGCCCGCAATAACTATAATTATGTTACAATTAATTTCTCTTCGGTAGATTATCTGCATTAGAAATATCGAATAATTCTTCACACACAAAACCTTTGTATCAAGGGATAGTCCTAAGATTAGAGTTTATCTATTTATTTATGTTCTTTATTCATCTATGTAATTATTTATCCATTTATTTATATTTAGTTTGAAATCGCGAGATGCATTCTGGTGTGATGTAGGTTTCAGAAAAACATTTTCTTTATCGTGCCAACGTTTCGATCTTTATTCATTTTGGATCTGGAAAAGAATCCAAAATATGTTTTTTTATATATTCAATCAAAGTATCTCTTCACTTTTCCAAATCCAAAATGTATTTGTTAAATATAAACAACGTTTCTAAATCCCATCCCCTGCAGATGATCTCAAAGATCCAAACGTTGGTACGATAAAGAAAATGTTTTTCTGAAACCTACATCCCACCAGACCGCATCTCACGATTTCTAAACAATTATCGATTAACGGTCACTAATCAACACACATTTACCTATACATTTAACTATCGCTATTCATTTTATTTGTACTCTCTATTTTTTACATATTTATTTTATTTTGTTCTCTAGTGGAATGAAGAAGAAGGAGGCGTTCTTGGACAACATCCCTCATCCTAAACTTCATTGATTAATTCCTTATAAAGTATGAATTTTGTCCATCAAAATCTGTACAAATCCACAGACCGTTATAAAACCAAAGGTGTGCGAACGTAATAATAAAATAAAATAAAATTAAATTATAATATTTGTGATGTATATTAAAGAATTACAAACAATTTAGTTTGTTCATGATCTTCCCCGTTTAAATCATGGGTTGATACATTAAGTTTGAGTCATTGAACGTATTTTATATCCACAAGCAAATATTTGCATTTATAGTGTTTTTGTCGTGAGTAACATTATTTTTTCATAATGCTGAATTATAGTCTAATTAGCCTAATTTAATACCAATTACCATAATTATATTTAACCTAATGAATATTAATTTTTTCTCTCTTGAATGATCAGCGCACATATACTCAAGAACTTACCTAATTAAAATTATTGTAGCAATTTTCAGGGTATTTGAGGATTTGTATCAATATACCATATTCTCTGGATAGCTCGAAAAGATTTTTAAATATATTGTTCCTAGGTTTAGGTAAAGTTGAAATGGTACGTAAATGGTGAAGTTTAGAGTAACATGAATTGAATAGACCAATAGACTTCTTCCCGAATATCAACAATTTGGGCCAAGTAAAAACCATTAAACATTATTGAAAAATGTAAATTCCTTTAATGTAAATTAATTCAATTGGAACAATAACGTAAGAAGGATTAATCCAAAAGTGAATGCGTTGTGTTGATGGTGTGGGCTAAAATAAATCGCAAAAGAGAACGTACGAGAGGCATTTAACCCTTCCAGACAAAAATCCGTTTTTACGTTTTAAAAAGCATGTGCGGATTTAACATTTAAAATATAAAAAAGGCAGGACGACCTACCACTTTTTACGCTTCCTGAAAGGACCGGATGAAAGTGGATCGCATCAGCAAAAACAGCCCTTTAAAATCGGGGCACGAAAATGTGAAACTTTGTAAGGAAATGGCGCAATAACAGGAATAAGAGGCGCAGGATTGGACACGTTATAACATAGAGGTCCGCACTTAAAAATAAACAAGCGGAGGTGCACTTTTGTAGAAAAACTAATGATAAAATTTAAAATTAATTTTATTTTGTATAAATGTGTGCTGATAAGTGACGGTTAGTCGATGATTATTCGAAAATAGTGACATGCGTTCTGGTGTGATGTAGGATTTACAAAAAAAGAAAGAAAAAAAAAAAAAAAGAAAAAAAAAAACAGTTTCTTTATGGTGCCAATATTTCGATCTTTATTGAGATCATCTTCAGGGCCTGGGATTTACAAAATTTTTTGCATATATCAAATGCATATAGGATGTGGAAAAAAGTGAATTTATACAATGCAAAAATATATATTTTTTATATTCAGTCAAAGTATTTCTACTCACTCACACTTTGAGTGTTGTGTGAGCTGGAGACGGATGTAGGATTTCTTGGATGTACGGACACTTCAACCTTCAGTATTTAGATTTGTCCTTTCTAATGAACTGTCAACACATGTACTTAATTTCCCAAATATCAGTCCATATTATGTAAAAATAATGTTTAATTACTAAAAAAGTCAGCAACAAATTATTTTAAAAATGTGTGGTGATTAGTGACCGTTAATCGATAATTATGTAGAAATCGTGAGATGCGATCCGGTGTGATGGAGGTTTCAGAAAAACAGTTTCTTTATCGTGCCAACGTTTCGATCTTTGTTGAGATCATCTTCAGTGGCTGAGATTTATAAACAAAAAATACATGCAGGGTGTGGAAAAAGTGAATTTATAATGCAAAAATATTTTTTTCTAGTTCATATTAAATATAAAAAAATATTTTTGTATTAACGTTCATCATCCTCACTTTTCCCACATCATTGCATTACACATCCAACATGTATTTATTAAATTTAAACAATGTTTGTAACCCTTAGGCCCTGAAGATGTTCTCAGTATTGACTGAAACGTTGGCACGATAAAGAAATTTTAGTTTTCATTTTGCTTGAATTTATAAATACAAAAATACAAGTTTTAAAGTGAAAACATAAAAGATTTGAAACACCCCATATTCTATATTATATAGATATATTGTAACTAATCTGACTGTAATTTTGGAAATTACAACTCTGACATAGAATGGGCAGGTTGCTGTCTCGTTCAATGAAAACTCAATTGTTAATTCCGTTTTGCTCGAAATATAAAGTGTTAATATTTAGCTAGTTGTCTGTATTTGTTAATTAGTTATTAATTGTACTTTGAAAGTCCTGTTAATGGGATATGTTTCGAAAGCTTGATGAAGGAATTGAATATTTCCATTCTAGCTGTCCCATGCCCTCTTTTTCATTATTACTGTCTTCAAATGTGTTTTTCCAATATATATTTTAAAATTAAATCTTGTTTCTTCCGCGAAAAGCGATTGTCAATTGTATTTAAACAACAATAAAGGTCAATTTTTAGCAAATATACGATTATAAATGTATACGAAAGATGCAATTTGAAGCTTTTCTGTACAAGTAAGACATACTAAATCTTAAGAATAGGAGAGTCTAAATTTTTAGTTGAACTGGTTTCGGACGTTGCATAAAGCTAAATGTTGTTAATGTGACCGACCACTTATGTGGCCTAGAATGTGATACAGACCAATTTTCATTTTTTTCGTCCGTACCCATTTCCTCCACAAAGAAATACCTTCTCCAGAATCAAAATCTCAATTATTTAAATTTGGAAATGGTGAAAGACAATTTTTTATGGGTGAAAAGTGCAAAATTTATTTCCATAGTAAAATATACAAAACTGATATTGTTTCTAAAAGGAAAATAGTAAATTAAAATGCCATCGTGATAATAATATTTGATAAAGATAGGTGCTTTCTATTTATTTTAATCAAAGTTACTAACAACTTTTACAGTAAGGCAAACGATATTATACATAATATATTAATATATAAATAAACGATCAAACGATGAATATACAATTAAAAATTAAACGTTGACAAACTGAAAAAAAAATGAGAGGAAAGGAGGAGTGAAGCCAATTACGAGCAGGAGAGAACAAAACCTATTAAAAAACTAAGTAAACAGATAGTGAAAGGGTGTAAATGAGAGAAAAGATCGTTTGGGAATGATTGGGTCAAAATCAGAAAAACAGAGTGGGTGAGCGAAATTGATGGATAGACAGATTGATCATACAAATAGGGAATGAAATAGAAAGAGGCCGAGCGAGAGGGTTTTATTGTTCCGCTTTTCAAGCATTTTATTCTGAACCTTTAGAATATTTTTTGCAGTGCTGTAAAGTTACCGAAACAGAAAATTTTAAAATATTATGAAATATTTCGTAATCGTACGCGTACCTCTTATTGGTTTTATTTTCATTTTATTTGTAAAATAATATATTATCTTGTACAATCAAAGATGGTCTCAATCTGGTATTGGAAAATATCCTAAGAATATTCCAGTTTTCTGTTGTAATGTTTTTCTACAACTTATAAATACGTGAAAATCTGAAGGTGGGGTGTGCATTTATTTTATTTCGTAGGTCATATTTCTCTTAATATTTTTCGTTTTACGTGCTTGTCAAATACACCCTCTCCGATATTTTCTCTTAGGTTGCTTTAACCTTTAACAGCCGTACTGGAATTCAAGGCTTGGTTATGATGAACAAAATCCTTTAAAAAAAAGGACTTCTTTAATCTCGCCGAACCACATCATAATCTGAAGATAGACTTCCACTGGAGGACTGACTAGTTTCCCCCTCCTAAAGATATCAGGTGTTGTTAAAAGTGGGTCGATTCCAAACATCTATAAGAAGTTAAGAGACATGCTGTCTGGCGGCTTTTTGCCAGAAGACGTGTGAAGGTCCAAAACGCCACTCACAGTAACTCCAAGAACATTAAAATTATTTAAAATGTCCTTAGGAATGTTTGATCGCCTAATGTACTTTTTACACCAATTTCTCTAAATAACATAGCACTTGAGTTTGTAGTTTTAAGCGTTCTTTCAGTAATTACAACAATTTGTCTACGTATTACATTAACCTTTGTGCAAAACTATATCGGCAGGTTTCATCCATGTTACATTATTTATATTAAAACTAATTTTTATGTAATGGTAAAAATTTACACAGAGAAGGTATTATTGGCAAAGTTTTGATGTTGCTATGTTCGATAACTTCACCGTACTGTCTTCAGACACTAAATTATTTGATTCAAATAAAACGTAATTACAGATAAATTATCGATCTTCTATTGGACAATCCTCTTTGACCTTATTATGTTTCATGTTTACAAGCAATAAAAGTAGTGCAAATTACGTTCCGCCAACGATAGAATAAAAATTACTTAAAAACTTTTGGCAAAATTCATAAAAATGTTAGGTTATTATCATTGAGTTATAACTTTATTTTATGCTAGTAATATTCATATGGTAGAAAATTATATCTTATATTTATTGAAAGTTATAAACTTTTGAGATTTTGTAGGTTACTGTAAAAAAAAAGAACAGTTACAACTGATTATTTTTTTGTGTGAAACGTATCAATTTTGAAGCAATCCTGACTCCTCTTTACCATACAAAATCCTTACAATATTTTAAGGTTGATTGAAAGATATTATAGTTTTGGTTATATTATTTATATCGTACCAAAAAAAGGCAACCGGGTGTACCTGGTTGGTTCTCAGCACCAATGAAATCATAATCTACAAGACCTAAGAAAAAGCAACTTTAGAACAAAAACAATTAAAAACAAACTTAACATTTTCTTGAAATTAAAATCATGGAAATCATTGCTAATAAGAAGATTCAACAAGATTTTGAGATATTTAAAAAAAAAAATTTCAAACAGATATAAATTGTAACAGTATGTCCCCAATGTTCATTCATATTGAATAAACTTTTTCGGTCCTCTTTACCTAAAAAACAAGGGACTACCGACCTTAAGAGAAAGCAACATAACCGAAGACATTCACAACTTCGAAGGCTTTTAGACATAGTGCATCGAATCCTCCCAATTGCAAGCTTTCACACAAATTGTCACACCTTTTTACAAAATCTAATTATCGGAACAGCCTCAATATTATTTTTGGCTTGTAACAGGAACAAAAGAAACCTATATATATATATATATATATATATATATATATATATACATTTACCTGTTTACATACTATTAACCCGGTTAGGATATCTATGTTTCCCATTGGTGTCGCAATGCCATTTAACATTGAGGTTCTTTAGCGTGCGAACCTAACACAGGCTTTATCACATGTTAAAATTCTCAAGCCAGAAGTGATTCGCCTCCGCGCCCGGAAAATCTGCTTATTCCTGAGGTTACATGAGTTGCAAAAGCACGCAAATCCACAGGCTAATCGTACTGGAATGCTGACTTCTCCCGTTCGTCCCTTTCGATGGGGTGAGTTAATATTTTGATATATGTGCCCGTGTAACGGATATTCAACATGTGGTTGAAATGCATCGACTAAGTCTCTCACGCATTCCCGAGATAGAGAAGACAAGGCTATTTTCCTGGGTGTAAGAGATCCATAGCGTTGAAACTTCCGGATGCGCTCCGGCCGCGCATTTGAATTTAGTGGAATCTCTAACCCCCTAGAGGAGGGTCCCCCGTCCACCATTCCTCACGCATTCGAGGAACGCGGGTTAAAGCTCCACGCTAGCTATATGCTCTCGGCAATACAACTCATCCGATTCCCAGGAGGTCACGCGCAAATAATAAAATATAATAAAATAAAACACAGCACTTTCTCTAGGTATCCGCCAAGGATCTCACCACTCAGCCACTGCGAGTCCTTATCCATGCAGCTGGGCTTGAACTACGCTTCCCTACTGTACAGATTATTATGCACCCTCCCTCGTACGTAGACATATTCAAAATATAAATTTAGACAGGTTCTGGAGCTCGCGCCGTTCACTGGCAGCTCTCATACCAGCAACTCAAATCAGCATCCTCGCACGCTATATGCTTCATTGATCTTGTCTTCCAAATGCATGCAGAGGCTGCTTAAGGCGACATATTCTCCATTTGTACCATTCATTTTAATGGGGCAGATCAAGCATCCTTTATCAACATGCCGGACACACATACCGTCTTTGGTCCAAAAGTAAATGTGTGTCAGACCCACACGGTCCATTTTTCCATTCGGATCAAGAAGCCTATCCTTTTTATTGAATTGATTACTTACCTCAATTTTACAAACGTTGTACTGATGGTTAGTGATTAAAATTTAAGATATTTCCTATAAAAACAATGATATGCCAATTCAAATTTAGGTTTAATGAACGGAAATAAGTTAGAGTATTTTTTCATACGGTAAAGAAATAAACCTTATAAAAATGAAAATCACTTGCCTGTTAAAAGGGCATTCTCTAAATTCCCAAAGCTTTTATTTTTTTTAAAGCAATTTTCTGCCCTAGTTGACCAAAATTTATTACTCCTCGATTTTTATTTAACGAAATGACTATATCAATGTTCGAATTGATATTAATAAAATGCTAAATTGTATCACAAATGTTTTATTTGAATTTTATTTACATGGAGAAATTCTCTGTCGCGTTTAGACTTAGTGGAGGAAGCCGTATCCTAATCCATAGCCGGGGAACACATGACCAACCCTGCCAAATCCACCGTATCCATATCCTCCATAACCGTATCCGAGTCCGAAGCTCTTGGTAAATCCGAGACCATATCCACCAAATCCACGGTATCCACCAAATCCGCGGTATCCACCGAATCCAAGCAGACCTCTCTTTTCCCTTACTGCTTCTTCAGCCAGGGCGAAAGCGAAGATGGCGACAAAAGCAAGGATCTATGTACAAAAGGTTAAAATGTTACATTTTATAGACGAGAAAAATTCGAAAGAATGAAAACTTACCAGAGCTTTGTAAGACATGGCTGGCCAAATGAAAACTGTCGTGAATGTTAAGATTCAGCTCGCGCTTATATATCTTAATGCCTGTTAGAATTGACTAAACGACCTTGATGGTTATGTCAGGGTCAACAAAATTTACGATAATATTTCGAGGATCATCTGCTTTTTGTCTAGTCAGAAATATGAAACCGTTGGTTGAGAGAGGGGGTGTGTGAGCTTTGTATTGTGGTTGGACTGGTTTTGTATTTTAGTTAAGGCCAGGACAAGATTTTACGGTACTATCTTAATCTACTAGCTTAAATCCTTCTTTAGTGTTTCCAAATATTTCGGCCTATTCAAGCAGAATAAAAAATAGATTATCTATCTGATCTTGTATACAACAAAGGCCACTGGGTTGGTTTCTCATCTGTGTCAAATCGAATCGGTCGAAGACTAACTAAACGAACAATGTGTAGAGATTAGTGACCGTTAATCGACAATTACTCAGATATCGTGAGATACGGTCTGGCCTGATGTAGATGTGAGAAAAACATTTTCTTTATCGTACCAACGTTTCGATCTTTTATTGTGATCATCATCAGGGCGTGTTTGCATTCTGTGTATTTGTGCACTCCCAATACGACATGGAAGAATGGCATAATTACACAGAAGACAAACATTTTGAGCCCTGAAGATGATCTCAATAAAAGTTCGAAACGTTGGAACGATAAAGAAAATATTTTTCCGATATCTACATCACACCAGACCGCATCCCACGATATCTGAATAATAAACGAATAATATTTAAACACAGAGATGTTAGATCTTGCACCATATAAATTATAAAAAGACTGACTATAAAATATATTTAGTGAAATTTAGAAAATATCTCTGTAACATATTATTATTATAACAATTATTTGATAGACATACATATTAGTTTAATTGTATTTTTGTACTTTTTATAAATATTCTAATTATAATAGTGTATCAGAAAGCTTTTAATTTTGACATTATTCATTAAATGTGGCTATTATTAGGGAGTTTATTTTTGTGTAATTTAGAATAAGTAGTGGTAGTACATAAATAAATAACCTGCTGGATATAACAATTACGAACAGAATGGACAGGCTGTTGATGTCGTTACACTATCAACTCGAAAATTCAATATGTTTGAAGAAATAAGTTTCACTACTGAAAGTTAAATTTTTTATATGATTTTTATCGGCATGTATTGTACGAGTATAGGGGAGGAAATCATTAAAAAAAAAATGTAGTAAAGGTTTCGGTCTACATAATGCCTTCATCATGACCCTGTTACAAACAATTATTACCTTTGTATCTAAAATGTATATTCATGAGATAAAAGGCAATCTATAACCTAAATAAAATCGAATGCCACTAAAAGAATTTTTTTTACCGTCTATGTGGATTTAGATTAAACCACTACTATTCCAGGATATAAACCAACAAATAAACCATTAATGACAATAATAACTAGGATAGAAAGAAATTAATTATTTAAAACAATTAACAATAGTGCTTTAGACCAAAGTTACGATATGTCTTTTCAAAACTTACCGTTAAATTTAACTGTGGACATTATTTGCCGTGGGATTTCCTGCAAAATAAAAGTAGGCATATTTTCATGACACGAGGAAAGAAAGTATAGAAGGAGTAGAAAAGAAAAATATAATAGGAGGAAAATAAAGCAGGAAATATGCATGGTCGGAAAATAATCTCAAGGTTCGACTAGTTCGCATCAAACCAGAACTATAAATGCCAAAATCAACTCGCTTTGCATAAATTACAGGGTTTTTTTTTATGATCAATCATTTAGTTCCTGTTATACGAAAATTGTAGTGTAAGTATGTCGACAGTTTGCAATAAAGACAAATTCACCGTATGAAAGCTATTGCGGACTTGAAACCTTTGAAATCAAAGGGCTAAACTTTGACTATATAAATTGAGTAATGTTAAACCGCTGCCGCAGGAGAGTATTTCTGCTTAATTTAACAGCTTTAGTCAATAATCAATTTTTGATTTTAATTTTCTGTACTTTCTTTAACCTGTTGTAATCTAATTTTGTAATGGCAAACGGAACCATGGTAGTACTGATTGTAAAATAACGTAATATTATTTTAGGAGGGCTAACAAATTTTTTGCGCTGTAAAATTTAGTTAGTTGGCCAAAAATGGGCATGCCAAATTTGCCAAGTCGTGCCCACCTGCAGAATTTACGTTTATCGATTTATTTTATCTTGAGCCAGGTATTTCTTCCAGAGCAATGCATCCGGAAGTAAATAATCGTTGGTTAAGTTTTCATTAAGTACTACTAAATGAGAGTTTCACACAAAAGGGAATTTCGACGGATTAGACTCGTATCCTTCACTGCGCCCAGTTTCTTAAGGACGAACCTCCCATTTGAACCAACTAAGACAACTTGACTTACCGAGTTAAGATATCATACCATAGGTTACGCAGTTCCGCAGACGACGTGATAACATGTAGGAAGATGGTGTGTGAAATGTGTTTTATAATGTAAGATAATTTATAACACCATTGCGCCTGATGTTAAAAATTGTGACAGCTTATGGAGGTGTTTCTGAATTGTGCTTAATTTTCTAATACACAGTATAACGTATAGGCAATTTATAATTATACTTTTTTGTTGACTATGTTCTTTGTATTTTGTGGCAATAAATTTATTTATTTATTTTGTAAATGGTGAATGAACAACAAAACAGAAAAATATTTCAAAAACTTTGGAATTTATTTCTATTTTTAATTCTGTGATCCTAGAACCCATTGGAAAGAACGGTTGGAGACGTGTCTAATATTTTTCAACTTACAATTACCAAAAAATGTTTTATTAAAAACGGTGATCCTATTGTCTTTGTTAGTGAAAACAACAGCTTAAGTGATTTTTTTTGCCAGCTACCTACCATGGTCATCGCCTCATGTGTACAGCATTTTCATATTTGTCTTCTTAGCTATCTTATGTGTACAATATTATGAAAGTCTTCTTATGTCCCAACTAAACGACTGTTGCCTTGCGATTCTCTTAATAGGAGATTCGTTAAACATATTTTCATAATTTACATGCATACCTACACTGCACCTAAATTAGAGGTCGGAAAGTTATCTTGATCTTTCACACTAATAAATACATTCAAACGGTATTTACAAATTCTGCTTGTTTATGCCAAAGTAATTAGAGTAAATATTTTGTTTCTGTTTAAACGATGACCTATTCCCTTGTGCCCTAATTCTTAAAACTACGTCTGCAACTGGCTCCCGTCGTGACTTGCTCTCATGCGTCCGAGAGAAACGAACATCTTGCTTCCGCGCAAGCATTTTATTTAGTTCTAGCATTTCTTACATCAATGCTAGAATGTTATTTTCAGTTTAATTTTCTTTTAATTTCAAATCAAGGGAGTGATATCCGTCAGCCGCCGATAAAAAGGTTCGGACGGATCCGAGCAGGTATTGTAGTAATCTATACATTCACCTCAGGTATTGGGGTTTCGTTTTAATTGTATTTTGTTGTATTATTTTGTTTTTGGTTTCGCGACCACACCAGCGCGTGCCCTATTTTACGGCGCCTTCACCACTCATTCACTGAACTATCCCAAGTTGTTTGACGGGCCAGTGTTGTTGACACGATGTTCCACGAGCCACGTCCTTTCACCCGTCATAACTCACTCTAATAAATACATATATGCTGGACAGGCCACTAACATGACGGCAGTGACCCTACCTCACATCATACTACCAATACATATTCGTGCCTTTACTAATTTGGTCGGCCTGTGAGTATGCGATGTTCCGTCACATCAACACCCGTGCATATTTCGACACTCACGCAAATAAATACCTTCATACAAATAGGGGGATATGCCACGCGTGGTGGGTTATATAGAGCAATATATATTGATTAATTTTAGGTAAAAAATAACCTTGAACATGTTATCTCAATTGTTTCTTTATATACAGGGTGAATTGCTACTCGTGCTACAAACTTCTCCAGTAGATTCTTCACTAAAATGAACAAAAAAGTTCATATTGTCCATGGTCCGATTCTCAACCATTTCAGAGTAATTTCGCTTTTTATCGATTTTGAAAGATATCACGTCCTGGGGTCGGAAAATCGTGATATCTTTTAATCTAAACATTTCTCTGAAAATCTAATAGCACCGTTGAAATTCCCGTTAATTTTTCAATAAGAAGATGAAGGGGGCAAAACGTTTGGGCTAATTTTTGGTGTTTTATTTCAGCCAGAACGACAAAATAAGTGGAAAATTGTGTAAATCGGAAAGTGCATAAAGTAATCCAGAGTTTCTAATTTTAGTCTCAGAAGGCAGCAAATTTGAGGAAAACTACCTGATTTAATAACGCTTCCAACGCACTCGTCATTTTTTTATTTGGTGGTTTTGAGACCAAGATGTCGATGACAAAAAGAGAAAAACTGTAAAAACCACAAAAAGTTTTTTCACTTTGTTTTTCTCTCAAAATCATAATTCCATTGAAATTTTTTAATTTAATTTAATGCCCATTTAGTATGTAAAGCTTAAGAAGTTTACAAACAGCTAGAAGGTCAAGGAAGAAAGACCCAACAAGTCTTTTATTTACCCAATTGGAATTAGGATTAATACCTAATAAGATAATGGTGTTTACTCACAACGAATGAAAATATTTGAATTTTGTTCATTGTCTAAAGTGTACTCGTGCAGTTAACAAAATTTGTGATAATGTCTACATTTTCGTATGAAGAGTATGCAGATATGCATCTTGTTTATGGTTTCTGCGGTTGTAGCGCGAGAGCAGCGCGTCAAGAATATGGAGTAAGGTATCCTCACCGACGTTTACCTAGTATCGGTGTTTTCATTAGGCTCCACGAATGTCTCCGTAGAACAGGTAGATTCCCCACAAATTTACGCGAATTAGGTAATCAGCAAACTGATGTTGGTTTGGAACAAACGGTGATCGATCGGGTAATGGCTCAACCAGATATCAGCACACGAGACCTCGCGAGAGCATTCGGGATCTCCCAGTTCAAGGTGTGTGAAATTTTGAAAAAGGAAAAACTATATCCCTACCACGTTCAAAAGATTCAAGTATTGCATACTGGTGACAATTATCGTAGGAAGGAATTTTGTTGCTGGCTTGTACAATCTGACACTGAGGAACATCACTTCTTTCATCGAATTTTGTGGTCAGATGAATCAAATTTCACCCGAGACGGAGTATTGGGTCTTTCTTCCTTGACCTTCTAGCTGCTTGTAAACTTCTTAAGCATACTAATTGGGCATTAAATTAAATTAAAAAATTTCAATGGAATTATGATTTTGAGAGAAAAACAAAGTGAAAAAACTTTTTGTGGTTTTTACAGTTTTTCTCTTTTTGTCATCGACATCTTGGTCTCAAAACCACCAAATAAAAAAATGACGAGTGCGTTAGAAGCGTTATTAAATCAGGTAGTTTTCCTCAAATTTGCTGCCTTCTGAGACTAAAATTAGAAAGTCTGGATTACTTTATGCACTTTCCGATTTACACAATTTTCCACTTATTTTGTAGTTCTGGCTGAAATAAAACACCAAAAATTAGCCCAAACGTTTTGCCACCTTCATCTTCTTATTGAAAAATTAACGGGAATTTCAACGGTGCTATTAGATTTTCAGAGAAATGTTTAGATTAAAAGATATCACGATTTTCCGACCCCAGGACGTGATATCTTTCAAAATCGATAAAAAGCGAAATTACTCTGAAATGGTTGAGAATCGGACCATGGTCAATATGAACTTTTTTGTTCGTTTTAGGGTCAAGAATCTAATGGTGAAGTTTGTAGCACGAGTAGCAAGTCACCCTGTATAAACGGCTCAAATATGATTGGGGATTTTTCAATTTGTAGTATTTTCATTTTATTTTTATCAAAAATTTTGTTAAAATTTATTACAAAGTATTACGTTTTGTACTGAAGGAATATTTAATTAAGGGATTGGAATATCAAAAAAATAAAAGATTTTAATTGCATAATTTTGTTTATTGAACACAATAATTTTTTAAACAATTGTATACTGAAATTGCTCGTTTTCCGTTCCATTCTGAAATTAAACTACGGTTGACATAAAAACAAAAATAATCCAGCTGTAATGTTGATGATACTTGAGGATTACGAGGTCCTTAAGCACTTCAGCCTTGTGGCTCCTTGTACTTGTCCTAGTTCAGCAATTTTTTTTCAATTGACTCGTTTTTCCTTGCAAGAAGGGGAAGGCCATTGACTGTCACTACTACGACACGTTTTGCCGGATAATTTTTGGTACTACAAGTCAAGTCTCCATTGAGTATTTTCTTCGCATTCAAAGATAATGTAGGTGACATTTTCGTCCTTTTTTATTGTGCAACGTACAAATGGTACCATCTTTGAATAGGCCCGTATTATGTAGGTATTTGTCAGATGCAATTGAATTGAGCCCTATCAATCCACTGAGTTGTATTCTATCAAGGGGCTTCTCAAACTGTAGTCCGTGGCGAACTTCGGGAAAAAACAATAATTAATTATTAAACGAAAAACTACTAGCAATGAGTACTGAAACCGAAAGTTTTCATTTTGGAGCAGCAGTCGTTGTGTGTTTCGTGTACTGGATGTAGGTGTGAAACATATGCCAGCCTCATTTAAGAAAGTTTTAAATGGGTCTGTACAAATTAATAATTATATCATGTCGCGGCCATTGATGTCAAGACTTTCACAATACGATGTGTCGATATGGAAAGCCTTCATCATTCACCAGACAGAAGTGAGGTAGGTGTCTCGTGTAAAAGGACATTCATCATTACAGGAATTAAATTCTGAAGCCTTATCTGTCAAATTGGCCAACGTTTTCAATGACGAGAAATAGCCTTGTCGTATTTATTAAAATGAATTAGATGAGCCTATGCACGGAAATAGTACCACAACTTTTGATACATATGACAGAGTTCGTGCCTTCAAAAGAAAACTCAGATTTTGGGTTGAATCTGTTGAGAAGGAAGAAGTTGAGTATTTTCTTGTGTTAAATGTTTATTGAAAAGAAAACAAACTGACGTTTAGAAAATTGATTGATGAAATAATATGCGAACGACTTCCAAGTTTGGAGAAGTCCTTTGAGCAAAACTTCCCAGCAGCTCGAGGTACAATGCCGCAAGGCCATGAATGGCTGGACAAACCGTTTTCAATTTCGACAAAGCCAACCATATCTTCGAGTGAATACGAATGTTCTATAGACTTTACTTCAGGCAAAATCTTGAAACCTACTTTCGAGTCTGATACTTGCCCCCAATTTTTTGACTACGTCTGGAAAACAAACAAAAGATTTTACCGCTCGTTGAAAAAGCAAAACGTGTTCTTCCATTTGCCACAACTTATTTATGCGAATTCGGATTTTCTAGCAACACAGACGAGAAAATTAAACACCGAACCAGACATCCGTCTCCAGCTAGCCAAAATTAAACCCAAACATATCCCAACTGTGCAGGTAAGAAACAACCTCACTCACATTCATTAATCATTGATGTTCCAATTATAATTTATTTTTTTGGCTCGGTTTTTACCTACATACTAATTGAGTTCTGTCCAATTTGTTTTTTGAATTCCTGATTTTGTAAATAGAGTTAAGTACGTCAATCTAATGTTTGTTTTTATAGTGATATCCAGCTCCATCACTTAATTAGGAATGGATTGCCTAGTTTAAAAAACTTTCATTAACAACATGTTAGGTAAATATATAATTTTAAATACTTGAATGCGATTCGTTCTCTGGTTAAATAGTTTGGGCTCCATCTAGCCGTATTCACTCGTAGTGATCAAACACAAAAATAAAATGAAATAAGAATACTATTGAAATGACCAATATGTGTTCTTTGGTACTGTAACAGTAAGTAGTAATTATTTATCTTTTAATTTTTCTTATTTTTGGGGGGATCTTTTTTCCAAAGTAACAAACAAGGACTAGCACACAAGTGCTCGTTGTAAAGTCCCGGTATCGAATCCAGCGGCCCTGCAATCGACCCCGACGTACTTACAAATAGGCTTTTTTTCAAATCCACCAGCAATACGAAAGTTGAATTGACCTCTGTTGTTGCGAACCCACATAAAAGGTAAATCAGGTATACAAATAAATAAAAGTATACAATCTTTATAAAGAACAGAAAAAGGACGTCTAAAACAGGAAAATGGCAATAGCAAATATATTTTTAAAGCGTTAGATTCTCGGCTAGTAGATCTCGCGGTCGTAGGTTCGATCCCCACCGTCGGCTCTGGAATTTTCACACGCTTAAGGGGTGGCCGCAATTGATCACATACAATATTTACAAAAATTGTTACATTTTTTAATATATTTAAAACTAAAACTACAAAACTTTAGAGAACATATGTACAAAGGATTAAAATTAATGAGAGAGAGAGAGAGAGAGAGAGAGAGAGAGAGTGGCGAACCCCCAACTCAAAATTCTTTTAAAATAGTTTCCCATGCTACTCGTTTCCTTGAACCTTGGGAAAGCCCCGATGGTAACACTATAAGATGCCGAAAGCTCAATGAACCCAGGATTTATTATTTTTGGCACCTGCCTTATGACCTCTACAAAGATTGGAACCCTACATGGATTATCTTCACGTCGATCGATAATCAAATATTATTTTAGGGGGCCGCGGTAGCCGAGTGGTTAAGGCGTCCTACTCTTGGTTAGTAGATCCCGCGATCATAGGTTCGATCCCCACCGTCGCCTCTGGACATTCTGACGCCTAAGGGGTGGCCGCAATTGAAAGAAATTGACACGCCACTCATCAATGGAAGGGGCGACCCTGAATTTGGTCCCAACCCCCTTCAAAAATTAATTTCTTCGATGGAAGAACATCTGTACAACGGGAGCTCAATTTCACATATACGCGAGCCCTCCCCCAAAAATATAGAACCAGGGATAAAGTGCAATAAGCTGTACAGCTGCAGGGTTCGCGAGGGAACTCCTCCAGTCCCTGGTATCCCCTGGTAAAAAAAATCGAAATAGAGTAATCTATATTTTACATATATACAGTTAAATTCTGTTAAAATTGTTATAACGTTTTCAAACAGTACATTTTTTAGTCCTTCTCAAATATAAAAAATAATCTTTTGATAAATGATATTCTAGGTAATGCTTGCTTTCCGAGTAGGTTACAACGATTCAAAATCATTAAAATAGTAATTAATATTCTTCAGTCCTTTTAATAAGGAAAAGAGAATTGCAAGTTGCCAAGTATTTGCAGAGATATGAAGAAAATTAACTACACGTGACAACCAGGAAAAAAGCTAACAGTTAATTAAAAGTGTTAAGTTAAACATAATGAGTAACGAAAAGTTTTTAGTGCATTTTTTTCGTAGTACAATTGATTTTTCCTTTTATTTTTTATGTTCAAACAATTTAGAAATTTCTGTTAGTTGTTTTAATGCATGTTTTTAAAAAAAATTAAATTAGGTTTGTAAGCGACAGCTTTACTTAGATTCTTAGATTTTTTGTTATTAAAGAAAAATCTTCTCTTAAGAATGTTCAGCTGGCATCTTAATTATTTTAGTATATCATAAAATTTATTTTACTTTATGTTTTTTTTGTGATAAGTTGAAAAAATGTTGGCAATATTTAAAAGACCAGGAAAAAATTAGGAATTAACTTTGAGCCACATGGAGACGTTTCAAAAATAAAAAATAAATAATCGTACATGGCATAGAATTTCCTGGTAATCATAATCTCGGCATAAGAATACTTTCATTTCATAATTTTATCATCACGCAAGGTCAAGGTGTATGACCAGGTGGGGACTATTTGTGCTTATAAAAACCAAGGGGTCGATACTAATCTTCACCATTCAACTCATCAACGACAATGGTTTCCCTCAGAGTTCTCGTAAGTGACCAGTGAAATCTGACAAACCTAATGGTATTTTACAACCGTTTAAATCTATAATAAAATTTCAGATTTTCGTTTTTGCTGCTGTTTTGGCCGTCGTCTTTGCCGAAGAAAAGCCGCCAAGGGATAAGAAAAGTGTCGGATACGGTATTACATACACTGAACCATACCATTTCGGAAAATCGTTTTTTAACTACGGTCTTCTTGGTTTAAGGTCTCGGATACGGGGGCTACGGACTGGGCTACGATAGCTACAGTCTTGAACATAGTGATTATGGTCTCGCCTATAGTGGTTATGGTCTAGGTTACGGAAGCTATGGTCTCGGCTATGGCAGTTATACCGGATACCACGCATACCACCCCCACGCCGGATACGCAGGATATGCCGTTCAACCTTATGCTGCACTTTATGGGTCATACTATTGAACTATTCTCTGCGTCTTGTCTATTTCACAACAATAAATAAGTAATTTTATATATGTATTAATTTTTTCTTGAATATATTTTGTTTTTAACAAAAACACATTTATATGATATTAACCCAAAACGATATTATATGAGTGAAATTTGACCAAATAAAATATTGATGTGTTTCTAGAGGAATTCTGATAAATTTACAACTTCGTTAACTGTAGTTAATTTATTTAATCCAATAAATTATTTTTCTGGCATTAATCGAGTAGTAAAAACCTTAATAATATTTCCTTTTCTAAAAACCGCATTTTATTTCTGAAGAACAGCAGGAGATCTTTTTTGATGCTTTCATCTATAAATTAGGATTGCCCATTGAAATCAGATAAAACCTGAAAATTAAAGGAGTTGTGAAAAATTAAATAAACATAAGCTTGTATATTCATTTTTTAGAGTATTTTATAAAAGAAAAAGTAAATTAGCAACGAGCTTTCCGCTTAACGCGTATTTAATTAATTATACAAAATTTGTTATGATGGCTGGGATAATTTTTAATTAATTGTAAGTAGATTTTTTATTTGTTAACACGTAAATCATTACAAATAGGTTTTATTGATGAATAGAGTGATTTCTTTGAAAGCCCGACGAAGGAATTGATTTCTATAAAATTCCCCTTAATTTAATCTTCTACATACAAATATAATATTAAAGCTGATACCAGTCACATCAAGATCGTATGTCAAGTCCTGCCAAAAACAGGATTTCCTCATTCAAATCTTGAAAACAAAGGAAATAGCGTTCTCAGTTTTTTTCCCATTTGTAATTGTTCAAATAATACATAAAAATTAATTAATTAAGTGGGCAAGTAATAACCCGATTTTTTAAAAATAATTTGATTAAATATCTATTTTTGGATCATCCGCCTCCAGTCGTTGGTCTAGAGTTTCTAAATTAAACAAAATTACATTCTATTCTTCAAAACAATATTTTTTACAGTTACTACAGTTTATATATGTAAATTCGTCATGAGTATGAAGTTTATGATGATTATTTGATGTGAAGAAAATTTTTATAAACGTAGAAAATAAAAGAATAAGTATTCAACAACATAACAAAATACGTATAAATAATATTTTATGATAAAATTAATAAACATGTAAGGGGGCGTCGGTGGCCGCAAGATTTAGTCTTTGACACGGCGCACATCACTGTAAGGTAAAGGTCCCTGGTTCGAACCCGACATACTTACAAATGGGCTCTTTTTTTCAAAAACACCGGCACCCTGAGGGTTTGTGACCTCTGCTGTTGCGAAACCTCGTTTAAGAAAAACTAAACATGTAATCATACAAAACGTTCAATTTAATGTTATAAAAGTAATTAATATACATATATAACACCTCAGGGAAATGTTACCTATTTATGCTTGCGGATGTTTCCGGATCTGAATAAAATGAATGAGTCTTTTTAGATCCGCGCATTCATACTTAGTAAATGAAATCCCCCCCCCCACAAAAAAAGATTAAAACATAAAAAGTATAAATTCTTATTATTGCATATGTATTACAAAACCTTTGTTTAACACGTGAATCACGACACTGCTCTCTCCTCGCAATTAACTATGTAATTTTCAGCTGCCTCAATAAAAAACAAATTACTCGTGCTTTTATCAAAATATTTCAGCCATTTGGTTTAGTACATCTGCCAGATAAATGTGTATTAGTAGCTTATACAGTAACATTTATTCCCTTTTGTTTCATTATAATGTATGCAATGCATAGCAAATATTTTATTTTTGTCTTAGTTTGATAACAATGTGTTTGTGGTTGTTGTTTTGTTGGTGAGTAAATATAATTTGTGAGGAAACAGATCTACTTAATAACATTTCAAGAAAAAAATAAATAAATCGATTATATTTCGTGGTCCGATTGACCAAATAACTTCCTTCAATTAAACAGTCTTTATGTAAGCTTTTATTTCAGAGCAAAAAAGTTCGGTCATGGTAGTCAATCGGGCCAGGAAATACAATCGATATAATAATTAAAACGAAGTATTTCTTCACGAAATCTCCACGTCTGATTACATGGTATTTGAAAAATGGCAAAAAGCAGGAACTTCTAAAGGTAGGTTGGGATGGGAAATTAGTGTCCGAGTGGATCGAATTCACGATACTCAATCGGTAGATGAGAGGTTTATTTCGTCAAAGGTCGTGAGTTCGAATCCCGCTCGTGACATTTACTTTTTCATTTGAAACAATACCTTACATAATGATGAATTAATTAAAAAAATAAATTTGACATACCTATTTTAACAAGACTAGCTTGTTTGTCCTGCTAAACGAGTTTTCCGAACCAGCTTCGCTGCATTCCATTATCAAAATTTGATAGGGTTATTAATTCAAGTGTCTCAAGTGCAAAGCTAGAAGTATTTCGACCCGGAGCCAAATACTCAGAACCCATGGGAAAATACACCCGTATCTTCCAAGCTGAGATGCATTCAATCGAAAGATGTACGTACCAAACTCAACTTAAGTAAAGAGTATAAAAGCAAGAATTCAGCTATCATATCAGACAGCAAAATCAGACTAAACCTATTAGGGTTATAGTTGTTTTTGCTTACACGTATTTTTTTTTTAAATTGGCGTTAATTCAATCACACCAATACTTTTCTTTCATTAATTTCTGATCTGTCCGTATACTCTCATTCATAATAGGTACATCCACTATCCTATACTGTATTGTAGGCTGTTAGACGTTACGATACAGGTTAGCTATGTGTTTTCAGGTGGGTAGATAGCTTTTTGAATGAAAGAGTTGATTGATATTTATTTTAACTCACGTCTGGCATCTAACAATTTAACACACAAAAGACCAAAACACAACAAGCCATCAAGGAAAGGTATAGACAGTTATTTTTGATTCTACCAGTCGCCAAGCGCAGCACCTCGGAAAAATTAACGTTTAACATGCTAAGAAAATAAGGTTAATTTCACGACCTTACTGGACATTTCTCTATTCGAGTTAACACAAGTTCGTGAATATCCCTCATATATTTACAACAATTCAGAAGGTAGCAATGCCTGGGAGCACAAGCACTGCTTCCTAGTATGTTCATTGTCATCACTAACAGAAAGGTGTAGAGATTAGTCAGAGCGGTCTGGTGTGATGTAGGTTTCACGTAGGGCACTCTCAACACGACACGCAAGAATGGCACAAGTACACAGAAGACAAACACTTTGAGCCCTGAAGATGAGCTCAATAAAGATCGATAAAGAAAATATTTACCACACCAGACCTCATCTCACGATATATGAAAAAGTGCTTAAGTTTACAAAAACACGTATTTAAATATAAAATTAGCCATTTCACAACTTCAAATTTTTAAATATTTTGGTCAGGGGTGTCACCTATTGAATACCTATTATGAATGAGAGTATACGGACAGATCAGAAATTAATGAAAGAAAAATATTTGTGTGATTGAATTAACGCCTATTTAAGAAAAAATACGTGTAAGCAAAAACAACGTTAAATTCATGGCTGCTATATTAGTTATCTACGTCTTAAAGGCTAGCAATGTAAGTATATCTTCGACTTAGCATCTAACATTGGTCCTACCTTGTTTGATTGAGTAATGTTAACTAGCCGATATTATACAACTAAGTCATCATTTTTCTCGATCTAACAAGACCTAACAGATATTACAATGCAATTTAAAGGGCCGCCAGCTAAATGAGCTAGCTGCAGAAATGGAACTCCCAATGACTACACCTATCACTACCTCAACCTTTTTGCTTCCAACAAACAAAAAGACAACTTACCCGGATTTCAGCACATTACAAAACTCGACAGACGACAGTTCCACAGAAAGCTCTAGTATGTCGGGAAATGAAAACAACGGATCAGGGTTCTTTAGAAAATATTTTAAACGTTCCTTATCACACATCTCATAGACCTTCCAGAATCTACATCACCTTTCATCAATCGGGCCTAAGATTTTTCTGTTTTCTTTTTTTCTTTTTTGCAATCTTACGAGTATTTATGACAATGCAATTTAAAGGGCCGCCATAAGCCCTTCCACAAGCGATCAAAAGGAGGAGGAAGGAGATTTCCACGGGGAGAGGCCTGTTGGCTTGGAGCTGCACGAGAAGCAACACGTTGGCATTTTTCTTTGGCCGAAAGAGAACCCGGAATCAAAGCCATTTTTCTCCAGCGAGACGCAAGTTTCTTTTTTGTTTTGATTTGTTTTTAGTAAAAGAAAAGGATTTTTTTTTATTGTTTAACCAAGAGAAATTTTTGTTTATTTGTTTGATCTATACAAAGTCAATTTGCAGTTTGTTCATTTCATTTCATTTTATTAACAGCAAAACAATAATAATTTCTTAATTTGGAATGGTTTCCTTATATTTTCCTTAGTTTTACTCATTTTGCCACACAAGGAGAAGATCCACTCCCTTGGGAAGGAGCCACAGTAACCCAATAAATAGTGGTAGCAGGCTCAAACCTTGTTGACAAATTTTATTTTATCTAAAATTATAACCTTTTTTGAGATTCCAATATGAGCAAAAAAGAATCACGACTTGAGCATAATAAAAAAATGCATCATAAAAAAACTTGCGCTAGAAACCTAGAAGAATATGAACTTCAAGTTGCCAAGCTGGAAAGCATGAAACAAGGTTTCCATGATAATTTCAAAGAGTTAGTTATGTCTTTTAAACAACAAATCATTGAATTTTGGCCCGAACTTCAATCATCTGACAAATTAGAGGCATTTGATACAACATTAAAAGAAATTGCCAGTGAAAAGGCAAAGTCAATAGTGTCACATTCTGAAGAATTTTTTCCGGACACCCCAGATCCCAAGAGGAGATTTTGGGAAGACCTACAATTGTTAAACACCAAACTGACTTTAAAAGAACATAACCTTCCCGATGAACAAGTCAATATAATTCTAGACGGTATTTCAAAGAAAAACCAGATAGACAAAAACAAACTAAATGAGCGAGCTGCAGAAATGGAACTCCCAATGACTACACCTACCACTGCCTGAGTTAACCCGAAGATTATAATTTATTTCACACAACTACAATATATGTTATTAATTATTATTTTTGATTTAAAGAATCCTATTAACATATATTAAGCTTATCTCAAATCTACAAATTTTAATTTTAAAATAGAATTTAAATCTTGTTTTACAGTTTTATAAAGAAATTATTATATTATTATTATTATTAAATTTTTGACCACCAAATAAAAATAGAATTATATTATGTTATTTCTTCTGTTTTTCTTAATAAAAATATATTTCGTTTTAAAAACAAAATTACAATTATTATTTTTGTTTGAACGTCAAAGTAATAAAAATTTAACTCACATGAACAGTGTGCACACCCAATTTTTCTTTTTTTACCAAAATAACTGTTTATCCACGGAAGCCAGAAAGGGAATTGAATTAGCACTTAAAAAAATATAGCCCTTTCTTGACCCCTACTCCTTGCATTGTTAGAGTAGTATTAGGGGCATGGCGGTTCATTTAAATCTGAATGTTACAATACCTATTACATCACTTTCTGTTACAATTACGTTAAAAATAAAATTCAATGGAACTTTTTTTAAAATATTATATAGGCTCAAAATATTATCGACGAAATCTTTAATTTAGTAAAAAACTTCAAATTACCCAAATAAGTAAAATTCTATTTGCCTTTTAATCCGTTGAATGGAATTTTAATAAAACATCTATTATAAACATAAATGTAGCTCAATTTATAATAATCGTATAATTAGGGCGCTCCTAAATATACTAGAAGATTAATGGGGGCGAGTAGGTACTGTATTATAAAGTTCGAGAGAAATTAAGGCGTAATGTGACGCTTTCAGTGGAACTTCATACAGAGATGAGCATTCACAAGTTAAATGGAAATGCTTCACGATGAAGAACCTCCGAGGAATGTCAGTAAGTCAGCTACACTCATTTAGAAATTAAATACCAACTAAATGTAGACGTCGAGGACTTTTTGCCTCTCTTAATGCATTATATGCTGGCATGATCGTAAAAGTTATTGCATTTATGTGTCTAATTTCTACATGGCTGTATGAATAATAAACGAATAATAAAACAGCTATGACACACATAAAACGACAAATGGTTAAATAATTCATAAAAATCATAAAAATATTTGTAATTATGGGCACTTTCAACACGCCAGACGAGAATGACACATCTATAAGGAAAACAAACACTCTGAGGCCTGAAGATGATCTCGATAAAGATCGATACGTGACACGATAAAGAAGGTGTTTTACTGAAACCTACATCACACCAGACCGTATCTCACGATATCCAAATAATCAATTTCAATAAAATTTCCAAATTAATTATTCATTTTATTAAGATTTTCGTTGAGATGAAAAGGTGTCATGATCTGCATTAATGCAAAGAAGTAATTTGGCCAATTACACTAGTAAATATAACGGATTAAAAAGTTTAAGATTAATAAAGTTCAAAATATTGATTTATCTGAGAACGAAAAGTTTAAACATTTAAAAGTAAACGCATATATTGTGAACCTTGGGCTGTTTATTGTTATTGGTATTCGGACGAAAAATGGTACGGCTATGGGCATCAAGGGGCCTAACGTACGGCAACAGTGGCCCTAGGCACTACCATAAAAATATTTCAAGCCAAATTGCAAGGAATATAAATGTTAACATGAGTTATAAAAAAATATCTCAAGGGTGCAATTACCACAATACATTTTCGTATATGCATTAAAGGGATAGAAGTAGAGATGCGTCAAATTATCTGGGATATGGAAATATTGTAGCTTACCGCTAAAGTGGATATCAGAACATCAAGGCATTTAGCCAAAAAAAGAAGTCTCGAGCAACAATCCTCAACTATTGACATAAATTGTAATCACATTAAAAACATATAGGGTTTTAAGTTGCTAAAAAACTCAACCAATACTAAACTAAGAGATTATAATTATAAATAAACGACAACGATTATAATAACTGGGCTAGAAACCTGTTAAAAATACGGTGCAATAAACAATTGACTGATGGGTGTCTAGGGAAATGAGATCACAGAACACATCCTTACCCACGTCAGTAGCAAAGAGGCAAAAGAAGAAAGTTATTCCCAAAACGATTGAAACATCCATAAAACTTAGAAAGATTTTGTTTTGTTTTGATTTTGTTACAGAAACGAAAATCTTTCAGAAAAATGAATACTAGAGTTCGTACACAGTAGACGAAATTTTATGTGCATTAGGCCGTAATCGTTGTATATAAAAAATAACATGGCAATATACATCAATCAGTACAAATTACATTAAAAATATAAATATTCACAATTTGATTAGTGGTTGCTCATCCGTTTGGACTGCCCTGTGATATCTTTGATCATCACGTGCGTTTCGTCATTAGGCCGTCATTAGGCGTCGGTTTCCATCTTTTGAACTCATGAAAATTACATTAATGGTAAAACAGCAGACGGAAGATGGCGCAAAGTCGACATAATTAAAAAACGATGGGAATACGAAGGCCTACAGCGGGGAACACGCCCAACCCTACGCGGCGCTACCCGATACTACCCGACGTAAATCCAACGTTCAATTTTCCATAAGAATGTATTACCCCCGCGTATATCTGCCCGATGCGACCCTACTCTACGCTATGCGATCCCCACTATCCAGATTTTCGTCGAGTAGCATCGAGTACAGTCGAAAACAAAAGAACCGGACACTCATATTTTTGTTCAAACTATATGAATTCTATTAATTAACATGTCATTATATTAATTGCAACATTCTTATTTTAATATAAACCAAATTAACGAGATCAAAAATTCGTTAGTGTTTATTTCAAAATAAATTCGTTTTAATGGTTTGGTAGGAAATTGATCAAAACACCCGAATAACATTTTTCGATATAATGAATTTAATTAATAATTTATCACACGGTTTTGCTCATAAAATTAAACTAACAATTTATTTCATGGTTCTGCTCATAAAATTACACCATTTTCGTCGAGTAACTTCAGAAGACACTCATATTTTTTAAATTTATTACAAGCTAAGTACATATACGTAATTTTGTCATTGTATCAATTACAACATTCGTACTTTAATGTAAACCAAATTTAAGAAGATAAAAAAGTCATACGTTTTTATAAAAATTATTTTATGATGGAAAGGAAGAAAATTTATCAAAGACCGGATTTTTTTTTTTTTTTTTTAATTTAAAGGCAGCGACCCTAATGGTCATTTAGGCCTTGAGAGACTGTGCGCCGGCGGCACCGCCGAGACACGCCACCGCGGCCCCAGGGCCAGACAGTGAGGCCAGCAGGATCTCTCGCGATTTTTTAAATTTGGACACTGTCGCGCAGTGCTTATTCGAGGAGGGGTCGGTGTCCAGTCACCATCGACACCACCTCAAGCTCACCGTGGATATCTGGATCCTAGAGTCCTGAGTGGCCCCCCAACCCAGCCTCGGACCGGCCCGCAACCGAGGACCCCGAGGGCCCGACCCCGACCGCGAGCCCCGCCGCAGCCGCCGACTTGCGGAGCGCGCAATGGGAGCAATCGTTTAACTAAATTTTATTTGTTAGTTTTGTTTTATCTAGGAAGTTGAAAATGTTATCTATGTAAGGTGAATTATCGTTCAGTAAACTGTGCATATTGTTGGGGATTTGGTAGAGGGATCTAGCAGAGGAATATAGGGGGCACTCTATTAAAATGTGAGTTATAGAGATGGGAGATTTACAAGCTGGGCATGTGGGTTTGGGTTTTTTGTCAAGAAGGTAACTATGGGTGAGCCGGGAATGACCTATTCGTAGACGGGTTAGCAGAAAGACCGGATTAAATTTTTTTAAAACAATTAAGTTTAACAAACAATTCGGTTGTGTACAACATGGTTGTGCTCATAAAATTTTACTAATAATTTATTACATTGTTTTGCTCATAAAATTGCACCGTTTTCTCGTGTAGCGTCAAAACAGTAAACTCATATTTTTTGTAGTTTATTTCACTATGTATATGTAATTTTGTCGGTTATATTAATGACAACATTCTTCTTTTAGCGTAAACTAAATTAAACGAGATCAAAAATGCATTAGGTTTTATAAAAGTTATTTATGATGGTTAGGAAGAAAATGTAACTAAACAAGGGAATAAATTAAGTAAAACTAATTCCACAAACAATTTATTACATGTTTGTGTTATCATAAAATTTAACTAAGACTTATTTATTTGCTTAAAATAGTGCATTAAGAACAAAAGAGGCGTTGCGTTTGTGATACACGCTGTGTAGCTTCATGTGGCGTACATCACATACATGTGCTCACCCTACCAAAACGTGACAAAGCGTCGGATAGAATTGGGTTGCGTCGCATATGGTATGTGTGTTCCCTGTTTACATAATCGGAAACGATGAAACAAGAAGTTAATCATCACGCTTAACCGATTAGTTATTACATTTTTCCTTCTTCTCGGGAAAAAAATAATAAAGTTTAAATAGTGGCGGGATGAGCCGAGAAAAGACGCGCGAGAAGCAGGAAGCAATCCGCGGCCGGTAAGATCCTGATCGGGGTGGCACTGGATCCTGGATTGGAAAAAACAAAGAAAAAAAAGAAAGCAGAGAAAAAAAAAAACAAGGGGACAGTTGGGGATAGACGTTCCGAGGAAGAGGTGCCTCCGCGACGAAAAGAATATTGTTGTTGTGTTTTTTTTTAAGTGTATGCGTGTGCGGTTTGTGAACCTCGTCGTGAGTTCGAAGAGGTCCTAGGAAGAGGAATTGGCTGATCCCGGCAAGTGTGGAATAATCTCGGGAGTGGACACACCTCCGACTTCTTACGAGGCCTGATAATCCCGGTCTAGTGACGTTAAGTATAAGTTCTGGCCTTTGATGGCTTTTATTTGAGAAGGATTTGTTTGTACTTGAAAATAGAATAGTTATAATTAAGATTCATTTTTTTATCGTAGTTTTAAGGCCTAAGTAAGGTATTCCTTTAAGGCATCTTGCTTATCTTAATGAAGTAACGTGGATAGAAGCAGGAAGACTTCATTATTTGGCTCCCATCATCCTGGTTGGAAGCATTATCAGGAAGACGAGAACCAGAAGCGCTGTATCGCTACCCACCCCCTTTCCCTTCGTCCTATTGTCCAACTCTTCCTTTCCTTTTATCCCCTGGTTTCGGTATTTACCCTTCCCCAAAAATACCGTGGCGCTCAACATAACACCTGTATATAAACTCCTCATCCACCATCACTTGTCTCTCCCTTAAACACGTCCCCCCCTTCTCCACTGAGCTACCGCCAACGTACGTGCAGCTGCAGTAAGGAAGCTGTAACATAGTTTAAAAAGATTATATTTTTTATTATAATTGTTTATGCCAAAAGGATTAATGGCGATAACGGCTGTTCGGGAGATGAAAAAGCCGGGCTCAGCCGAAAAAAGTCGGTCGCAGTTCGCTTCTTTTTTTTATTGTTTGGTCTATATCCTTTTAATCCCGCCCGTTATAATTGTGGGTGCTCCGGTTAACAGGAGTCGTCCACCTATGCGGTGGATCGTCCATGAACCACCGATGTCTAGTGTTTCGAGGAAGAAAGGTTAGGGTTCTACATCCTATCGACTTCCCATGAGATTGTTAACCCTTTCCTGAACACCCCTGCATCTAAGCCCAACAGTACATGGGATCGTTGAAGCCGAGGACGATTTTTTTGTCCAATTTTAATAATTTCTTTCCGAGTTTGTTGTTTCGTTCCCTTGATCGCTTTATTGTCTACAGTCCGTTGCGTCGTCAATAATTGTTCAAAACGTGTAGGGTGCGTTTAACTTCTTCTTTCCCCCAGCTTTATTTTAATATGGGAACGTTTTTGGGACTTAATTCTGTATAACGTCTCACGACCCAAAAAATATTCATTTTACAGAACAGCTGAATAGGAATTAGACGTTCAAAATTGTTAAATGGTAAAATATTCAGAAATGTACCCTTTTTAAAAGATTTTTCAACACTGAGTCTAACTGAGTCATCATTTTATTGATTACTTAGTAAATTAATAGGTTCAATGGTTTCTAAACTTTAGAATAATTATTTAAAATAACTTTTATGAAAGTTGGTTGAGATAAAAAGTCAGTGTCAGGAGCGGGATTCGAACCCACGATCTTCAGCTCGTGACTTCGATCCGCTCGGACACAAACTTCCCATCTCAACCTCACCTTTCGAATTGAAAAATGATAAAAAGGAGGAAAAATTCGAGAGGTGAGGTAGAGATGGCAAACTGGCTTCCGTGCGGATCACGAGCTCAAGTGGTATTTAGCCCAAGATTGTTGGGTTCGAAGCGCCCCTTACACTGACTTTTAAATCTAGACCAATACCTTTCATAAATATTAATTAATTGAAACATATTTATTGATCAATCGGACCTCGAACTCTAATGGATTTGAAATAACATGTATTTAGACATTTCAACCAAATCTATGATATAATCAGACATTTTAATTAAAATTAAATCACGCTGTGGTTCTTTTGAACAATGCCCGATGTCTAAATTAACACCGGGGAAATATTGTTTGACCGAATGACCTGGTCAAAACGGGTTTTTGTATTAAGAAGTCGTATAACGTCATGCTGTCAAACGTGATCGTTTCAATTTCTTCAACTACCATTTGCCCCAGCATCGATTTCATGCCATCACGTACGGTTCCTTGTGAGAATGAATTCCTGTCTCTTCAAATTTATGGAAGTATTTCAGTTCAATCTAACATTTGATGAGTTATCAACTTATTGGATCAGAATGGAGTTGTTTGAAGTTTTGTTAATATTTAGTGATGAAACACTTTGTAATCATGTGTATTTTCCTTGCTATCACGATTTATCATCCTCGTCCTTGGTAATTTTTTGGTTCTTTTCGTCAAGAACGGTTTCTCAGCTTTTATATTTTTTACAGTAGGACTTTCTCTTCAAATTTTCCGAGGACGTCATTACATACAAGACTTTTTCTTCCACTTTTTTTTCCAGTAAAGTTGCGTATTTCGTTCTTATTTCATATTTTTCTGTTAATTCGTGAAATGTTATTTGTCACGGACTTGTGCGCAAACTCCGGTTTAATGAGAGCATATTCACAGACCTATCCCGGCAATAAGCTAATGTTTAGAACCCTAAGTGTTTTGTACTATTTTAACTTTGTTGTTCACACTTAGGTGTTTTAAACTACCGCTTTTTCTCAATGGCTTTTCTTCTTTGACCCTTTTCCTATACAGTCCTCCTTTGTGCACTATGTTATTTATTAACCGTTTTAATGTATTTTCTTAAAAATACACGGTTTACTGTCTTACATTCACTTGATTGCTCGTTAATTTTGAACTCTACTTTCTCATTTTCTGGTTTTATTTTAAACGGTCTACAATAATATTGTTTCATATATTATTCATATCATTCCGAAAACTATGTAAGATTGCCAGTCCAAGATCCATACAGTGAATCACAAGAGAAGGATAAAACAGGTTAAGGCGGCCAAAAGAAAACGTTTATTAGTTGTCGATGTTGGACACCGCCTTCCCTCTGTAAAATTGTTCACAAACCAAAAAAAAAAAAAAAAATTGATAGAGAAAGCAGATTTTACACGAACTGTTATTACGAAACATTTCCATTACAAGGGCACAAAAGTAATTCAAACCTAGGGTTAAGTAGATACAATAAAGCAAAATCGCCTGTGTAAGAAAAGGTCAAGGTTCGTCAATTAGTGTCTTCAGCAGAAATTTGAAAATACTCAATCAGTCAAAATTAGACAACCACGGAAGTAGTAAAGTCGATAACACAGTGGAACATAAAAAAGCGAATGGTGTAACATTTTAAAATGTACAGATCTGCCAGAAAAAAATCCCTTTAAAAAATTTTCATAATCTATCGTCTCAAAGACCCGAAAGTATACTGAATCATCCATTCTGGATGCCAGTGATGAATCAAAAGTAGAATAAACGATTGTAAAATTACTGACAAAAGGTGCTTCGCAAAAATACCAATTATTATAAAAAATTGTACTACAAAAAGGTGCTATGTGTATGTGATAATATTGTTTATAACCGTCTAATTAACAACGACATATCATTGATTTTTGCATAAGAGTGTGTTTGCTGTATGTAACATACTAGCCAGCATATTTTTGCGAATGATATTAGGATGGTTTTATTAGCCCACATTTGAAAGTTATTTTAAGCTTGACGCTTTTGTATATTTGTACCTTGTTTTGGTTATTTATCCCTTGAAATTAATTTACTCTTTGCTCTCCGAGTATCAGCTAGTGGGTCCCATTCAGCCACAGTTCTGTGGTCGAGCAAAAGTTGTTTAACTTTCTGTGTGTAATCGCTTCTGCACAATATTCATTTTCACGTTTGAAATTAAATTGCTTCTTTGCAATTCAACTTCATTATATATTATCATTTAGGTAAATGCGAAAAGCTTTTATTTTCAGCAGATTCGATCGAAAATAAGATAATGATCGACCGCTAGGTACGCGGCTAAAGACGATAGAAACGATAAATTATGGAGTGAGTGTGGTGTTCAATCCTTTCAATCCACTGCGTGCCGAATGGATAATTTCGAGAAATAAATCTTTTTAAATTAAAAAACAAATTAACTTAATTTTATTCATTTTAGAAACGGTATGTGGACGATATTTTATGCATATGGTCGCACGTTCAAATTGAGCGCCATTAAAAAACCAGCTGCTAGTTGGAACGTCTCGTTGGTAGGGGTATCAGCGGGTTCACTTTTGCAATTCACGTCGAAAGACCTGGTCGTAGAAGTCCTTCAACCTGATGATGAGCTAAAGAGCTCGAAATCTGGATCGTTGCAAAATGAACTTACTTTTAGTAGGAACTATCTTTTTAAAAAGGGCTAAAAACGATTGTTTTATTGGTTTTACCGCACTACGTAACCGTCGTTTAACGGCTTCCTTCAAAGATAGTAATTTCCAAACGATCTCAATGTAATAATGAGTTCTAAATTTGTCATCAGAAGGCTTCGTGAGAATAGCATCAGATTTCCAGCTTCTACTTCTGGAGAGGTATAGAGTAGAAAAGCAACTATTTGAAAATCAGGATCTCCCTTGGACACTCGAACAGAGGGCCGTTTTATTCAGAGATGAGTGCCGGTTTGATTTGTGATAATCAGATGACCGAACCCATTCCGAAGACATGGAAAACGCTTGGCTTCATCTGCCATGCGTGTCACATCCTTTCAACAGGGGGATGACAACATTGAATTGGACAGCACGTTCTCTTGAATGAAACCTACTGACCAGTTACGGGACATGATAAAGGGCCGGGTCGGACATCGTCCACCTCCTCCTACAAGCGTGAAACACCTTCAAACCATTCTTTCTGAAAAACGGTGCAAGACAAAGTCAGATCGCTTATTTATCCGATGCCTAGGAGTAGGTAATACGCGTTATTCAGAGCAAAACTAGCGATAAATTGTTAGTCCAATTTTCATAGATCTCTAAACGATTGTCCCAATGTTTTTGTAAATTTTCGTTCAAATCATCATAGTTAAATATTTTTTATTAAAAGTTATGAACTTCTGATTTCGTCTAATTTAGTTTACAGTACAATAAAGTATAATGTAATTAATATAACTATAAAAAGACATATAGATTGAAGTAAACAGCAAAGTAAAAGTGTCTGGTTTCTTTTGAGTATATATTTCCAATTTACATACCAATTTATGTACAAAGATCCTGCTTCTGAATAATTTAAATAAGAAGACGATCAATACTCGAACATTACAAGTTTCACGGAACATTAACATATTGTTACAATTTTGAACAGCACAATCTTTCATTTGTACTGTACTACTTTATTATTATTAAATCATTTTTTGGCTTTGATTGTGTATGCAGTTAGGTTGTCAGGTTCTCTGACAGACGTCCATTATCGTGTTTTTTCAGTCAACTTCTCTTCTGCTAAAATTGTTCGCTGTTATCTAACACGTTTTAAAAACCATATAAAATAAGACCCATTTTGTTAGATCTCATTAAATCAATTATTTAAAAACGGACTACTTCATTTTAGTATTTTTAAATTAAATGTGGATTCTGTTTGAATATTTGAAAATAAATTTATTTTGAAAATTTTTATTTAATATTTAAAACGTTTTGTAAATATTTGCTAGAAAATTATTTTTTGATCATACGTTTTAAAATAAACATTTATCGAGCTAAAAGCCGATTTTTTATCTCACTGAATCAGATCCAAATTCTTTGTAAATAATCTTCTTTGTTAATGCAAATTCGGATTTAGTTTCAATATTTGAACATACAATTGAAAAAGTTTATTAAATTTTTAAAGTTAATAAAACGTATCTAAAATATAATTCATGTCCTACGTTGATTCTGTTTGAATATTTGGAAATAAATTTGTTTTGAAACATTTTATTTATTATTTAAAGTGTTTTGTAAATCCTTGCTAAAATTTTAATTTTTTTCTCATACGTCTTAAAATCAACATTTAACTAGCAAAAAGCCTATTTTTTATCTCATTGAATCAGGTTCAAATTTTTTTTAAATAGCTTTAATAGTTTTGGTAGTTTTAATATTTGAACATCCATTCATTTTGAAAAGTTTTATTAAGTTTTTAAAGTTAATACAATGTATCTAAAAAAAAACTCATGTTCACCACCAGTAGTCCGTTTTTTCAGTAATGTCCGTATCCTCCGTAGCTGCTTACAGGGTAACCATGTCCTCCATAGTAACTTCCTGGGTATCCATATCTACCGTAGTAAGAAGTTGGGTGGCTATATCCTCCATAGTAAGCACTTGGGTAAGCTCCGTAAGCGGCACCGCTGTATCCCGCATATCCTGGGTGTGCGTAACCACCGTATCCTGAATAACCTAGGTTGCTGTATCCCAATTGTCCAAGACCACTGTACCCGTTATAACCACCATAACCACCATAACCTAATCCTAAATTTAAAAAAATGTAAATTTTTTAAAGTTACAATGAAAAGAAAATTTCAGTTACCTGTGTATCCTGCGACGCCCTTTTTCACCCTAACGTCTTCTGCGGCGGATGCTGCAGCGACGAGGACGACGGCGACGATCTGGAAGGCAAGAACAAAACTTATGATTTTTTCGTCAAAAGGAAGTATAAAACGCCATTAACTAACAAGGCTCTTGAAGGAGAACATTGCTGTAGACTTTGGTCTAGTGAAGATACACCACGCAGATTTTCTTTTTATACTTTCGAATTCCCACCCCCAGCGGCCTTGTGGGAAACGATTTCCACTCCATTCGAAGCAGCAGGCACGAAGATTTATTGCTCGTTTAATTTGTGCGTCTGGGTATATGTGTTTTTTAAAAGGCAGAAATTGAATGCAAACTGCCCTCGTTTAGGTAATTTCAAAATACATGTTTTCTGACTTCCCATGACATTTGAACAAATTATAATTATAAGTTTACAGACTTAAAACTCTATTATAAGTTTCCTCCTATTAACTAGTAAACAACACACCATCTTTCTGCCTTCTACAATTTTCGAAAAAAATTTATTGTACTAAAACAACGGTTTAAATGCTTCATTTTGATTTATATGAAAAATTGTTCCATTGACAATGTTGATCCACTTTGATATTGATCCAAATATCAGCATATTCGTTATGTAGTACAAATCATGCTTTATAAAAGTCTATTCTGTCCCCAAAGTGTCATCTACAGGACTGCTACTGCTAAACTTGAACCATACTTACATGCCCAATCTTTTTATTGAAAACAGAAAAAATTTATTTGAATAAAATCTCACAAAAACAAATGAACATATTTAATGTAATTGCAATATTTCTCATGTAAAGTCCTCTTACCTTAAAACCTCTCGTTCCAGAATTGTCTATATTCGACAATAAATAACTGCTTAAAAATTACGAAAATTAATTATTTTAGCCACTAAAATGGTACGTTTATAGTATCGTGTTTTATTGAACTTCTTTAACAAAGTTAGTTATTTCCGGCCGTGCACTTCGGTGCGCATCTCCCAAATCCATCATCAAACCTTTCCGAGGTTCAAGCGTGGCCAGAAAATAACAAATTAATAGGTAAAAACTTACTTATATTTAATATAACGACGAAAAATCCCGAGGAGCTCGAGATTGGTACATGTAGTTCCAATTTGAACATACAGACTTAATTTCAAGAAATTTGTATTAAAATCAAATACTTGGCTTCTTCTAATTAAATTCATTTATTTATATCAATCACATTTTTAATTTTAACTGTTTTTTATCATTTTTTATTTTGTTAAATCAACGCGGTGTCTTCAAAGAAGATAGATACAAGAAGAAGGGCGTCGGTGGCCGCAAGGTTCCGTCTTTCACACGGCGCTCATCACTGTAAGGTAAAGGTCCCAGGTTCGAATGCAGGGCCTCTGGATTCGAACCCGATATACTTACAAATGGGTTTTTCACACAAGTTAGATTTATACCTCTGCTGATCCAAATTCTCGTAAAATTAAAACTCTAAAGTAAAAAAATGTTCAGGTAAAATCTCAACCTGTTCACCTGCTACGGTTTACAAAACAATCGATAGCGATTATCTATCTAAAGGTTAAAGAAATTGCATATAACCATTGCTTTATTGAAGCAGTAGGAACGTTTCTGGTCACGAAGTATTGAAATGATAGTCAAACCAATGGGCTTTTTTTTCAAAAACACCGGCACCCTGAGGGTTTATATGACCTCTGTTGTTGAGAAGCTTCGTTTAAAAAAAAAGAAGAAAAACACGAAGAATTGTGTTTATTTTATCCGCGTTTTTCATGCCTTGTTAATATTGGCCAAATTAAATGAGACAAAGCTTTTTGGGCTTACTTTCGAAAAAATTGAAAATTTTGAACATTACACCGGGTATCAAAAAAAAACCCTCTTGCCTATCCAGTCCAAACTTTCTTTTGTTTGCTATTAACTATTGTATTTTCATTTATTGCCAGGTTGCATAGTGAAATTAATAGGAGGTCTGCCCCAACATAAATTTTTGTCTTTGCATACCGTTTACTAACATGTTTCAACATATATCAAGAATCAAATTGAAGAACACATTGCATTGAATTATTGGATAAAATTAAAAAAAGCATGTTAAATAACTAAAAATAGTTATAAATCATTGTAAATAACAATAAAATAAGCGTAATTATTCATAATCCCACTCTCCTTTGTTCACACGCACCCCCTTTTCACATGCAACTTAAAATTTCATCATTTTGTGTTGATGTAATTAAAGAAAACATATATCGCTAGAAAGCTTTTTGAAGGAGTATGTTGTTAGTAAGTTTGTCAAATTCTACAGCGAAATTCTAGATTCTGCAGTTTTTGTAAAATTTAGAGGTTTTTTGAAGAAAAAATTATATTAAACGTACTAGACTTGTGCCTTCTTATAGGAAATTTCCTTCTTTTTTTTCAATTTTTCCAAAAAACGAATAGTTTTTTTTTTCCAATGAAAAATGAATAAGTTCATATAGGAGTGACGAAAACTGCAGTTAGTAGACAAAACAAAATGTTGAATATACTATCGATGATAGTACAACCTACTATTTACGTATGTTTCTTTCATTTGAGTTTATTAATTTAATATGAATTATCTTAATTACAATTATTTCTTTTAAAACAATCACAAGAAAGTAAACCACAGAGTTGATCGGGGGGGGGGGTATTAAATAATAGTGATATTTGCTTAGCTAATCTCTCTCCCACTTACTGTACACATCAGAGAAATGTGCAATAAATTTTCCTTTTCATACAAATTACACATACTAATATAAGATGTTGCTTTCTACGTATTGCATAATTATTTCAATCTATAAAAATTCTCATGTTGTCACCTCTGGAAAAATTCATTATTGTTCTTTGTTTTCTTATTTCAATATAGTTTATCAGATAAAATTCTATTTCACCAAATAAAGAAATATTTGGATAGGAGGAATTTTATAAGGTGAATTAATTAATCTTTGTACAAATATGTTATTTGAGTGCTTGAAAGGATGCAAAGCAACTGATCGATCGACATTGATATGTACGGATAACATTGGCATATATTGGGTTGACCGGAAAATAATGCAGGATTTTAAGTTTTCATTAAAAAAATCTATATAAAATATTCTGTTTACGTTTACAGGATTACT
>CM077105.1:19660388-19677328 GCA_039619505.1 Cimex hemipterus | reverse complement strand
TCTCTCTCTCTCTCTCTCTCTCTCTCTCTCTCTCTCTCTCTCTCTCTCTCTCCTACTCTTTCTTGCTAACATTGCACACATAACAAAATTTTTGTTATGCACTGTTTCATTTGTTGATAAACCCTTGTTTATATTCATCTTTTTTCAAAATTAATTTTATTTTAAATATTAACAGGAGTGTAATTCGTTCTATTCTTTAATATAGACCATTTTAATGTAAAAATACACATAAACACGTACTGAGGTTCCCGCACACTCGGTCATCCTAAGGACTCTGAGGATCTTTAACTTTCGCACCTAGCCTTCCGGCCATATCGGAGGTTTCATTTTCAAGAAGAGAGCTGACGCACCTTCGCATACGACAAAACTGTATTACTGCCGCAGTGTTAGTGTAGATACAGCTAAGCCCTGAAGGACCAAGACAGCCTCGCTCCCCGTTTGTGGCCACCAAGCTAGTGTCCGTGTCTGCGTTAAGCATCAGACAGTATGCCACGAGAATAGGGCTACCTAAGCCGACATACATCAGCTCGGTCTCCCCCACACTCCCTACATAGAGAATGCGACTCTATCACCCATAGTATTTGGGGTTCTCTAGCGTCGAAACTTCAGGATCCGCTCTGACCGCGGATTCTTTAAATTGGATTTTCTAATTCCTTTCAGAAATCCATTAGGCAACCCGCGAAGCAATCCTGTACTGCCTTTCAAGTTGCCTAGCTTTAATTAATATTTTAAGAAACCTAATACTTCACTTTCTTCGTATCTATAATTTCTTACTGAAGATTCATTTTAATTCCCTTAATACAATCCATTTGGAAAAAACCTTAAGACAGCCATATAATACAAGGTTAATATATAAATAATACTTTTCTTATCAAATATTTCACTTTTGGTTTGGGGTTTTTTTCCCTCATTTTGGGTAACTTTTTTACCTCAATATTAAAGGTTGGCAACTTTATAAAATTAAAGGTGATAGTTTTGTTATGATGCTTCAGAATCCAGACTTAATTTTAAGCCGAAATTGTTTCTGTCTATTAAATATCTGTGCATTTATATCACACGCGCACAAACTCACACATGATACTTTTGACAATCTATCTACAAGTTATTAAACGAAAATTTTTAACGAATAAAGTTTTAATTTTATTCACTTTCAATCGTTACGTGCTTCAGTTTCCTCATTGGACTACATCATTAACCGGGAAAGTTGAAGTTCCAAACGCTGTAAAGTGTTCGTTTTTTAAACTTTTTTAACACAATATTTTTTAAACTTCGGCATTACCAACTTCTTTCAATAATAAGTGTAATTTCTTCAAATACTTATAGGGTCATTAAGCCTAGTAAAGGTCTGAACATTACTGATTATTTTTCAGCCATATTACAAAAATCAGTATTGAGTGACATAGCAATAAAAATTGGAACAAGGGTAAAACGGTATGAAATTATTTCATGTAATAATGTTTCAGCATTTGCATGATAACGAGGCCACGTTTCAAGATTTTACGGACTTCATTGTTATAAAATCAAGCGATTAAAATTAAAGAACCATAGCGTATTAATAATTGTTCAGAGTAAAAACGAGTATAACTGAGCATATTAAAAAGATAAGAATCATATATACAGAAACAAACATGTCGAGTGTCCAATATTATCCAGAGAAGAAAAAAAGATTCTTTCAGAGAATTTTGGAATAATTTGAACAGAAAAATTTCTTTGCAGTTTTATTCCAAATTAAAATTAAAAGTTTATGTATAGCTATCTGGCATTAATTAGGAAAGTACAATGGATAAGATTTTCTTCAAAAACTAGCTCTTGGTTGTGTAGAGAGTGAAATATCAGTCCATCGGATTACTCGATAAAGACGGTAGGACTTAAGTAAGGATATTACTTACGGTGAATTAGTGAGAGCAATCGAATGTTGAGCCAGATTATATTGACGACCTAATATTAAAATACCTCCAGACTCAAGCCCTTCAATACCTGCTTTCGATATTTAACGGGATTTTGTAGGAGAGGAAAAGTGCCGGAATCATGGAAGTTCACTCTTTCCTTTACCAAAACCTAATACACCGAAAAATATTGCAACAATTTTGTTAACCGCTTGCATCGAGGAGACATATGCGAGAATGGTGAAATCTTTCGTAGGAGTAGCAGGGAAGAAAAAATATTGTCAAAGTTTGGATTTAGAAAAATAGTTCTCCACAACTCACAATTTTTCCGCGTTAGTAACAGACATTAAACTAAATTTTTTTTAAATGATAGTTCCTACTCGCAGTAACTTACAGTTAAATTAAAAAGTATTGAACACCACACTCACTCCATCATTTATCATTTCTATAAAAATAGATTTTTCTTACCAGATATCAAAAGAAGCTTTATTTGTGGACATTGCAGATTATACCATAATCAATGACAGACATGCCATAAAGAAAGTAACTGATTTAAAATTGGAAAAATTTATATACGTTAATATTAACTAACAACACTCTTTACCACGAGAAGATCAAAAAGTTTACCTCAATAATAAACATAATCTCCTTTAGCTTATGAGCTTTACATGAACGCTATTGTAGAATCTACGTCGGAAGGAGCCTATTAGATCCGATAATACGCTAATCAATAGTAATAATTAGAATTTATAAAGATGTGTGATGATTAGTAACGTATAATCTCTAATTATTCAGAAATTGTGAAATGCGGTCTGGTGTGATGTAGGTTTCAAAAAAACATTTTCTTTATCGCGCCAACGTTTCGATCTTTATTGAGATCGTCTTCAGGGCTTGGGATTTACAAATATTGATTCCATTAATAAATACATGCCGGACGTGGAAAAAAGTGAATTTATACAATGCAAACTTATGATTTATTATGTATTCGATCAACGTATTTCTACTCGCTCAAAGTGTTTGTCCTTTTGTGTCATTCTTGCGTGTAGTTTTGAGAGTGCCAGTGCCATATTGCTGTTGTTTATATACGTTCGATTTTGGAAGGGTGGGGAATGAAGTCTGAATAGAGAAGACATTCTTGTATAAGCCGACGCCTTATTTCTTTGAGGCGAAAAGAGAGGAAGAAGGGGATGAAAAAAACGTTAGTAATGGTTCGGACAGATTATCCTTTTAGGATTATATAAAAATGGATAAATAGGACAAGAAAATCTAAATCGTTGGAAAACTAGACTATGTGCAAAATATTTGATGTGTGGAATGTGATATTTTAATGGTCTAGCAATAATAAAGATTTTAACAGTTCTAAGAGCTCCCCGGAAACAATTATTTTGGACAATCCAAAACAATTTTCCCTGACACTTTGCTGTACTGCCAGTGGATAATAGTGATAATTTATGATAATTCCAATGAAAACGTTTAAAAAATAAAATTTACATATATTAATAAGTGAAATGGGAAATTTTATATAAGAATTTGTACATTGTAAAAAATTAGAGTTACGTTCTCCAATTCATAACTCAATTATAATTATTTGTTAACTATATTCTTATATTTAAAAATATCTAAAAAACGTTTAAAAAACTATGTTTGTATGTAAAGTAAGTAATTTAACCATGCTATAGTTTTTGTTCTAAAATAAAGAAGCATTTTCGTAGTAGCAATTTAAGTAGTGAATTTCATTCTGCATTACAATTGTTCTCGCTCATTCATTATATCATCTGATTATCAACAATTACCATCTGATTGTTCTACTCTCTTGCTCTTTCCTTCATTCACTCTAACAGTTATGCAAAACTAAAATATATACCGTTGATAAAGTTTGCTAGTTCTTTACCTATCTCACTTTCTCTTTTTCTCTTTCTCTCTTTCTCTCTTTCATAGAATTTGGTATTATTTTTATCTTTTATTTTTATTATAAGGTTTCCTCCGTTTTTATCCCATATTTTCTAAACATTCATGGGAAGAGGCAAATCACGTAATTAGTTAATTTTTATGCTTTCGTTTCAAATTTGAAAAGCCAACCCGATTTTTTTGTTACATTCCAAATTTTAATTAACGGTGAATGTAATAAAGGAAACCGTTCGAAGGAAGAATGTGCGCCGAAGAATATAACGTTATTGTAATCAATCTTTAATAAAGGTTTTGGTTGAGATAAAAAAGTCAGTGTGACAAGCCGGATTCGAATCCCATTTGGCTAGATACACCGCTGCTCTACTATTTGAGCTATGGTGACTTCGATCCACCCGGACAGTATCTTGTCATCTCAACCACACCTTTCGAATTTTCCCTCCTTTTTGTCATTTTTTGCTATTTATCTCATCTAAAATTTTAATTAAAGTTAATTAATTGAAAATAATTTGGCCAAACGGACCACGAAGCCTAATAAATGTTATCTTAATCACTCTTTCTTCATGCCGCTAATTATTTCTGTATTCCGTCTTTATTTATTTTACTATTTCCCTTCCTAATGTGTTTATCTTAAGGAACATCTTTCGTCGCCAGAAATACATTTGTCAAAATCATTTTCGAACCGTCGTGTCTTATGTTGTCTTAACACCGAGCAATGTACGGCAACAAGGGTTTGCCAGGTATTGACAGCTGTGATCGGCAAAGTAAGTCACACAAATAAAAATGATTAAACCAAAAATGCCTGCGGTTCTGGCCATAGTCGGTCTCTGGAGAAAGTGTAATTAGCAGATGTGTCGCCTGCAGAAGGCCAAACTTCTCAATAAGGCCATCTATCATTTTCATTCACATGGCAAGGAAAAGTTTACTCTTGTGAGGCCTGAAATTTCCTGCTCCTAATTTAATATTTTCTTCCCACTTGTCCTTATGACTTTCCTCTCTAAGATTTACAATAGTTAATTATCATTTTATTGATTTCTTAACAACTTTTTGTATTCAATAATATTTTTACATGAATTTTTATTTTGCGTTTTGGCTTTTTAATAACTGTCAATATCGAATGGGATATAATAATAAATTCAGTGTAAACTAGGTTTTTCGAGCAAAGTAGAACACAGTAAACAACAGACATGTCCAAACCGGTAATTTAAACCAGAAACAAGTGTGGCTAAAAAACCATTTATCCTCGTAATGTATGGCTTGTACATAGCGCAATCGCTAATCAATTGCAATTGTGTTGTAGTTAGTAAACGTAAGTCAATGATTATTCGTAGATGATGAGATGCGGTCTGGTGTTACGTAGGTTTTAAAAAGATTTTCTTTATTTGGCCAACGTTTCGTTCTTTTGATAAATTATATTCAGGGCTTGCGATTTACAAACATTGTTTAAATTTTAACAAGTACATGTAGATTGTGAAAAAATAAATTTACGTACTGCTAGAAATTTAGATAAAAAATGATTTTATACAATGCTAGGAAATTTTAGACTAAAATGAACATAAAGATATAGAAACATAACCTCCATAACAATCACTGCTCTAAACACATAATCATCAACAGAATAAATTACCCACTACAACACAGCACTAACACCATTCATTATTACCAATAATTTACATTTATTAGTTATTCAGCTATCGTGCGGTCTGATGTGATGTAGGTATCAGAAAACATTTTCCTTGTCGTGCCAACGTTTCGAACTTTTATTGAGATCATCTTCAGGGCCTGGGATTTACAAATATAGTTTACATTTAGAAAATACATATAGAATTTGAAAAAGTGAATTTATACAATGCAAAATATATTTTATATTCGATCAAAGTATTTCTACTCACTCAAAGTGTTCGTCTTCTGTGTAAGTGTGCCATTCTTGCGTGTCGTGTTGAGAAAATCTCACTGGCACTCTCAACACAGTGAGTAGAAATACTTTGATGGAATATAAAATATATTTTACATTGTATGAATTCATTTTTCGAAATTGTATATGTATTTTCTATATTCAAACTATGTTTGTAAATCCCAGGCCCTGAAGATGATCTCAATAAAAGATCGAAACGTCGGTACGATAAAGAAATTGTTTTTCTGATACCTACATCACACCAGACCGCATCTCATGATATCTGAATAATTAGCCATTAACGATCACTAATCTCTACACATACATTTATTAGGTTTCGTGGTCGGCTTGATCTGATAAATTCCTTTCAGTTAATAATCTTTAATTACGGACTCGGTTAAGATAAAAAATTGAAAAATGGCAAAACGGAGGTGAACTTCTAAAGGTGGGGTTGAGAACGGAAGTTAGTGCCCGATTGGATAGGATATGGTAGTATGATAGCTCAAACGGCAGAGCATTGGCATATTTAGCCGAAGGTTGCGAGTTCGAATCCCGCTTGTGACCCTAATTTTTGTTATCTCAACTAAAATTAATTAATTGAAAAAATTACTAATAATACTACATCAAATCAATAGAGACAAACGTGTGTCTTGCCCATCTATTCTTGCTAGTCAATATAATTCTTCTTTTAAGTAACGTACAGATAATCATAAACACACTATCTATATAAAATTTAAAATATTTATGCATCTTAGGCATTGGATAAGCGTTATGTGCTCGCTACGAGGTTATATTATAGTAGGAGGTAGTATATATTCCTAAGCATGCTGAAAGTAGAAGTTCTTCCTTTGCGGACTAAGTTTTGGATAATTCGTTTCCCCCTCACCGCATCTATGGCGATTATTGGTAACCCGCACATTAACAATTCTCGCATTTTGGAGTAGGGTATTTTGGTACCTCACTCTTTCCGTTTCTCATCACGCGCCATCTAATTAATTTCCATGATTTAAAAGAACACCTTTCACACAAATTGGTAGGTTACCGATGTACCCGATATTCCGTGTGTAACCTGTCCTCACTCATAACAACATGCACCCTATTCTAATCCTATTGCATTCTTCTAATGTCTTACCGTCACCAGTTCTCCGGATAGAGGGCAACTTTTGCATCTTCTCCCCACGAGGAGATAGACCTGCGAAAAACGGGTTTGGCCTATCCTCAACCTTGTTAATATATCGACTTTTTATCTCAACTAAAAACCTTAATTAATTGTAATTAATATATTACAATTAATTAAGGTTTTTAGTTGAGATAAAAAGTTAATGGCACGAGCGGGATTCGAACCCACGATCTTCGGCTAGATACGCCTCTGCTCTATCACTTGAGCTATCGTGACCTCCATCCACTCAAGTGATCGAGCAAAGGCGTATCTAGCCGAAGATCGTGGGTTCGAATCCCGCTCGTGCCATTGACTTTTTTATCTCAACTAAAAACCTTAATCAATTGTAATATATTAATTGGTCAAGCGAACCACGGAATTAATGATTTTGACTTGTTAATACTTTTTGTCTAGTTTCTTTATGTTTTGCACGTGCCATGGCCTCGCCGTTTCTTTATGCACTTTTCATAGTTTGTTCCTCTCGTTAAATTTCTCTTTTTTTTCAGATGTCACCCAAACGTTCCCTTAGGCCTCATTCTAACCCAAATTGAGAAGAGTGTATGTCTGATCCTGATGTGTGCCATGCGAAACATAGTTAACATGATATTTTTCATTTTTAGAGTGTTAATCGGTAGGTTTTGATAAATGCCTCTAATTGTGCTGTTCTGAAAGAGAAAGAAGTGATAAGCGGAATTTGTCCATCTTAAAAATATGTGTGACATTCAAGTCACATACCGTATCTTTTCCCAGTCGGAAAACACTTGACAAACGGCCATTGGCTGATTTAAACGTCAATAGAACTTTAACGTGTACAAATGTTAAAGAATTGTTTCCGTCAATCGGTTTGATCATTTTTTATATGGGTCCGGCAAAAAGGTTTTCTCCATTCGAAAAAAGGAACGTTCTGTACAAAAGAGCTTTGCTGCCTGGGGTCTTCATCCTCCCGTTTGATATTTGCATAAGTGAATTCTTCTTTCGAGGACGGCTAGTATGTTAAAGGACGGAAAAGGTAATCCTTTGAAACAATATGTATGTCAGTCAGTCGACACGTAAAACTGCTTTTAGCCTGATAATATACTGATTTAGAAAAAATATAATATTTGATTAATGTGTACTTAAAGTGAAATTAAATTTATAAGTTGAACGTTTTTAATACAAATGTTACTTAACGTTTATCTTAACAAACGTCTACATTGATTTTTAATTTTAATATTTTTGTTGTCATTTTTTAATCGTACGGATTACTAATATTTGCATCGGAACTAGCAAAACAATATCCGTCAGGATAAACAGTTTTCTCAAGCATTCATGCCCCGTATTTTAAGTTAATTTGCAGTCGTATATTATTTTGAACAATTTATAGTAAAATAAAAATAATTCTCTAACAAACAAAATTATTTGATAATATATAATTGTACAGATTTTAGAAAAGGCTTAACCAAAATCTACTTTATTGGTTTTAACTTTTTAGTAGAATGCAACTTTTTTAAACCAAAACTTATCTAACTTAACATTTGATTTGTTTACACACTACTATTATGTTAATACAATTAAAATATGCTAATAAATGTAGAATCACTTTGAGCTCACGTTCTCAGAATTTGCTAATGGAAATGTTTAGGTTTTTTAAATTTAATAAAACACATATTTACCAGATGGCACAAGGATTGTAATTTGGGTTTATATCTTGAGTCTATAGATAGAATATATTATTCAGGGATATGCCATCTATGTTAACAGGCTTTTAACATCGGAATTAATGCGCGTTTTAATAAGTAATTTCCTTAGCACTGGAAATGTCAACTATATTGAGAAACGTCTCTGTTGCAATTTGACGAAGCTGTAAATGTTGTTTTGTTGTACGTAAATTTGTTTAGTTCATAGGCAGTTTTCAATTGAGTCCAATAAATTGTCGTTATTCCACAAGTTTTCGTAGTCTGCTTGACCAAATAATATCTGAAAATTATTGCTGAACAATGCAAAACTGAGAGAAAATTCAAATGGTGGGGTTGAGTTGGGAAGTTACTGTCCCAGTGGATAGAGGTCACGTTAGCTCAAGAGAAAGAGGCATATCTAGCAGGAGGTCGTAGGTTCGAATCCCGCTCGTGACACTGACTTTTTTATCCCAACAAAAATCCTTAATTAATTGATAGTTATATTATTCATTGTTAGATTAGATGACAAATTTAATAATTTGTACATTTGTACATAAAATTAAAACAGACTCCTAACCAACGAAAAGGCTCAAAAAGAGATATCGTAATTGATCCTTCTTTATCGGGGGAAAATGAATTACTGTCATTTTTATTAAAACAAAAATTGTATAATGCTAACTTTTGATGGTAAAAAGATGAAGACACATGACAATAATGGAATATACTTCTGCAGCGCTGAGATTCTTATGTGCCTTAAAAAATTTTATTGCGTTCATAAAAAACATACGCTTATTTTAATTTTAATCTTTAGAATTCCGTTTTGATAAAAGAATCTGTCATTAATGCGAATACAAATATAGTTCAATAGAGCTAAATAAAACTGGTTGACAGTTGATTAATAGTGATGTAATTAGACTTATATAACCTGTAGAATTTAATTAACACCATAAAAACGAGACCAAGAAAACTGTAAATTTAGGATTAAGAATAAGAATAACTTATTGCAGAAATCGAAAGATCGAGAAACGTAGGGAAGGTGCAATGGTGAATTGCTATAGTTTGTCATCACAAAATTCTTCGGTACCCGTGAATTTCCTCGACAACAGTCGGTCAAGAAATTTATTTTTCAAGACGTAACGATTTCGTTTCCGTTCTGCGGTTAAACAGTCGTTCGGTTTTGGCCACATAAAAATCATGTACTATGTTGTGAAGTTTTCTCTCCCGTGATTAAATGTAGGTTTATTTCTATTGCCGCATTTGTTAATCTCACAGTTTAAAAGGAATTTATCCTTATTTCTATGTACATACAAAACTCATTAATAAACGTAAATTACTCAAAACTGAATATGGATACTTATTTAGAAATAGTGAGATGCGGTCTGGTGTGATGTTGTGTGATCACGGATCCTCCCAATTTTATATTATTTACTTTCTCTAGCATTTTTATTTCAATTTTTCTATAAATTGAATTAAAATTAATTAGGAATTATTACCTTTGTTACAGAAGAAGTATTGGTAAGAGATTTAACAAAAGAAATGGTTTTAATCCATAATTTTGTACATTGTACACAATCATTTTTAAAACAATTATTTTTATGCATAATGTCCTCTGTTAGCTAAAACTTTTATGCGCCTGTCTCCGAGACACTTGAGTAGAAAACTATCTTAACAAACAATATTCGGATTCAATCGATTGAGATGTACATGGTGTGTTTTAGGAGAGGATAAACTTTTATTCCTAATAGTTCAATACATTCTGGATTGTCAGAAGCCTTTCATCTAACTCTTAGACGTAATGAGAGGGTTTTAGTTTTTGTTTGGCTAAAATGTAATCACTTTACATCAAACCAGTCTTTTATCTTTAACATTGCCTTAGAATTGTTTTCCCTATTTTTCTTGTTTCCAGAGCGCCGTCTTCAAAGTCCATAACACTAAATTTGAGAAACCCTTTAAGAGTAATTAAACAATAAATCGATCTTTTGCCTCATCTTAAGAGAACAATCCGAGAACGAAATTTCTAAAAGTTTTATCACGATTAAAATGATAAACATGATCATTTGCTGTCAAGCATCAAGGCGATTTGCCAAGATTAGCATTCCAGTAGAAATTAAACGTAAGTAGAAAGTAACTTAAAGTAAACAGACAAATAAGTCGTTACACGTCTTTGTAAATATATAAATATATGTATGTTTATAATGGAGATTTATTACGATATTACAAGTACATTATAGGAGCGGCGTATTGAGCCGAAGGTAGTAGGTTCGAATCCCGGTCGTGACAGTAACTTGAAACTTTTTCATTTCAACCAAAATTTTGATAAATGGATTAATTAAATGAAAAAGTAGTTGAAGTGGTTAAGACCATTAAATTATATGGATTTAATATGTAATATTAACTTGCGATTAATAAAAATCAATGTATAAACTTTCATCTAAGGAAATATTCTATTATAATTTTTTTTTTGTACTTGAACAAAGTTTCTACAATTCCTTTTCATTCGTATTAAAATTTGCTATTCATACAAATATTATAAAGTTTGCCATTTCAAACGTCAAATATTGAGTATTAAAAAAATCAATATGTTTTTTTTTTAATTTTGTTACAAACCAAAATAATATATTTTTGTTTGGGGCTTGCATACGATAATTTAAATTTCTGCCACCACGAGTGCAATCTCCTACTGTAAAATTGTCACCTATATCCATATCCGAGAAAGTTCATTATTTTATTATTCGTTGGCATCTGAGAAAAATTGATTTCTGTTTTTCTGGTTTTGAAGTCATTCTTTCCCCCATTCATCGGTTTAGTTCCATTTTAAGCATACTTCTTTGGATTGGCAGTTTGTGTTTATTGTCCAAAGAGTGTTAAGGCTTTTCGTGCTTATGTCAGTTTGTCAATCTGTTTTTTGTTTTTCAATCCCCTTAGTCTGGCTCCGTACATCGGAGTTATTCGACATTCCAGGAGTCCCAAAAAGAAATGTTTTAAGCATTTTCAGACCAGCTTTCATTTGGCGGTAGTGAACAAAACTTTAAACTCTTTAGCGGCAATTATGTGTTCACCTATGCACGTTTTAGAGTTTTTAGAGCATTTCTTGTGCACCGAAATACATTGATAGATCAAACTATAAAATAATTACGGTATGGGACGTTGATGTTTCGCTAGGTCAAAATTTTTACCACGAATTACTGTTCTTCTTTGGATTGTTGCGTAGACAAGTTAAGGACCTCGTTCCTTTTCGGGATTTTATTCCGCCAATCATCTATTGTATTATTGCTAGTTTGGATTGGAAGGGACGATTTCTTCTGTTTTAATATATTGTAACATATTTATTATTTTATAATGGGGTTAACCTAGGTATCTATACGCACTTTGCTATTAAGACATTGGACTGACTAGGATTGTTTTAATACAAGGTTTTCGTTTTTTTTTTTTCAATTTTTGTAACCTTCACTTTTATCTTTATTTTCCGGTTGTAATTATTTTGTTACCTCATTTTTCTACATTGATAATAAAATTAGTTGTTTTGAATCTTTAGCGAAGGTGTGTGATATTGTAATTAATTTCTATCAATCAGATAAAAATTAATTGCTGAAATTAATATAAGGTTATACTACGCTGATAAAGCAGAACAAATAACCAAAAGAAAAAAACTCACAAAAATACAGAGACTTGCATGCATCTGCATAACAGGAGCTATGAGAACGTGTCCTAAAATTAGTATGGAAAAGATATTAGGACTGATTCCCCTTCATCACATGGTAGAAAGAGCAGGAAAGAAAATCACAATCAACTTTATTAGAGAGAAACCTCCAACAGGAATATAACTGAAATGGAGAGACAGAAACAAAGTATGGAAAGGCTCACTCATGGCTCCAAGAGACGACATGAGCAGGATGTATGAATTCAACCAAAAATTCTGAATACATCCGGGAACCAAAAAGGAATGCGAAAGAAAGGGAAACAAGTCCTTTAAAAACGGTATCCTTTGGTACACAGATGGATCTACAACCCAAGAAGGTACGGGGGCAGGAGTATTTGGACCTGGAACCAAATACTCAGAATCCATGGGAAAACACACCAGTGTCTTTCAAGCGGAGATTCTCGCAAATTGAAATATGTATCCAATGCAACCTAAGTAAAGGGCACGACAACAAGAATACAGCCATCATGTCAGATAGTCAAGCAGCCATCAAAGCACTAAACTGAAGTATCATTAGTTCAAGGATGGTGCTGAACTGCAAAAACAAATTAAACACATTAGGTATGCAGAATAAAGTCAGCCGCTGTTGGGTCCCCGGACACACGGGAGTAAAAGGCAACGAGAAAGTTGCAAGAAAAAAGCTGCCAAACCGCTGATTGGACCCGAACCCTACTGCGGCATAGGAACCCACACTATCAACGAATATTTCAGACAGAAGGACAAAAAGAAAATGAAGGAACAATGGAATTCACTCATTGGACATAGGCAACCCAAGAATCTTCTAACCAATTTTGGCAAGATGAAATCCCAGAATGTGTCAACGGAACAGACTGCGAATCCTAACATCATTCCTCAGGATACTGCAGATGGATAACTAAAGAAAATTGTACCAACCCAAGATGGCACATGCAGATTCTCCAAGGGAGCAGAAGATACCCGAACTCATTTATTAACAAATTGCGGAGCTATATTAACCCTCTGGAGGAAATTTTTTTGAATGTATTATGTGACCATAGAAGAGCTTCAACCACTGAAACCGGGCCTATTAATCAATTTTTTTGATGAAATAGGACGCAACGATGTGCTTTAGGAAGAGAACGGGGGATACAATAGCTCTAAAAGGACACAGTATACCATACACTGGAAAAATTACATCTACATCTTCAAGGTTATACTATATCAAATTGTAACGTACTTTAAAAATTAATTAATGTAACAAAATAATAAAAAAAATAGACTTCATTTTTGATTTTGGATATTTGCCGAATTTGTGCGGATGTTTATCATTGTGCAAATTCCATTATTTTGTAGCCAGAAAAAATTTTGTACGATAGTATCCATTACAACCCAACTATTTTCCAATACATTCAATGTTTTGATCAGGGCGAAGGCTTTGTATTTGGCAAGTGATGTGCTGAGGAGTTTCGTAATGGTCTTCTCTCCTATATAAGACTCGATAGGCAGGCCTCGCGTTTCAGTCTCTTAGAATTTCTCCTTCACGGCTACATAATACACAAAATCAAAGTGGGCAAATAAAACCTCCTATCCCGATACATCTGTCTGAAGGTATTTGGATATAATGTTAATTACCATGATTAATTTAACGGAACAATTCCAATTGTGCTTTTTGACATAATTTAATTACATTTTTAGTAAACTGGAATAACCGACGGGTTTAATAAATTACAAAAAACTAACTACAACAGGTAGCAAAATGTCTGTACTTTAGAAAATTTACCATCGATCAATTATTATTAACGGTTTTGAAAATTTAGAAAAAACATGTCAATAATATAAATATTTGATAATAAACAGTCCCTACATAAATATTCTATGGCAGACAAAAAATAAATAATGTAATACATATTTGTCAAACTCAGATTTATATATAAAAATTTATCCCACGTTCTTATGGCTATATTTAGAATAACAAATTCATATATAAACATGTGGTTATTTAAAAGATGTACATAGTCAAATAAATAATCACAGAATCAGAATGAAACAAATCAGCAAATCACACTATGGCTGTTGGACAACGGTTTGGAAGTATTTGTTGAGATAAAAAATTAAAACCACCTGATAGTAGAGTTTTTTTACAGGGATCTGTATTGTCAATAGATAAAGAACATTTCCAGTACATGCCGTTATTTAGTGAATTAGCTTATAACAAATACAATATATACACTATATGTTATATACATAACTACGGACAAGCAATTAAACATTGTTGTGTGGGCAGACAATATGGTGTTTGATTTCATTAAAGAAATAAAGGTAAAAAATAAATCAGAATGTGTGAAAAACAAAATAGGAGGCTTTATCTAGAAAATACTGAAATGAAATAGCAAAGAAAAGATTTTTATAAATTATGCTTTTTAGTTCATTTTAAACTTGTTTAAACTCATCAAATTACCGAGATTTCTGCGATCTTTCTTCGGCGAGGAGGATTTCTAATTTTCAGGATTTATACAGGTTTGGAAGGGTTTTATGAGGCGTGTGGAAACAATGCGCATAGCAAAATGGATGACGAAGCGACAAATTTTTCTCTTAGGATTATGGATTAGACAGTTGGTGTACAGCGGATATTGGAATATTCCGCTGAACCCCACACATCCAATTCGTTATTCTATATCTACATGGTTAAGGTGTTAAAACGCAGTTTTCTTATTTGTGAGAAGTAAGTCAGAGCGTTTGTCAAGAAGTCGTGAAGGGAATCGTGTCGTAACTTTTCGATATTTTAGTCGTGTGAAGATTCCACGCCATGTCTTCGTCGACGTTCAGCACTGGGTACCGCACTTTATACGCAGTTTTGTCCTTTAGTCGAGGTAACTTGGAGGGTGGATCTTTTCGTGGGACATCGAGAAGTATCAATCGACAGCATCAAAATCATTCGAGATGGTTAAGGAAATAGTTCGAGTATGAGATGGGATGAAAAATGTTTCTGAGAGAAATAAATGTTTGTAATCATTTTTGTTCTTCATCTATCATACATGAAAATCGTTAGATGTATGGATCGTAATGAAAAATAGGGAGAGAAAGAGAGAGTGAGAGGGAGAGTTGAATTGTAACGCTATATTTATAATACTCGCAAATTTAGGTCATATTGATCTTTCTTACAATCAATGAAAGAGAGAGAGAGAGAGAGAGGGAGAGAGAGAGAGAGAGAGAGAGAGCACAGTGTGAGGGAGGGAGAACGAAATTAAGGGATAATTTAACTCTAACGGCATGTGTGCTGCCGTTAGGTAAAACTTTTAGATTCAATGTATTTTTTAATATTAAAACTTATTATAATCATTATTACAATACTTTCAAAAACGTGTAGAGGTTAGTGGCCGTTAATCGATAATTATTCAGATATCGTGAGATGCGGTCTGGTGTGATGTAGGTTTCAGAAAACCCACTTTATCGTGCCAACGTTTCGATCTTTTATGGAGCCATGAAGATGATCTCAATAAAACGTTGGCATGATAAAGAAAACATATTTCTGATTTTCCGCATCTCACGATATCTGAATAATTACTTTGAAAAACGTGGATTTTCATTTTCACAGAAAATGTACAGATTTAATCAATCTAAAGTCCAGAAGCAAAAAAAAGTCTATCTAAAGCCACAAATTTTTCACGTTTTTACTACAGGTCAAAATCCCCCGGTTGACAAATGAACGTACTGACCAACCAAAATAGGTATTCTCAGTAGTATATATAATTTCAAAATTTATAACACAACAGTGATTGATAAAGGAATATCTCGATTCGGGAAATGATGTCGCCTGGTTGATAAGACACTTATAATTAATTTTCACGTTTTTGTTATTTATTATTTATGCGTTTCGAATGCCTCACATTTATTTTGAATATAAATATTGAAACAAAAGAAAATTTTCTTTTTTATAAATTCTTAATAAACAACTTTAACGATCCCACTAAAGTCATGATATACTTTTGATTATGTATTCCCTCGGGGTTGATTGCGTTGTTAGAATTGTTTTTACCCAAGATTCCTGTCTAACTTCGATGTTGTAAAGTTTATATGGCATTTCCAGGGACTGTCTGTTTATTTCTGCACACTGAATCAAATATTGCGGATTCGCAAATTTCTGTCACTGTCATTGCACTACACGCGGCCGAAGTAATTAAAATAAATCTAACAGCCAACTTTCTAAAATAATTTACATTTCCATCTTATCCTGTAAGCAATATAAGAGTCGGTCTCTCTCTCTCTCTCTCTCTCTCTCTCTCTCTCTCTCTGACCCTAGAGTTAGTTAGTGCAGTGATTAAGAAAATAAAATCCAAATCAGTAATATTATACATAAGTTGTAGTTCATACTTCACCATTCTCAAATTACACAGCATAAAAATATGACTTTTCACTGTAAAAAGTCAAAGAATAAAACGATAACACATCTTACAATTTTTAAATTTAAGTTTAAAAAAATTTAATAAATCATTACGTTTAGATGTTTTAAAAATAAAATTATTATAATTAAATAGATGACTCAACCCATGATTTAAGTGTTGATTATATATTATTTTCTACTGTACTAATTTCATTTGATTTCTCTCTCTCTCTCTCTCTCTCTCTCTCTCTCTCTCTATACTCTATATACTCTATATATATATATATATATAAAAATAAAATGAAATATGTATATATATATGTATATATATATATATATATGTATATATATATTATTATGTGTGTACGTATTATTTTATGTGTAGTTTTTAGTGACAGCTAA